>CM052437.1:132001989-132033828 GCA_028533085.1 Varecia variegata
CTAAAAATATATAGAAAAAAATTAGCTGGGCATGGTGGCACGTGCCTGTAGTCCCAGCTACTCGGGAGGCTGAGACAGAAGGATTGCTTGAGCCCAGGAGTTTGAGGTTGCTGTGAGCTAGGCTGCCGCCATGGCACTCACTCTAGCCTGGGCAACAGAGCGAGACTCTGTCTCAAAAAAAAAAAAAAAAAAAAAAAAATCCCTTCAAATAACGTTCAGATTTGGAGAAAAAGACAAACAAACAAACAAAAAAAAAACAGAAACAAAACAGCATTCCATATTTCTTATCTTGGTTGTCCCCCAATTCCTCTCCAAGATGGCTTCTGTGGATATGGGGGAACAAGTGTGGTTTTCCTGGTTCCTGGGTGAAGGGGAAGAGCCTTGGTCTTAGAGGTCTTTGGGGTGGTGGACCTAATGCACCCAGGGGGTACTTGGTGGTACTTGGGGCTGAATTCTGTGGCTGCTGCACCATGTACAGTGCATAGGAAGTCCCTGTGTGGGCAGGTTAGGCAGTACCTGTACACTCCCCTTCATTCTCCACACAAGTTTTAACTTTGTTCATATTCTTCTGGATCTCTTCTTCAGTGCTGATGGTTAGGGATCATTAAAGCAGTCCCTGAGTTCTGTTCTCTGGGCTTCATGTGGTTAGAGCATGGGCTCATCGGGAGGGACTGTGGCCACTCTAACATCTGGTCTCTCCTTGGCTGATTCAGCCCCATCCTGGTTCCTCAGGGACAGTTCTGGTTCCTAGGACTGGTGACCTGCTGTGTCATGCTCTTTACTACAACCACAGCCATACCCACCAGAATGCTCTCTGCCACAGACTCAGTGACTACAGGATCTTGTATATATGCCACCACGGGAACCACAGTCTTCCCCTGACCTACTGCACTGCCACATGATGTGGCTTCTCTGCACGTTGGTGCAGAACAGCCTGTGCGACAATCCCTCCGAGTCCCATGTGGACAGTGGGGGCACGAGCTGCCCTGCCTACCTCTACTTACGAGTTTTCCTCACTCATCTAAGCTGTGGGAGGGTAGAAGCGGGGCTTGGAAGATGCATCATCTCTGTGCTTTGCTTTTCTAGTCCTCCTCTCCCATTCTGCTTCCTCCTTCCCACCATTCCCTGGGAAGAAAAATGGGTGGGTTGTTTTCTATTTTGTGATGTTATATCTTCTGCCACATAGCAACAGTACTTGGAGCTTTGCTGTCATAGGTAGCAAAGGTTTCTTCTCTAGCTCACAGGAGAATTGCCTTAGATGGATCTTCCAGACCAGGACTGTGGTATGTTAAAGAGGAGAGATAAGAGTATTTGGAAAATCTTCTCTCAAGGCAATAGCCTGACTTGGAAGTTTATCTATCTATGCTTTTTCTGCATAACCTTATTTCTTATGCCAGAATCTGAATAATATAATGTTTTTTGCATTGTTTCTTACTATAATTCCCAATCTCATCCAATATATGCCTCCACCTTCAATTAGACGGGCACCCAGGCCAACTAGGGTAAGGCCACCCTCTCAGACACGTTACTAATTTTCATACCTTTATCCTGTTATAAAATAAATATGTTACTGTGAGAAGTCACATCATTTCTATATGGAAATGAATGATGTGCCAGCTACCAATCCCTTTACAAAAATCATGGAAGAAACCAAAGACTTGGTTTTTTATTTTTTTATCTTGGTAGAGTTTTTGTTACTATATAAAGAAGACAGAACATTCTTCATTTTTGTAGACAAAACTTTTTGCAGCAAGTGCATGATAGTGCATTATATGAATAGCTACTCCGTTTTTTTTTTTTTTTTTTAATTCAGGCAGCAAAGCTTGATGTTTTACCAAGCATGGCAGGGGGGTATCATCAGTACAAATTGATCCACACATATGAAGTGTTAACTAATGGTTCAAAAAGAAATCTTGGATGAGATTGAATACATTGATTCCTTTCATAGTTAACTGAAACAGCTCACAAAAGAGGAATTCATCTACGCTCTCTCCTTTAGATACTGCAAAAATAACAACAGCTGACTACAGCCATTAGTATCACTTGGCTCAACAAGCTGGATACCTACTCTAAGAGGAATAGGCTTTGAATTTTTTATAACTTCCACGTACCGTGGCTTTTCATATAAATTTTAAAACAGATCTCACCATTAGACAAAGGAACATACTGAAGCTTCTTTGGTACATCTCCTTTCAATTTAATTAAAATTTTTCCAATGCCCCCAAATTCACCCATTACAGTGGCTTCTTTTCCTTGGCATATGAATTTGCCACTTCATAAAATGTTTATATTCAGAGCTTCTCAAGTCACACAAACTCACATGTCCTCAAGCTTTTGCTATGATCAAATCACTTCTTTGTATATACATGAGAACAAGTATATCTTCTCATGTTAAAAAATATTTAATATTAGAGTTTCAATGTTTGAAATAACAAGGCACATAGTTGACATTGCAGTTGAATTCCATCCCTATCTGATATACAGGTGAAGTTGAATAAAACTTCTGGTTCTGGTTCTATTTGTGTCTTTATGACGTGGCACAAAAAATAACAAAGGTATGGAATTTTGCTAATTTTCCAGTAAACTGTAATCAACACATTGACAGTTAATGGCTAACTACTCAAACAAACTTATCTATGCTATTGACATGTCATTGTCTGCACATGCATCAAGAAATACTCCACAGCGTGGCAAGACGGATGAAGCCACAACAGAACAGCTCTACATGAGTGAGTCAACTTTCCGCCACACACACATTATGGCTGGTATGTGCTTTTTTATATTTTAATTACTATCAAAGTTGTGTTTGACGCAGTTATGTACATTGGTGAACTGGGCGCTAGCAAGATGTGGGGCCAGTGAATTCTATCATGAGGACTAAATCTGTGCTCTTGATAATGAAATCAGGCGCGTCTTCCTCTTCCAGAAAGAAAGAGCTCCACTAAATATCCTCTAGTGTAGAGAATTGAACTGTAACACCCAACATCAAGATGCAGTGTAAGTTCTATGTGCATTATCCCAGGCAATATTTAGAAATATTTATAAGCCAAGACCTATGAGTACCTGGATAGCCTTTGAATTTATCTCCAAATATTTCTTCATCACTTCTTTATAAGTGAGGTTGAGCTCTGCATGGAGAAAGGGTGGAGAAGGAGAGATGTTGGTAGCATCACCCAGCTCAGGCCTCTATCCTTTACACTCCAAAAGCAAGATAGCACGTGATCAGGTCACTGAACCCACACTTGGTAGTTCAGTGAACATCTGGCATTACCCCAAAATGCTCCTGGAGGCCTTAGTGCTCATCCTTAAGTCTGTCAAAGTATCCCCTTCATAAACAGTACTCTCCCTGAGATAGGCGAGTTCTAGAGAACAGTATTGTATTTCCAAAAATGTTTTGGTACCCCTTATAGACTGGTGCCTCTGCCAGATGCCTTCTCCTTAATCTGGCTTTCAAAACATGTAGACCCTAGAAAAGTTTCTCCCTCTATCTCCCACGTATTAATGAAGGTTACTGAGGGGGAAAAATGTACTGAACCACCCAATAGAAGGCTATAAACTCTTATAACTAATATTTCCTGGGACTATGGAGTGAATAGAGAAGGGTGTAAGGCTCACACAATCATAGAATTAGGAAATTATACATAAGAAATGGAAATAAAGGCTTGTGTGCTCTCTCTTCCCCAGTAATATAAGTAGATGTCTTTGTATCTTGATCACAATTCATGGAGAATGAGCAAAACATTAATGATGTAATCGCTTACATTGGCAAACGAGATTCTTGGGCCCCATCTTCCTTCCTAAGAAATAAAACTTCAGTCATGTGGGGTGAAGGCTGAGATGCTTTAGCTTAGAGTTAGATCTTGAGAATGAGAATATAAGAAACTAGAGTGGAGCTCCCTCTAATTTGCTGTTTTCCAGCATAGATCTGATTGGTTCAAGTACACAACTTAGCAAAAGAATTAAGCTCTTACATGTTCCTGACACTATGCTAAGTAACTTACCTGCTCATGACATTGCTTATGCCTATTTTATAGATTAAGGAAAGGGAGGCTCAAAACTTCTAATAAATGTACTTAACATTCCCCAGCTAGTAAGAGGTGGAGCTGGGACTCACACCCAAGAAAATTACTTAATCTCAGCTTCATTGGTAAATTGGGATAGTTAAGCCTACCTTGCACAGTAATTGTAAGGATTCACTGTAAATACATGGCACACTAGTACTAGCTACTGAACTGTATGTGAGCTCTTTTGCTTCCCCTAAATGTCTTCTGTGCACACTGAGTTATGGCTTCTGTCAAGTTTTCATTTATTTTCTCAACTATGAATTAAAACTCATTTAATATTCTTTGTTCTGTTTTAGTCTCCTGTTAAGTTACTCTGGTATGTAATGTCCACTGCTCTGGCTTTCCCTATTGCATCATGTTTTAAAATCAAAGCAAGAAGAAAGAGGTGTGTATTTCTTACTGCATTCTTTTTTCCTTTCATACAAATCCATATGTATTAACTCTTTAAAAAGTAAACACATTTACAATACTCATTTAAGAAAGGCATGTTGGAACACACATGCCTACCACACCTCATCAGTTGAGTCAATTTCCTATCACATTTATTACCAAAATGGCATCCTTGAATTGAAATATAGATATTTTAGGGTTGGTAATTGACTTAGCAGTTAGGCTTATGTTTTTTAACATTGTAGTACTGAGGATAAATATTTTCATCCAGAAAGTATTTGTTCAATAGAATATTGCCAACACATAATATCTCTGGAAACACCACCAGATACCAGAAAAATCTCAAACTACCAACACCCAGATCTGACAAGACAACTTGCTATTTGGTACAGAGGCAAACTTCTCAAGACATAGTTAACACTTAAACAAAACTTTCAGATCTGTCCATCAAAAGCTAACACTGTCATTTCAGGAACTCTTATTTGGAAAACTACAAGTGACTCTTTCTAGATTCATGGCATTTCTCCGGTCTTGGCCATTGAGGCTTCCAGCTGTCCACATAAGCCCGTTCTGTGTGTGGCTCAAGCCCTTCCTCCTGGCTGGGCCAACAGTGTAGATCCCGGCCTGTGGAGAGTTAGGATTTAAAGATTAACTGATACGGCATTGGATGTCATAGTATCCTTCTGTGTTTGTGCCCTTTCTTCCCTCTGTGCCTAAGTTCAGGTACCCCCTCTTCCACGAGGACTCCCCATTGGTGCATTCTCCATCCATGCTGGCCCATGGGCAGTAAACTCACTCACTCAGCACATGGCTTACTCTCGTGCTCTTAGATACCTGGGGTCTCAGTCATTGTAAATAAAGTCTAAAGCTCAAATAATGGATGAAACTCAACTTCAACCATTTTCTACCATATTGATCTTTTAGAAAGGGGTACTAGGAAGTAGTACAAGGGCCTGGGTGGTCGGGGCAGAGGGGTGTTAGCAGGTTGCTCAGGACCAGGCATAGTAGGTGTTTGAAGACAGCTCTGCCTGCACTGTCATGGTTCTGGTTCATTTTGTCTCTCCTGGGGCCATGTGGGAAGGAGCCCCTCCCTACAGGGAGGTAACCATTCAGACAACCAACATTTATTGCCCAGTATCCTAGGTTCAAACACTTGTCCTGTATATCATAGGAAATGCAAAGATAAGTCACACTTAATCTTTGCCTTCTAAGAAATGCCGATCTGTTTATTAAAAGATATAAGATATGTACCGAGTGGTTGTAACAAGGCTTATATGGAGAGGTACAGAGAAGAGTGGTGGGAATTCCCTGGAGAGGTTTGAACTGACAAGGAGGACTTGGACAGTTGGGGAAGGAGAGTGTGGAGGGTGCACAGACAGACCAAAAAGGGAGGTGTGTTCTGGAAGCACCACAGGAGTTTTTGGGGACTAAGAGGCTGTCAGCTCCCAAAGTGTAAGGGACCTTCTGGGTCTTCTGGAATCTTGAAGTCGACATTGGCTGAACATCCCCTACTATGTTCAAAGCACTGTGCTATAGGCTACGGAGAGGACAATGAACAAAAGGATGTGGCTACTCCCTTCAGGAATCCCACACACAACTTTTACGCTTGAAATCACTTCCAAAATGAGAAACACCAAAGATGACTCCAGAGATTATGAAGATAAGACACCCTAAATGGGAAATCTGGAAGCTTTTTAGACAAAGAGCTTGTGTCTCTATGTATATGTAGGTTATTAAAGTGTGTTCTGATATGTGCAGTTAACGTATTTATGAAAAGTTGTATAAATGGATTGTGGTGACCATTCTCAGAGATCTGGGAGCTCCTCCCCTCTCCTTCCACAAGTCCTTTGATGTTACTGTGCAAAGTGAGGCTATCTGGGCTGCTCCTCTTCTTCCATCCTTCCCCACCTATCCATTGCTTCCTGATTTATTTGCACATACGGGTTTCACAGACTGGGTTTGTTGTTTTTCCCCCAAGAAAATCTTGTAGACATGTTTTCTCCAGGTTATTTTCTTAGTTATTATTTTCTGATGTGTCTAATACCAAGATTCCCACGGGGAGTGTGTAATAAAGGAGGAATGCAGACATCTTTCAATTTGTCTGTAACACTGGAAAGAGGAAAAAACATGGACCAGTTAGAAGCAGCTTCATCATTTCCTGGATATGTGACCTTAGAACATTGGTACTTAAGACTTTGCAGCACAAAGAATTGGGTGGTTGTTAAAAATTCAAATAACCCAGTCCTCACCCCCAGAAATTCTTACTTGCATTTTAAATTATTCTTGTGTACAGTTAGAAATGCTTTCAGCTTGTAAGTAGCAAATATTCAGTAATAATTTAATATCTCACATAACAAATCTCCTAATCATTGTTCCAGGGTTGGTGTAGCTCAACAAAGTCATCAGGGACCCAGGCTCTTTCTGACCTCTTGTCCCACCTTCTCAACACTTCAGCATTTCATCCGGAGCCATGTCACCTCATGGCCATAGATGACTGCTGCTCCCAGTAGCATGTCCCCTCACCACCATGCTCGAGGAATGGCACCAGACAACTCTCTTTGTTCACCTTTATGTTTTTTCAGAAGCAAGCAAAATCTTTCCCGGAAACTCCCCACTCCTGGCAGGATCTCATATGTTTTGGGCCAGAACTGTGTCACTGGTTGCTTCTAGCTGCAGAGAGATGGGAAGTGTATTAGGGTTCTCCAGAGAAACAGAACCAATAGGATATATTTTTATGTATATAAAATAGACTAGTTTGAAGAATTGGTCATGCAATTATAGAGGCTGAGAAGTCCCATAATGCGCTATCTGCAAGCTGGAGACCTGGGAAAGCTGGTAGTATTCTTCAGTCCAAGTCTGAAGGGCTGAGAACCAGAGGAGCTGATGGTGTAAATCCCAGTCCAGGGGCCGGGAAAGATGAGATGACCCAGGTCAAGTGGTGAGGCAGCAAAAGGGCAAATTCGTCCTTCTTCCACCTTTTGTTCTATTCAGGCCCTCAGTGGATGGTGCCCACCCACATTGGGGAGGGTGATCTAATTTACTGAGTCTGCTGATTCAAATGCTAATCCCATCTGGAAACACCCTCACAGACACACCCAGATGTAATGCTTAATCTGGGAACCCCATGGCCAGTCAAGCTGACACAAGAAATTAACCATCACAGGGGAGGGTATTTGGGAAAGAGAAATGGGATAGCATGGCTAGAGACTAAAATTGAAATAACCATGACTTATCCCCTCAAACCAGGCACACTGCCATCTGAGCATACCTGGGTCCTGCTGGAAATGAGGAAATAGAGGATGACTGTTAGGGTCACAACCATTGTGTCTGCCCCAGCGTGGAGGGGATTCTGATGCAGGTGCCCATGAACCACACTTTAAGCCACTGGTTGTCAAACATATGGGTTACATCAGAATCATCCAAGGAGCTTTAATAAGCGCCAGAGGCCTGGACTGCACTGATTTGGTGGGTCAAGGTTAAGGCCTAAGTATCAGGACCTTTTTGAAACTCACTAGGTCTGCAGTCCCCAACCCTGGGGCCACGGCCTGATATCAGTTTGTGGCCTGTTAGGAAACGGGCCATGCATCACTGCCTGAGCTCTGCACCAGCCCTACCCCAACCTCCAATATCCCACTCCCCACCCCTGTGCAGTGGAAAAATTATCTTCCATGAAACCAGTCCATGGTACCAAATAGGTTGGGGACCTCCCCTAGATGATTCTGAGGTACAGCTAGGATTGAGAACTCACCGGATCAATAACTTTCTCTGAACACCAGTTAGAAACCCATGGAGATAATATGAAGATAATAATAGTGCTTGTCACATAGGGTAGGTGTTAGATATAGATGGTTTGGTATACATGCAGTTAAAGCTCAAGCCAGCATGTACATGACAGGTGAACAGTAAGTTTGGCTATCAGCCCACTCTCTCCTTATGCCAGATGATTTCAGAGGCAGTCTCCGGTTTCTTCCAAAGAAAATGTTTTTCAAAAATAGTGAGAAGTAGACTTGTTTGTCTTGGCTACTCTATACTAGTTCTCTACTGCTGCAGCAACAAATCAGCACAAATTTAGCAGCTTAAAACATCAATTTATTATATTACACTTCTGCAGGTTAGAAGTCCAAGCAGGCTAGGCTGGGGGCTATGCTCAGAGTCCCACAGGCCAAAATCAAGGTGTTGGCTGGGCTTGTCTCTAGAGGCTTGGGAATGCACTTCTGAGCTCACTCAGATCATTGGCAGAATTCAGTCCCATGTGGCTATAAGGCTGAGGTCCCCTCTCTGCTCCTAGAGGCCACCCGCATTCCTTCTCCTGTGGTCCCCTGCGTCTTCATAGCAGCAGCAGTGTGTCAAGTCCTTCTCAAGCTCCAACTCTTACTTCCTCTTCTGCGACCAGTTAGAAAATCTCTCTGTTTTTAAAGGCCCATGGGGGCCCAAGTGGATAATAATCTCCTTATTTTAAGGTTAACTGTGTCTTATGACAAAATCATGGAACTGGTATCGTATCATATTCAACAGATTCTGGGGATTAGGATGAAACATCTTGAGGACCGTTTCAGAAATTCTGCCTCCTGTAGCTGTCCATCCACTTTCCTGTGTAGCCCCCCTAGCCATTAGCACTGAAGAGTGACTCTCACTCATCCTTCAATCTTGTTATCACCTGGTGTTCAGCAATCTCCAGGTGAGGTGCTAGCACCTCTCATGTCTTTGATTGTGGCTCCATGCGGGAATAATTGATTCCCCATATTAGGCAAACACCAAGGCAGGAATTTCACTTGCGTGTTTTGGCCACATATGTGGAGGAACAGCAGGCTGGCATGACCTGGAGGGGTTCAGGCATCAGGTATTTAAGCCTGTGGATTTCAGTTAGATACAAAAGGACAAACAGCAAGAGGAGACAGTTCAGTCCAAGGGACAGCTGAGTGACACTGACAGGTAAGCACCACTGGGTGCGGAGGCTGTCATAAATAAAGATGATTTCAGAGCAGATGGGCTGGGGGAATCTCCCCATGACCATCCAATCACACTGCTGGCAGCCACACACTTCCCTGCCTCCTAAATGCCATTTTGCTTTTCTCAGAAGCCCAAATTGGTTCTGGCAGATGTGAAATTACTCTTTTAGAGTAAGAAACACCTTGTGGTTGGTTGTCCAGAGCATTTTTCAGGAGTTCTCAAATCAGTATTGCTTTAGTCTGATTTTCAGTCTTCAAATTGGGAACATTTTTAAATATTGAAAATCAAAGCATAAAGAATTCTACTGGGAGTGGGAGAGTCTGGGAGCCTTGAAAAGCCAAATAAAAAAAAACTAAAGATCTGAAGACAGGAGCTTTAGGTGAGCTTCATGGCCCCTTTTTTACTGTGGTTCTATAGCAGACACTGGTAGGTGGCCCAGTGCCCCCTTCGAGTTTGAGGCATCCATTCTTTAGCTTCTGGTAGTGTTGGCAGCTGATGGCGTTCAGCTGAGTTCCTCTCAGGGAATTACCTGCAGCTGAAGAGCGCATGTCCAAGGTCATGGCCCCTCCCTGGGCAGTCCGCATCCAATGAATGGTGAATATTAGGGTAGAAAGTCCAGGCAGCCTTGCCTCAACTAGGATAAGACTGTAGGGCTATCGCACTCCAGAATTCCCCCAGGGATTGGCTCTGGCCTTTGCTAGGATGGTTTCATGGTTCAGCACCTCCCTCTGCTGGATCCTGCTCCCTCCATTTCCCCCAGGTGAGGGGCAATCCCAATGGCACTTCCCACCACCGTCCTGCATGCTCATCTCTGGTGGGCAATAGGTTCTAACAAGTCTCATCAACCTCGAGGACAGATCGTTTGCCAGAGGCCTTCAAAGTAGCTGTGTATGTGTGGTGTCCAGGAGCACAGGTGTGTGTTTTTGTGTTTGAGAAGGAATGGAAAAATGATCTAGGAGTTTAAAATATGATTGGAAAGTACACTTTTTATTTTAAAATCCCATCATGAGCTTCAACTTTTCTTTTTTAAAGTCTCAATTTCATCCCCTCAAAAAAGAGTTCCAAAAGTGAACAACAGAGAGGTGAAAAAAAAAAAAAAATTCAGAGAGGCCACAGGTGTGTCCAATTCATTTCCTTCAATGATGCATGAGAGGTATCTGCACGTGGGCAGTTGAGACGAGGGCTAGATCGTCAGCCATGGTTAGCTACCCAGAATATTGCATTTACAAAATGATGGCTCATTTCAAAGTTCAAATTAATAACATTTACAAATGCTCTACCATCTTTTGAAAAAAATGACTCAAGTCATTTCTCAAAACTCATCTTAGTTCTCCACTCCTTAGTGGAGTGGTGGGTGGGGTAGGTAGGCAGGTGGCCTGAAGAGGTAGCCCTGAGGAAGTGCTACTCCTTAGACACGGCTGGGCCCTTCTGCAGAGCAGCTGGGCCCTGACTCACTGACCCCCAGTCAGGATCTCTTAAAGTGTTCATTTGACTGGAACTGACATGCTGATGCCAAGCTAGCTGTCTGAAAACGTTCCAGGACAAATACAGATAGTACATAAGAACAGGATAAGGTGGAATCAGTCTGGATGTTAAGATATATATGAGATTCACATATGTAAACATATATTTGTTTCATGTGCCAATGTATACAATTCTATAGATATTTTCTACGCCTTCAGATGTCCTTGGTTTTCATGAAAATTGGGATAGTTTGAAAGATCACTGCTTAATCCAGCCTTAAACACTGTAGGGAATGAGGTGCTCTTAAATGTGGTGGGAAATCAATAAGCCCAGCTGTGGGTGAGAGGGGAGTGGAAGGTTCTGGTTTCCTGTGATATACATCATGGGTAAAAGTTTGGCTTCAGGGTTTTAAAAATGTGAAATATAGAGATAAAGGACATCATGATAGGTTAAAAATTATAATCTTTACAGTGATAAATACTATATAAATTGCTACATTTTAAACAAACACTGGAAGCAAGAGAGTATATAGCAATTCAATGCTTCTAAAACGAAGCCCCATCCTACCTGATTAGAATTAGCTGAAGTAATTTTAAAAATTCAGATTCTTGGGCCCCACTTCAGACCTACTTGACCCAGGATTCTACACTATAACTAGCACCAGGTGATTCCTGGGTACACTAAAACTCAAGAAAAACTGGCAAAATAGGGTGATTAGCGCTAGAGGAGTCTTCAAAGATAAATCTAATCCAAACCCCTTGGATTGTGTCCAAAGCACACAGATATGTTATAATATAAGGTTTAAGTAATGGAGTCATGGTCTGAGATCCTTTTATTGAACAAATATTTATAGATGACTTACTCTCTGCAAACCTCTGAGGGAAAAATAAAAATGAATGTGACATAATTCTTGTCCTCTGTGAACCTAAAATATCATCTAATTTTTAACTAAATATGTAATTCAACCTTTCCCCAGTTCCCTGTTTTTATTCTTACAATTCTTCATGAAAGATTGTCTCCTGGAAGTCATTTAGTTACTGGGTAACATCTCCCAGACTCTAATCTCACAAAAATTAGCCTCATTTGCCCTGGACAGTTTACTTGGCACAGCTTTAGGTTAGGTGAATGGGTGTTTGTCATCTTTGAGTTTTGCTCTTTCCTTCTAAGCCCTTCGCCTTAACTGCTCATTTTGGTTTGACATATTTGAAGGGTGTCATTAGCCCTGCAGCAGTTAAGCTGAAGGAGCCATTTCTAGACATTGAGTTTCTGGAGCCAGGATTATATCATTTCCTCTCTGTAATCCCAAGACCTGCAAAGTATGTGGGGACAAAAATACTCATTCATATGACTATAAGAATTGGATTTGAAGAGTAGAGAGAAAGTGAAGGAAGGATTAATGAGAAAGACTTTACAAAAACAGACCTTGGATGAAGGCCTGAACTAAGCAGCACTTGGAAGTTGCTTCTCTTCCCAAGGCACTTTCTTCTGCCTGTGTTTCCCCTATCTCATCATCACCATCCTCAACTGGGTAGTCCTCCCTTCATACTGACAGGTCCTCCTCTCCTTACTGAAGGATAATGTGTTTGTTCTCTGTGAGAATAAGAAGAAGTAAAAGTGGGAGATTTCCCCAAATATCTGACTAGTGGTGATGGTGCAGGGGGCTGGTCTTTCTCCCCATCTTTAATGGTAATGTTTTCTCCCACCTCACCCACATGTTTAGAGGGAGCTCAAGTGCACAGCTAAATTTTATCCGATGGGGAGGAACTTGTGAGGACCACTTTACCCAATGGATAAAGTTACTCCTTAGTTACCTTGACCCAAGACTAAGATACTAAAGCAGAAAAAAGTGGTGAACCAAGTTGCTGCCCTGTTCCTGTGTGCGATGCCCTAAGGTAGAAAACGGGGTCACTGTACTTGTTCCCTCAAGAGACATCTTCCCTCTCCATTCAAACCATTGAACTAAACAAAGTGAGGTCCTTTAGGAATAAGTTCTATCCCTGTCTTCCTCATGCAGGAAGCTAGTACTCCTAAAATATAGCTCTAAAATGTCAGGAGCACTCAAGAGTTAATAGCGATCACCCTCGGCTCTAGAAGCCTGATTGTTGCTTGTCAATTTGTTCCTGGAGTCCTTTCCCACATGAAAGAGGGTGTTGACTGACTCTAGTTGTTAGGGTAATAGGGGATTTTAGGTCTGTATGACCGCACCCAAGCCTCCTGGGCGTGATTTAGACTCACGTTAAAACTAACACAATAAATCAAATGTTTGCTGACCTTGTGTGTATAGAATAGCTTGGGTTGAATTTTGGGTAGAACTACCTGTTGGAGAGTTGAAAGAGGAAGTAAACATGAAAAGTCCTGATTTTAACACACCATGCCATGGCATGAAGTTAATTTTTAATTCCTTAGAGAGGAAACAACTCCCATCCCGCCATATTAATATAGAGTCTGGAAAAATTAGTCTCACTGAGGCTAACAACTGTGCTGCTAGGAAAAGTCACTGGTTCACATTTTCACAGCTTCTATTTCCCTCGCTTCAGTTATTTCAGTTTAAATAGCAACAGGAAATTTGGATAATTCCACATCAAAAGTTTTAGATGCAAAGAGGAAAAAAAGAAAACCCTGATGAGTGAGTTTCAAACAATTCTATGCAGTGACCTGGAGTAATCAAAGAGCAAATTTAGAAAATATTCTCTAAGTAGGATTTGCAAAGACTACTAAGTTAGTAAGAGAGCAAACAAATTTCTACTGCCTAATATATAACAAAGGTTATACAATAAATCATGTTTACATTATTATGAGGTGACTAGCCCTATAATGAGGTCATTTATGATCCTAAATTAAGATTTATGAGCACACAGTAGTTTTTCTTCTCTTTCTACCCTCTAAGTCTGTACATTATACAAAAAAGACTGGCTCTTGATGTGTTTTGAAACTTTAGACTCAGGTTAAATTTCACCACTCAGTTCTGCTTCACTTGTTCTCACTCCGAGTCACTCGGCCTCTGACTGCCAGTTTTCCATTTGGTAAATTTGTTTGAACATTTGTTCAAGTAGCCTGAGCAGGTCTAAGTACGACAAGACATGGAATAAAGGGCTGAGCTGGTAAAGACTGTGAGACTTTCAGATGGGAAAAACACCATTTACTTAAGAAGCTCAGAAATAGCTGGTCACATGTCTCACTTAGGGTTGCTAAGAAAATACAGGCGAATTCACTTCTCTGCACTCTTTACCTGCTCCCATTTCCAAAATTATGATACTTTAAAGGGGATGAAGATTGACTTGGAAGTAGCTAATTTTAAAAAGGAACATAATATTGAGATTATCAAGTAACATTCTGTTATGTTGCAAGGCTGATTAGTATAATAAGGTGACCATGGCAGAGACTGGATCCCAAGATGTGCTTGAAGCCCTTAATGCAGTGAGAGGAAGCAGGAATGGGATTGAGCCTGGTGCAGCCTCATTTGGGTTTGGCTGTTGCTGTGCCACGTGTACAAACAATACAGACTATGAAATACAGTCGTCCTCAGCATCCTCGGGGGATCGTTTCCAGAACCCTGAGGTCACCAAACTCCACGGATGCTCAAGGCCCTTATATGAAATGGCATAGTTTTTTTACAGCCCGTGCACTTCCTCCTGTATACTTTAAATCGCCTCTACTTTACTTATAATATCTAATACAATGTAAATAATGTTTTATTTGTATTTTTTATTGTCATTTATTTTTTATCTAATATTTTTGGTTGAATCCAGAGGGCCCAACTGTACTTACTGATAATAGATCACTGGGCAATTTTCTTACTGGGGCCACAAATCCAAAGTCCAGATCGTATTTCTCTGGGTAAAGATGGGATTTCCTCTGAAAAGAGTAAATATTTTCACTGTCAGTTTCCCAGGGGAGAGGTCAGTTCTCCAGCATTTAATAGAGGGGGAGGCGGTGTTGAGAGCTTTAGACTTGGGTGAGGGGAACTCTTCCTCATTTCTTTTAGTACAGATGTCAGTTTGGCTCAGATTCTAAAGATTTGGGGTGGCTGAGCTACCTCTGGTGCCTTGGAAACAGGCTGCAAAGAAGGCAGAGAGCCAGCCTGGGGAGGGGTGATAGGGCCCACTGGGGCTTGCGGCTCTCATAAATGATTCTCTGGACGCTTTCTTCCATTATTCTGGAACAGTCAGGGAAGTCTGGTCTCTATTGTGCTGGGGGCAACAAGGGAAAGACAAGGCCTTTCCCCAGGGCCAGACAAGATGGTAGGAGACAGACGTGCCCAGCAGAAGAGGGCAGTGCCCACTGGAGCAGCTATGTCACAGGAGTCAATGTCCCTGGAGGAGCAGCCTGAGAGGTGGGCGAGAGGGCAACCCATTTCTGGGTGCACTCGACACTGTACCCTGGGAACCTCTCAGGATCATGTGGGGAACCTTTTAAGGGTGGCTATTTCTGGCAATAATTCTGGAAAGGGTTCATGGTGTAATATCATGATATACAGTAGAATCAAACATACTGTCTGTACAAAATGTTTAGGTAATTCATTCTGCTAGTCATTAAGTAATATCACTCTAAAATCATTAAAACAATGTGGGACTGCAGAAGAAATATGCAGATGAGCAGATCAGAATGGAGCATTTACACACAAACTCAAACTGATACTGAAATTGAGTACATGATGATAATGATTTAAAATAAATGTGGAAAAAAACCAGACTATCAAATAAAGTGTGTTGGAACAATTGGGTAGCTACTTTAAAGAAATTTTCCTAGCTCACACCATATAATAAAATCCAGAAGGATCAAAAATGTAAACATAAAGAAATGAAACTGAAAGTAATAGAGGAAAAAATATTTATTTATAACCTTGGTGGGAGCAAGACACAAAATTCAGTAGCCCTAAGGAAAGACTGATAAAGGCTTGTTTGAAAATGGAAAAAAAACTTACGTACAAAAAAATAATAAATGTATTCATAATATATAAAAAAGGGCCAATATTCAGAGTTTATAAAAAGTTCTAAAAACTTAATGTAATAGAATTGGCTAAAAATGAAATGCAAATTACCAATGTATAAAAAATCACTCAAATTTTTTAAAAGTACAAGTGAGACTACTATCAGATATTAATACAGTGATATAACAACTGATGAAAACTAGTAAGTTTGCTAATTAAAAGTTTAGGTAAAAGGGGAAGGGAAATAAATGTTGAGTGGTAGTATAAGATAATACACATTTTTAGAAGGCAATTTGGCAATATCCATGGATGTTTAAATGGATACATTCTTTGACCCAGCAATTCTTTGCCAGGAACTTAATCTATGACTATACCCACACAATCATTTTAAGATGTTCAGTACAGCAATATTTATAATAGCAAAAGACTATAACCCAACTCAATTATCAATAGAGGAATTGCTAAAAAAATGATGACACATCCATACAGAGATCTATTTAACCATAAAAAAAAAACCCTCCAAGTTGTTAAACAGATAAAGCATGGAGCAGAATGATATATAGTTTGGAAATTTAAATATATAAACATTTTTTTCCCCCTGGATGATACAGTTCTGTTATGTTTGGACAAAAGGACTGTTGGGCAGGGACAGTGGGAGGAGACTATTGCTTTTCATTTTATACCATTCATTCTGTCTTGCCAAGCATGTATATTACCTTTATATCAAAACTAAAAAAATTTTTTGCCAGGCACGCTGGCTCACACTTGTAATCCTAGCACTTTGGGAGGCCAAGGCAGGAGGACTGCTTGAGGCCAGGAGTTCGAGACCAGCCTGAGCAAGAGCAAGACCCCAACCCTACAAAAAATAGAAAAATTAGTCGGGGTGGTGGCACATGCCTATAGTCCCAGCTACTGGGAGGCTGAGGGCAGGGGGATGGTTTCAGCCCAGGAGTTTGAGGTTGCAGTGAGCTATAATGATGCCACTGCACTCTAGCCTGGGTGACAGAACAAAACCCTGTCTCAGAAAACAAACAACAACAACAACAACAACAAAAAAAAAAAACAGGAAAAAGATTACTTGCAACTGACGTAATAATACACTACTTGAATGTATTTGTTTAGGATCCAAGGAAGGCAACTTCAGGAATGCTGGAGTAAAGAAAGAAACCTAAAAACATGAGGGAATGGCTCTGGGTCTAAGGAAAAATGGCACAGTGATTGTATTTGGGGAAAAACTGAGAACTCTGCTGTATGACAAGAATGTATTTAACCTAGATTTGGCAAATTTATGAATATATCTTTCTCATGAAATTGTCACTGCACCTTATCCTTTAATATCTAGTTCAAATGTCGCCATTTCTTTGAAACTTCCTAGATCCCTAAACACTTCACGCACAGTCCTTCCATAGTTTTTTGTAAACACCTCTATCATAGCACATTTCATCATATACTGAGGCTGTTTGTTTCCTGGCATGTGAACCCCCAACCAGAATGTGAGGTCCCTCGGGCGAGCCTTAACCATAGGCTTAGCGCTCTCTTTTTCTTCTGCACTTGACAGACCATGTGTGTCCAGTAAAAGTTTGTTGAATGGGCGAATTAATGACTGGAGGAAATAAAAGAGCTATTGCTTTTTTGGATTTTAGAAACCTCTTCTAATAAAAAATTTGTAACTTGAAATGTAAATTAAATATTATCTCTAAATATTGTTTTCTCCTTACCAGTGTTCACTACCATCTTAGGAACGACCCTGCATTGTTTTTTGCCATCACAGCCTGCTTGTTGCATTAGGAACACTGAGATGTAGCAAATGATAGTGCTTTGGAATGCCACATTTTCTTAAGTAAAAAACCTGTTTAGGGATCCCTCTGTATCCACAAGAAAAGTGTTTTGTTTAGAGGTCTCCATAAATATGGAACAGAAAAAGGTGGGGGACATATAGTAGCCTGAGAACTTTTCTTTGTAGTAACAGGGTGCTCACCATTTACTTATTATACATATTTATGGGGTACATAGTGATGTTTCGATACATATTATGTATAGTGATTTTCAAATTTTTATATACATATGTATATATATGTGTGTATATATTTTTAGAGCCTGGGCCTCCCCATGTTGCCCAGGCTAGACTTGAACTCCTGGGCTTAAGGGATCCTCCTGCATCAGCCTCCCAAGCAGCTGCGACTACAGCACATGCAACTGTGCCAGGTTTTATTCAAACAATATGAAATTCCTACTGTGACCCAGGTACAATAGGAAACAAGGCAGACATCCCTATTCTCACAACATGTTAAAAAAAAAAAAAAGGTAATTTTTAAAAATTATTAAAACTGTGCTAAGTGCTGAAAGAAGTCCACAGTAGGAGAACTTAGCAACTGTATCTAAAAAGGAAGTGACATTTAATCTGTGGGAGACATACGTAGGAGTTAGCATGGCAAAATGGGATGGGATTTCTAGACGGAATAGAAGAAATAATCCAGGAAGCAGGCTGCAAAACCATTACATGTTTTCTTTATGGTTCCCCAGAGCTTTGGAGTCAGGTGCCCCAAGGTTGAATCTCCTTGTAGACACTTTCCAGCTCTGTGGCAATAAGTATCGTACTACTTTCTTTGGACTGCTGTAAAAAATTATCACAAAACTTGGCAGCTTAAACAATAGAAACTTATTCTCTCATAGTTCTGGAGTCCAGAAATATGAAATCAAGGTGTTGGGAGGGCCACGCTCCCTCCGAAGGCTCTAGGAGAATCCTTCCTTGCCTCTTCTAGCTTCTGGTGGCTCCGAGCATTCCTTGGTTTGTGGTAGCTGAACTCCAATCCATCTGTCTTTATGTGGCCTTCTCTGTTTCCCTTTGTGTGTCAAATCTCCCTCTCTTTTCTCTTATAAAGATATCAATCATTGGATTCAAGGCCCACCCTAAATCTAGGATAATTTCAATTCAAGATCCTTAACCACATCAGCAAAGACCCTGTATCCAAATAAGGCCACATTTTGAGGTTCTGGGTGGACACTAATTAATCTGCTACAGGTATCAAACCCAACCTCTTTGAGCTTCCATTTCCTATTGCAGTACTTTCATAATGATTAGAGAAAACCTAAGTACACAGCTTGATAACAGTGCCTAGAAATCATCATTATTGTGTCTAAAATCTATTTGCAAATGGTTGGAAAATGCAGAGACTGAATACATAAGAGTTTTATCTAGCAGTAAAAAGTATATAGCTCAGGTTGTTCAGGAAAGGTAATAATTGCAATTTAGTACAAAGACCCAGAACTGGGAATCAGGAAAACTGAGTTCTGTTGTCAGATCTGGCATTAATTTTGTCATTTTCATAAACCTTAACATCTCTAGACTTGTTTCTGGATCTTTAAAACAAGGAGTTTAAACATCCTTAAGCTCTAGAAATCAGTAGTCCTATATTTTTATGTGGGAAAGGCTCACTCATTGTCTTCTATCTCTACAAATGATAAGAGAGTAAGACTTAAGCCAGAACAGATGTGATTTAAGAAAAATATGAAAATAATTTGACTCCAAGCCTTGGAGAATAAACAGTAACTTCTGAGTATGCTTCCCCCTTGGAGTAGGTGAAAGGAAGCATGCCAAGATGGGTCCAGATGAGGCTGTTGGTCCTTTGTATGGCACAACTATTTATTTACCACTTTTTATGGTGAATGCCTTCCTCATCCACCCTCATTATGAACTAGTTCAGTCTCTTCTGAAGACAGTTAATTCCTTATGGCAAGATAAAGAACCAAAATCACTTTGAGATCCTTGCTGCTCATATGTACACTTTCATACCTGAAATGCTCCCTAAGAATGTCTATGGACATTCTTCACCACTGATTGCAAAAATCTAGTTATCTAAGGTCGATAGCTTTTTTTTCCCCTTTAATTCTCTAAACTATGAAAACACAAACTTTTTTTTAAAAAAGCTCAAAAAGGAATATAATGAATGATGAATATCCTTCCAATTCTAGTACCATGCTCCAGAGGTAATCAATGCCAAGTTTTCATATATCCATACACTTATAAGTTAATTATATTTACACTTACTATCTCTGTTTGGTTTTAATTCTATCATCTTATGATAACTTTCTACTTTAAATTCTTCCTTTTTCTTATATGGCCTGTGTTATCTTTAATTTTGTGTTTCCATTTTAATAATTAGCAAGCTTATTTTGGTGATTACCTTTATAATTATTCAAAGTATTATATCCCTACATCTTGATATCAACTTTACAAAATTTCTATTAACAACTGAAAAGTAAAAACAATTTGGACATGTATATTACCTTCTACCTTCCCTTCCATCTTCTATTTTTTAACTTGTTAATCATCTTCTTTATATTGTCAAGATTTACAATATTTATATGTTCTATAACCATATTGTATTATTTATCCTTAATTACATATTTAAATAATTCAGTAATCACCAATCCTCTTCTCAATGTTTGTCCATTTCATCTCTTGTTTTAGGCAGTCTTCATCCTCTTGATTTTTCAATAAGTGTCCACCACTGTCATGCTGCCTGACTCCTTTCACTTGCCTTTATATTTGAAATACAGTTTGGCTTTTTTCTTTTTCCCCTGAGAATTTGGTAAACTTTGCTCCACTCAGCTTTAGCACTGAATGTTGCATTGCTATGGAGAAGCCTAAGTCGTCTGTTCTTCTCTCTCCATTTCCCCCTCCCAGAGAAGTGACTTGATTTTATTGTTGTTTAGATGACATTTCCCACCCCCATTCCCCCAACCCCCAGGATGATTTGCAGATTCTGGCCAGGTCAACCGCAACTGTATTTTTAAAAAATGTTTTTAATGTTAAAATTAGTATTTATTATATGATCTTTTATAAAACCATTTCTAGCTATCTATTTAGCTTACTATCCCATTTATATTAATATTTATGCATAGGTAGATGCTTGGGATTATTTTGGGGGGGCAGGGCTTGGAGGGTGCTTTTAAAAACCTTTGTACTTTAATGAATATTTAAATTTTTTATGATGGATCTCATCTTTTACTAAATGAGTTATATTTCCATCAAAAAAAAAAAGTTGACAGTAAACATGTAAGACATAACAGTTAATTTTGGATGGTGGTGAATTTTCTGATTTGCACTTTTCTGTATGTTTTGAAGAAAAACTAACACAAAAGAAGAAAAAACATCTTAAATGTCTAAAAAGAGGAAACAATTTCTTAACCACCCCCTCAATTCTGACAACTTGAGTAGGTTAATGGGCTATGTCAGAGAAGTGGCATTTTTTTCCTGATATCAGGATACTTACGCTTAAACAAGAATAAGTCACAAGTTTTCTTGGCAATATGAAATTAGAACATCAAAAGCATTGAATGACGTGGATGGAAATTTTTGTACAGTTATGGCTGGATGTGGGAATGAGGTGTTTTAGAGGGCCCCTTTCAAGAAGAGTCTCTTGGTTCACACTCTGTTCTTTCTCCTGTATTCTATCTGGTACTTTCAGTTCCCTCTTTTTACTAACATGCCTCAGGTTAACAAATAAAATGCAGTAGTCCCCCTTTATGAGCAGGGGATACATTCCATGACACCTAGTAGATGCCTGAAACTGTGGAGAGTGCCAAACCCTACATATAGTGTTTTCTCCCTATACGTAAATACCTATGATGGTTTAATTTATAAATTAGGCATAGTGAAAAATTAAAAACAAAATAGAACAATTATAATATGCTATAGTAAGTTATGTGAATGTGGTCTTTCTCTCTAAATATCTTATTTTACCATCCTCATGCAGTTGACCATGAGTAACTGAAACTGCGGATAAGTGGGGAATACTGTATTCAGTTCTGATTTCTGACATTTGGGATTCTTCATTAAGCATCATCTCCAACTTAGGGATACAATAGATGTAAGCTACTGATTTAATAAAAGAAACCTGTCTTGCAGTGTGTTTTCAACATGTTCAACTATTATCAAACTATGAATCCAGAAATACCTAATGTATCAAACAGAACTACTTTATTTCTCATTCTTATAGATTCTTTAAACTTGTGGGTTATTTCTGTTCAATTATTTGTAATTATATTTCTACAAAAGGATTTTTCTTTTGCATTCTGTGGTACTCTAGAAAGGACTTATTTTAGCATTCAGCTATTACTAGGCACTTCAGGATATGCAAATATGGGTAAAAGAAACCACTCCAGGAGATGTTAAAACATGCATAACACAAATTACACTCTAAGACAATTTGTGATGAGTGATACTTAAGAAACAACTTAAGCTTCACAGAACTGGGAGTTTGACAACTTTTTTGATAGTATCTTCTATTAGTAAAATGTTTTTGATCATGTACCCTTAATATGTGAATACTAATGTACCAATATTATATATAACATACATAAGCATAAACATACACAGATACAAAAACAGAATGAAATAAAAAAGGATAAAAAGCTTTTCATACACCAGTTGAATATTTGGAGAATAGTGCTATAGAGCACAGCAAAGAAAGAAATCACTTTTGGCTGTGGTGATTCTGGCTAGGATGGCTTTATATCAGAGGTGATGTTTAAGCCAAACTTTTATTAAGTAAGATCCTGACAGGGCAGCAGAAAGACATGAAGTCACTGCATGGAAGAACTTAAATGGGGAGAAAACACTGGCAAAAAGGGTAAAGACATCCTTAGTGGAAAAGAAACAGGAAAGAGAACATAACTTTCACTATCTTTTAAATCTTACAGTATGTAGTAATGATTAAGAACAAGAGCCTGGAGTCAGAGACCTAGTTCACTGATACTGATATATTGATTCTGCTACTTATCACCCATGTACCTTAAGTAAATTAGTTTCCTCATCTACAAAACGAGAATGATAGTAGTGTCCATCTACCAGGACAATAGTAAAAATTAAATGCACTAATGCAATGTAAAACAATCAGCTCACTGCCTGAGTGTACAATTCTACAGCACATAACTTTTTTGTATTTGTATTTTTCCTAAGAGAAGGTGAGTTCCTTGAGAGCAACAAATATCATTTGCCACTTTATCCCTATTATCAATACTTTACTTTCAGTAGGCACTCAAATATTGGTTAAATGTTTGATTAGGAGCTAAATTTGTGTGGAGTTAAACATTTGAGTAAGGAGTAGCAATAAACAAAAAGGGAATACCTGCTAGGGTCAGGCTGTGGAAAGTCACAAAATCGGAGGCATATGAACTTCATTCAAAAGGTAGTAGTAAACATCTTTAAGAAGCGAGAGGACTGCCATAATACTGGACACTAAAATCTTTTATCTACAAAGATGAGTTTTTCTCCCCAAACTAAGGTAGATTAGAACATGTTAATATTTTTTCTTTTGTCATAACAGATGTTTCATTCTTTGAAACACACCTTCCAGTCTCTCCCTTTTTCTGGTTATCATTTGTTAGTTCCGAGACTCCTTAAGATTAAATACCTAACTTTCTCTGTGATGTCAGGGATCCAGTCATTTCAGTTCCTAGACCACTTTTGATTTCATTTAACAAGGATAAGAAATTGCTATCTAATTCAAAAGATCCAAACCAATTGAATCAATACACATTTCCCTGAAGACTCTGATCTTTAGGCTTACAGATGAGATTGTGAATCTTTTAATATTTTAGAATTGTTTGACTATATCAACCCTGGCCCCCTCCCCATGTATTATTTCTATATACCTCAGGCCATTTGGAATCAGATGAGGTAACATTGCACATCTGCATACCTAGAAGACGGAGGTTAGTTTCTTTAATATATCCCCGCCCATTCCCCTCATCTAAAGCAGCTGCATTTTCCTTCAATTGTTTCCCACACTAGCAGGACTTGGAGTTCTGGAAGGCAAAGGCCGCTAGCAGTGACAAAAGGTGCCACCTTTCTAGGACAACTCTTTGTTCTAACACACTGTGGTCTGAACCTTACCTCCAGCAAACCGGAGAATCCTAGGCCTCATTGTTTCAAAGACGTGGGGAATACCTGTGATTCAGTTCCTAAGAGCTCCCTTTCACACCAGTATCACTCAAAACCTCAAGCACTTGAAAGCCCTGACTTCAGCATGATACAGTTTATCCACATAACAAAAAAACGCTTATACCCTTAAATTTTTGGAAAAAAAAATTGCAAGAATTGTAATAATCTCTTATTTTATAATCGAAGAACCCATTAATAAAATATATACTTCAATAAACCCCCCCAAAACCTAAAGCACCATTTTTGCCAGAGAAGATAACATCGATTGGGGTTAAAAAAAAAAACAAAAAAAAACTAGGGCAGATTCTTACTGGTTTTCAAGTATTTCAGCATCCATGTTTTCATTGGAGTGGATAGGTTCTAGAAGGAAACATTTCCTTAGGAAAGAAGAAACTCTAGGATTATACTGGTAAATATTCTGAGTCCTGTGTCTTCCTTCTTTCAGTGACTTCTAGGAAAGTTTCTTAAGGTGGTGAGATGGAACTGAAGTTCACAAAAGATACATAATTTTTAAAAAAGTCTTCAAAACACATCTGCTGATAGAAAATGGGGAAATAAAAAGTCTTAAGAAACTAAAGAATTGTTGCCAATAAGAAGAAAAAGAAAAAAGAGATAGAATGAGAGAAGAGTAGGGGAAGGTTCAAAGAGCCAGAAACTCTACGGCAAAAAAAGGGGGAAATTCAATCTAGGCAAGTAGGTTTGTAAAAATTACTTTCTAAGCCAGAAATTATCTTTGTGGCCAATTATTCTAAGCACATAGTTACCTTCACTTCATCGAATAAAACTGCTTCTTACATAAACTTAACATAAAAAAGCAATTGTTTCAATATTTCAATTAGAAAAAAAATCTAAGTATTAAAATATAACCATAACCAAACCATTCTGTTCCTGTCTCTCACAGACACACTACCAAACAGTAAAAATACAAGGAAGATAGCCTTGTATAGAACTAAAGAAAAAGCTGAATCATTACTCCTCTTCTAAACTACTTTCTGGATTTTATCACCACCTCTCCACAATCTAACAATGAAAACAAAATTAATGGAAAGTAAAATTAAACCTAAATGCTACCAAAAGTATGATTCTACTGTTATAGGGATAGAAGAAGGGAAGACATTGCAGTTTAGAGTGAATTACATGAAAACAAAAATTTGAAGCTTTACAAAAGTCAAAACCTGATTAGTTAAGATTAATTAGTACATTGTACCCAAATTAGTTCTAATGATGGCACATCATCTAGAAGCTTTAAAAATGAGGAAGTCCCATTAGTCTTTCATTAGGCATTCATTAGAAAACCCACATACCTGAAGTTCTAGGGCTAAATCTCATTTAAAAAGACAATGATGGCCGGGCGCGGTGGCTCACGCCTGTAATCCTAGCACTCTGGGAGGCCGAGGCGGGTGGATCGCTCGAGGTCAGGAGTTCGAGACCAGCCTGAGCAAGAGTGAGACCCCGTCTCTACTAAAAATAGAAAGAAATTACCTGGCCAACTAATATATATATATATATATATATATATATATATACACACATATATATACACACAAAAAAAAATTAGCTGGGCATGGTGGCGCATGCCTGTAGTCCCAGCTACTCAGGAGGCTGAGGCAGAAAGATCACTTAAGCCCAGGATTTTGAGGTTGCTGTGAGCTAGGCTGACGCCACGGCACTCACTGTAGCCCGGGCAACAAAGCGAGACTCTGTCTCAAAAATAAATAAATAAATAAAAAGACAATGATTGTTTTGTTATTGCAAAGTAAGCAACTGTATTCAAATGCAGTATATAGGCAATATATAAGAGAAAGTGTACGAATACCCTGGAAAAATTTTCATTCCTGGAAAAGAGCAAGAAATGTCAATAAGTACAAGAAACACTAGGCACAAACAACTGCTGGTTCTTTGGTAGAAGAAATGATGTAACACAGGGATAGTTTTAAGAACTACAGTAAAGATCTAGGCAACAATACTAAATGCATTAGTAATAAACTCACGGCAAAACAAAGTTCACTTCCATATTTTACTAATACAGATTTATCTGGAAAATGCCAATGTTGCTGAACTTAATCAACTTTACTTGTTAAATGTTCAGTGAGTCTTAACCACTAAAAAAATTTTTCTTGGACAATCCGTATTGTCAGCATTAGATGAAAAATATGTTTGAACTCTGTAAAACCCTTTCCTTTAACGAGGAGATAAATTCAGCAATGATCTTACTGCATCCTTTTCAGTATTGTGAAGTTACACCTCTGGAAAACTTAAAATAGGTGGTAATTCTGTAAATAAATCAATCTTTCCAATGACTTATCAATTATCAGTACAACTAAATACAGCTAATGGGAAAACATTTAACTATCTGAATATGCTAAATGCCACTTTATATTGCTTTAGTAGCAAAGTTGTATAATTTATCTCCTCAGCTTTTTAAAAGCTAATTCAAATAACTATACACACACATACCCTAATAAGAACCATATTGGGTAGCAGTTTACTGACAATTGAGGCAGATAGGCTAGACTCAAGGGCCTTATAAACATTTGTAATCATTTCCCTAGGAAGAGGTAGAATACAAGGTCAATTTTTATTTATATCCTAAAACTCCCAGACAGATCTAATATCAATAGACCTGAGCTCTGTATGAAATATGCCTAAGAACACCAAGCTTTTCACATTTATGTCACATTTCAGTAAGCCTTGACAAGTTATGCTTCCCAAGGCATGATTAAGCAAAAATGGAAACTTTTTTTTAATATATTAGGAGCAAATAATTTCATAGATAAAAATAACTTCTGAAGTATACAAAATTTCTGCCATTCAAGTCTCAGCTCAAATGTTACTTCCTCAGAAGTCTTCCTTGACACCCCACCCAGAAAATTGCTGATATTTTTCCTAGCACCTCTCTGAAATATCTTGATCATTCATCTATTGTTTATTTGCTAATTCTGGAATTAAGGGTGTATGAGAATAGAGGTCTTGTATGTCTTGTTCACCACTGTCTTTCGAGCAGGTGGTTGGCACGATTATTTGTTGCATAAATGAATTTCTCAGGGTATACAACAGATTAAAATACACCAAGAAATAGAAAAGCAAACTCATACATACATACACACACACACACACACACACACACACACACACACACATACATATATATCTAAACAAACTTACCTGGATTACAGAATAGGTTCCAATTTTTTAAGGTACATTATTCCAAGTCAGAGGTGAAATATTTTGTTGCTTTAAAGTAAATAATATATAGATAATATGTATTACAGTAAAAATTATGTAAGCCTATCCAAACTGAAAAGCTTTGATGGGAAAACAATTTAATATTTTTGGGAAAAAACCCAAAAATTACCTGTAAAAGACAATATTTATCCCGCTTTTATATTAGTTAAAAATAATCAGATGAAACAACTTTGAACATGGCAATTTATTTATGCAGTTGTTTAAATCCATTGTTTAGAAATGTTCAAAAGGCACTTTAAAAAATATTTAAAAATACATTTTTCTGACTTAATGGTGATCACTTAAAATAAGCAAGTCACCAGACATTTTTAAACCATTCATGACACTATTACCTTAAATAATTTTTAAATTCCAAAACACAAACATTCACTAAGTAGTACAACACACTGCTTAGCAGTAAGATTAGTTTCCCTCTAATAATATACTTCATGTAGATTATTTTGCAGGGCCCTGCAAAGTTATTCAAACAACTAATATAAACTGAAAACTAGAGCTATAAGGGAGTTGAAACACAGTACAATTCAAATCTAAAACTAGTCTTAGAGTTGGTTTCTCTAAAGAGAATTTGTAAAATTTGTTATTCCAATCTGTGTTAAAATATCTATTTCAACTCTGACGTATAAACATAACTCATTTTTTTAGTCAATAGAGGTAACATTTAGCATAGAATATACCACAGGTTGTTCCCCAGATTCCTTAACTATGTTTCTGTCAGGCCTACTATAGAGAAATGAAGCAAATGTTTTGTTTTTTTTTTTGAGAAAAGAGTCGGGGGATCCAAATAACTTTACTTCCTTTGATAACTGTACATGTAGGATTAGTTTAAAATTGTAGATTTTTTTTTAGCACAAATATTTTAATTGTCTAAAATGAAATTTTAAGAGTTATGTATAAAGTTCACTTTTATGAGGCATCACATCACCCTTTTAAGAGACATAAAATTATGAAAAGATATCACCAGAAGCTGCATGAACATTTCGCCTAAGGGCCAAGAGAAAGGTGAGGGTGTTTCCATAATAAAACCAAAGAGGACAATCAGAATGAAGCAAGTTCAACAGGGTCATACAAACTGGTGAAAGAACTAGAGTGGAAGCCCAAGCTAATGAGCAAGGAGGGGAGGAAAAAAGAAAACATGGTTCAAACAGATCACATGAGGAAAGTAGCACAAGTATCCTGAGAGCCAGCAGGCATTATTCGTTGACAGACTTTTACTTTCAATCTCATAGGGAAACCTAGGTAGTAGGTATAAAATTATCAGTAAGTGATACAAATTCTAATCACTATTAACAGCCAAATTAACTTTGCAAAGGCAGCATTAAGAGTAGCTAGAAAGTGGAAGTTATAAAGGAAATACAGAAAGGCAATAAATACAAAGAAGCAGAAACTGTCAAAGAATAATATTCTAATTAACTGTCAATTTAAATGATGAATAAAATGCTAGATATGATCTAATCAAGTGAAGGATTCTTTCAAATACACTAGTACTTTAATCTGGTAATAACAGTTTGATAGGCTCAAAGAAGTGAAAAATTAGTACTCAATCATGAAAACAACCAGTTAGCAAATTTAATGCTCAAATCCAATTACCATATTCAAAAAATATTAACTGATCAGTGATTTATTTTCATATCTTATTACAGTAACAAAAACTACTCTGAAATTTATGGTATTTGAAAACAAATAATTAAACTATGGGACAAAAACCTGCTTTTTATCTATGAACTTCCCACTCGAAAATACAAGTATTCCGTTATTAGAGAACATAGGATATCAAAAGCCTTATGTTCTGAGACCATCCTAAAATCATTTATCCAGTAACAAAGACCTTAATCTAAAAGATGGTGAATAAATCATCATCATGCAACCTGGTTTTATGTGCTCTATCAAATACTTGGAGAATTTTTTTTTGCTTTATTGGGTCATAAAGGATACTCAAATGATCCTTGAAAGTGATGAAATTTTAATTGACAAAATGATTAGTAGAAAATGCTCTGCATGTTATAAAAGAGCATTTTGCTACTTAAAAAATTTTTTTATTAACAATTGTGGACATTTTTGATGACACTCATTTATGTATGCTTTTAATGAATTAGTATGTACTTACTAGTACTTAACCCTTCCTGTCTCAATGTAAAATTACTAAACTTGGAGAATTACAGATTTTATTGCAGGCCCTGATATTAGTAACTGTGGAGAAGCTAAAAAATTCTGCCAAAATGAATGATCCACTGACCCTTTAAATTATCTTTATTTACATTTACTATAGTGTGATCCTGGACCACAATGATTTAAAACATGCTTTATGTAAGTTTTTGAAAAATACCTTAGTCATGGGCAGTAATCTTCAGTGTGTTCCAAAGACTACTTGTACCAGAATCACATGGGTAGTTTGGAAATGGTTCTCAAACTAGGATGAATAATACTCACTTGTAGGGCTTATTTAAACACAACTGGTAGCCCTGTCCCTGTTTGATTCCATAGATCTGGGGTGGGGCCTGAGAGGGTGCATTTCCAACAAGTTCCCATGTGATGTTGATGCTGCTTGTTAGGACCACACTTTGACAACCACTGCACTAGGGTATTTGGTAAGAATGCATATTTCTGGGCCCCATGCTAAAATCAGAATTTCTGGGATTGGGGTCTTTAGAAGTGCATTTTAAAAAGCTCTCAGGCAAGTTTTGAGAACCACAGTTTTAAAATCACTCTCAAATTTGGTTGGTTGATGTGACTATTACTGGACAATGTATCAGATGTCACATACTGTATCAGTGAAAAATGGAAATCATGCTAAATGACTAACCCCAAGCTTGATATGATTCAAATGAATACACTGAGTTTGGGTATAAATTCTAGCTCTATAACTTACCAGCTTTTGTGACAGTGGAAAAATTACATTAATTCTATAAGCCTTGTTTCCTCATCTATAATGTGAAAATAACACTCAATTTGTGAGGATTAACACTAATGTACACAGATTATCTAAGCACAGTACCTGACATATAGCAGGCACTAGATAAATACTATTACTTATCATTATAAGAAATGTATGAAATAATTCCTTCAGTACCTGATTTGACAAAAGCAGATTTTCATTAATTCAAATGAAATATTTACACTCCAAGGTAATAGAATAATAATAAAACCTTATACCTATTGCTCCCTATTCTATGGCAGACAGTGTTCTAAGAGCCTTATATATAGTCACTTAATCCTCAGAAAAATCCTGTGAGGTAGGTAGTATTATTATCCCTAATTTACAGATGAGGAAATTGAGGCACAAAGAGATTAAGTAAATTGTTCAAGGTTACAAAAATAGTAAGTGATGAAGCAAGAATTTAAACCCAGGCAGTCTGACTCCAAAGCTCAGGATTCATCGCAACATTTATTTCCTATGGGTAAATCTTAACATTTTTTGATATTTATGGTAAATCATTTCTAGTAAAGAAAAACAGCATATATGGAAATTCATGTCCACACCACTGTGAAGAGCTGTTCAAAGAATAGAATGAATGCCTTGAAATTTTGGCAGATGATACCACAATGAAAACAGCAAAAAACAATTTAATAGGTAAAAATTGGAGTGTGTTTTCACTATGTGGACAAAATTAGGCAATGAAATGAACATCCTCTCAAATATACCATACAAAAAAGGTCATGGTTTTGACATGTTTTGGCACAATAAATATAAATTATTTAGCTAAGCAGCAGAGTCAATGGCATCACAGCCATGTAAAATTAGCATAATGATAACCATAAGGGAAATCTAAATCATTTCTAACACTAAAATAATCTTATAGAAAGTCTGTAAAATATTCTGCTGTGATACACTCAGATAGTATTGTTAAAGACAATAAAAATTAAAAATTTTCTTTCCTTCCAGAAACTCTATAAACAGAGAGTCACTAAAACTACAATGAGACATTCATTTGTGAATGTTTTTGATGACACTCTTGAATAGGTATTCTGCTGTGTTAGTGGGTCAAAATCTTGCATTCAAAATAATCTTGCCAGTGTAATTAACAGCCACCTCAGATCCTAAAATGAATTTCAAAACTCTGCTTTAAACAAGTTATGAAAGGCACAAACAAGTTCTCATCTCTCAACAGGAGGAGAATGAAAGAAATTATGCAGTTGGAAAGAGTTTTACATAACAATTAAAAATGTCACTTAGTAATTCCTGAGAGTGGGCACTGATAAAAGAAAAGCATCCCCAAATAGCATTAAATTTACTACTTAATAGTTACCCATAATAATGGGTAAATTTGGGAACAAATTATAAAATGCATGTCTACAGAATGCTATTAATGCTTTGAGTAAATAAATACTAATAGTAGAGAATGGTATTCGAGTGGTTAATCATATTTAGAAAAGAGACAGCAGGGACTCAGTAAAGATTACTACTTAGAACCAAGTATATAATGTAGCCAAGGCCCGTGATAATTTCAAAATGTAGTTTTATTAATGCACTTTAGAATAAGTGCCATTCTTATTCTACCTTTTGGAAGAAATACTGCCAATTATAAATAATCACAGCAAAATTTTCATTAGACAAAACTGTATTTGTGTGTGGGGAGTGGTTCATTTATATTATACTGCAAATATAAACTCATTTCTCGAGTTTATTAACAACACTGAGCGACAATATTTCTTTCTAAAACTTTCTTTAAGGCAGATCTGTTTAGTATCATGTGTGTTACTAACATGGTACAGTGTAGTTTTAACAAATTGTTTTAGTTTCTCAGTGACAATAATACATATGGTCAAAAATAGGCAACAAAATCTCTTTTCTAGTTTCTCTACCTGGCCACCTTTTTAAGAACACAAGTTCTTCATATATATATATATAT
>CM052437.1:132034328-132055330 GCA_028533085.1 Varecia variegata
TTTCCTGATTTTACTTTTGGATCTTCATTTTTGTTTGCTTGACTTATTTCCTTTAGTATATTTTCAGGTAAGGCAGGTTGATATCTGTATAAATAACCATATGGACGAAGATGATAAACGAGGTATTCTAACTCATACATAGTTGTAGAATCAACATAGTGAAAAGAAACTGCAAGATCAGAGCAGCAACCAGGACCCTAAAAAAAAGTAGATCAAACAGGCATCGTTAATAAACAGCACATTGCTAGTATACAATATTCACATACTTATAAAGGACACATTAATTTAAAAGAATTCAAGCATTCAAACTGGCAAGGTAAACCAGAGGAACCTAGTTTATTAGATCTGTGGTAGAAATCAACAGTTCACTTAGAGTTCCTAATGACTTAAAACCATGAAGTTGCTTAAGTATTTCTAGCTGAAACAGTATTTTCTCACACTCTTCAGTGTTTTAGCAGATAAAATTCTTGGGACTTCTTCAAATGAAAGGGGCAAGCCATACAAAGGATAAGACTCTAATTCTTCAACTTTTGCTTTTTCTTCCTAATTTTCTCACTGTAATTTTTTGCTTGGCTCAGTCTCCTCTTTAGCATTTAATGACTACAAAGGCTTTCCCATTAGGTATCTACAATATAATACTTCATCTATTAATATAGGTCAACCCAAAGAGTATAGTATTTGAGATGAAGCTCTTAAGCCAAACCAGGGTTTGAATCCAAATTATGCCTACTAGTATACAACCTTGGACAAGTTACTTAATCTTTACAAGCTTCAATTTCCCCATGTGTAAAAGGTGGTTATTTAAAGAAGACAATGTGTGTAAAATGCTTGGGAATATGCTTTGCTCGAATAAATGTCAGCTATTATTGACAGAATAATCACATAGGCCTTCAGCTAAGTAGGTCAGATTGAAACCTTTGCCAGTTATATAATTCTCATAGATTCCTAATAGGGTTGGTGTGAGAGCAAGTTTAAAACTATATTACAATAATACAACAAACAAAAAGGAACAAGAAAGCAAGAAAATAAAGAAAATAGAATTAGACTGAGCCCAGAATTAAAGAGTTACAAGGTCAATCTAGGATCAGAATTGGTATCTGGAGAATATTTCATCTAGGTTTTTCCAACAAAACTTTCAGACTCTATCTGATGTCTCTGCAAGGACCGAGGGAGATAGACATTCTGGCAAGTTCCCAGAAAATGAACATTTAATAATTCGTGTTTGGAAGTATGTAGTTTACAGCATAGTAAAAATTATCATGAAACTGTCCAGTGCATTTTCTCTGAATTTTCTCTTTGAAACAAACACTGGATATGTGAGATTCTTAGAAACCACATAGAAACTGGAAAATTATCTGGTGCCTACTCTTTACACCTTTAGGGAATATTAGAATAGAAACAAATATGAAAAATAAACAGATAAGTCAACTTGTGATTATCTCAATCAGTTCTGTCCAATAGATGTGAACCACATAATGCATTTTAAAATTTTCTAGTAGTCACATTAAAAATGTGAAAATAGGTGAAATTAATTTGAACATATTTTCAAATTGTTCAAATTAAATTCATTGTTTTAACATGCAATAAATATTTTAAAAATTATTAATGAAATCATAGTTTTTATTTTGTTAAGTTCTTGAGAAATCAGGTGTATATTTTATACTTACAGCACCTCTCAATTTGGATTAGCCACATTTCAAGTGCTCAGTGGCCATCACACGGGACAGTGCATGTTAAACTAAAGCCTCCAGATCCCCAAGTGTGACCCCTCAACCAAATCCCAACTTCACAGAAAAAATCCTTTTATTAATTTGGAGTCAGTCAAAAGCCCACACTCAAGAATCCAGAAGGCCACAGGTTCCCCACCCCTGGACTAGAACGTCAGCAGTTATTTTTAAATTGCTGGTCTTCTCTGGAAACAATTTTTATATGCTCTAAAATATTACAATAATGCTTTTAGTAAGATATACTGCATAAATTATGTTATCTATTTTATTTAGTTATTTTTTACTGGATGGCCAGAATACCATTATTGTTAAGCATTATAAACAATAAAACAGCTATAAGAAAACAAAATATGGTTACCCAAAAAACTCAAGAATCTCAGGTGAAAAATCATCAGAAATAAAGAATTCAGTTACAGAGTCAGATTTTAAAGATTTAAAAAGGAAAAAAGTTTCACATATACCAGTTAAAAAGGTTTTTTTAAAGTCAAAGTAGAAGAGTAATAAAAATATTACATACTTAGGGATATAAAGATCTGAGAAAAACTATAAATCTTTACTAAGAGATCTTTTTAAAAGGCAAGTAAGAAAAAAAAACCTGGGCAAAAATGTCATTGTCCTAAATTAATGAGTTTATATGTAAGGATAGAGAAAAAGAGGGGTAATTGGCCCTTAAATTAATAATTTAAAAATATTGTAAAAATTAGCTGGGTGTGGTGGCACGCACCTGTAGTCCCAGCTACTTGGGAGGCTGAGGCAGGAGGATTGTTTGAGCCCAGGAGTTTGAGGTTGCTGTGAGCAAGGCTGATGCCATAGCACTCTACCCAGGGGAACAGAGTGAGACTCTGTCTCAAAAAAAAAAAAAATACTGTAAAGCTGCAAGGTTCAAAATAGGATGCTGGGCTAACACCAAATAGAACAATGGCACAGAACTGAAATCTTAGATACAGATCCTATTATAAGTAATGCTATAGTGCATGATAAAGGAGTTATTTTAAATCAGTAATGGAAGTAAATTAAAAAGTAGTATTGGAACAATTTGAAAAAAATCAGGAGCTATCTCAATCATGTACTAGTATGTTTCAGATAAATTAATGTAAATAAAATTGAACAGAATAAATTTATTCTATAAATAAATACATTTGATCATTTCCAATTTACAAAAAAGGCAATTTCTCATTAGAGGGATATATATGTGAATAATTGCACATCTATTTTAAACCTACTGTATTAAGACTCATTGCAAATTCTCTGGTGAGTCTATTCCTAAAACACTTCTAAGGAAGTGAGGAGGTGGTGTAGGAAGGGAACTGCATGAAGAGTCAGTTCTGAACGAGCAACTTAAGAACACTGACTCTTTGATAAATCAGAATCTCTTACACCCTGACTTGTAAGATAAAAATTTTCGATGGCCAGGTATAGTGACCGACACCTGTAATCCTAGTACTTTGGGAGGCCAAGGCCGGAGGATCTCTTGAGGTCAGGAGTTCAAGACAAGCCTGGGCAACATGGTGAGACCCTGTCTCTACAAAAAATTTTCAAAAAAAATTTGCGAGGTGTGGTGGCATGTGCCTGTAGTCCCAGCTAGTAGGGAGGCTGAGGCAGGAAGATTGCTTGAGCCCAGGTGTTTGAGGCTGCAGTGATTTATGGTGATCCCACTGCACTCTAGCTTGGGTGACAGAGCAAGACCTTGTCTCAAAAAAGAAAAGAAAAAAAATTTCTGTATTGTATTTTCAGTAATTACTACATAGAAAAAGTGTTATTTATAAGATTTAGAATGGCTTTGAAAATAGTAACTCCCTTAGGGAGAAGAAAGCTTATTAAATGATAAGTGAATAATAGAATTTTGATTTCACATTGGGTTTACTTAATAATCTCCTAATGGAGAATAGGCAATGTTATAGAAGGTTGGTGCTTCAAATTCTGTTTAATAGTCTTCAATACAATTGGATAAATTTTTATAGAAAGAACGAATCTTGCCATCTATTTTTAAAAACCACCATAATTTAAATAAAAGATGCACTACAGAAATATTTATTTTGCTCATATAAAGCATATTGTTAGGCATACCCTGTTTGTAAGTAGAAATTGTGAGCAGTACTCTTAAAAGGAAGAAAGGCTATTTTAGTAGTTATAAAATAATGACAATTATAGTGTCCCTTTGCTATTACCCAATATCAGATACTTAGTAAAATCTTATATGCATTTTGGTATATTTTTTTATATGTTTTGTAATGTTCTTGAACTTGCATATATTTTTATATGGGAAAACGCTAAGTCATCTTTTGGAATGGTCAGAATATATTATGAAAAGTTTACACCCAAAACAGCCGAAGTAATACCTCACTAAAACAAAAGAAAAATAGACTATCAAAAGGCAGCTTGGGAAATACATCTGGTTTTATAGCTTAAGAAATTGGTGTAGCTACAATAACAATGAAATGCTAGCATAAGGTTTCAAATAGTCTCATTACATAGAACTGAACCAGGTGGAATTTTACTCCAACAATCAAATATTCTAACATATTCTTACGTCTTGTTTATGTACATATACCATTAATTAGAAAGAGGAGCTCATGAGCAGTATAATGGAAATATTAGGTCATTAAGTTTGATAGTTGATATCTCTGACATTTCAACTTTGACATTTTTTTTTCCTGTTGTGAAGGTACATCCTCAGTCTTTTAAATGCACTGTTTGGCTTGTAATTATCTTTCACATTTTTTAGAGCAATTTTTGTGAAACCATGGATAAGTCAAAAATTCACGTTATTTTTGAATATGACTTCCATCATGGAATCAATGCAGTGCAGACAGCTTGAAATATCATCAAAGTGTTTGGGAAGCATGTGGCTCATGAATGCACAGTGCGTCGATGGTTTGGAAAGTACCATTCTGGTGATTTTAATCTTGAAAATGAGCCATGTAGGTGACCTGAGACCAAGGTGGATAATGATGAGCTATAACCTGTAGTGGAAGTGAATCCATCTCAACCCACGGGTGAATTAGCAGCAAGGTCTGACGTTACTATTCCAACGATATTGGACCATTTGAAATAAATCGGCAAGGTAAAGAAGCTGGACAGATGGGTACTGCATGAATTAAATGAGCGTCAGAAGAAAAATGGTCTTGAAGCTTGCCTTTCTTTGCCGTCACGACATAAAGGCGAACCATTTCTACATTGCATTGTAACATGTGACCAAAAGTGGATTCTTTCTGACAATTGCAAGCATTCAGCACAATGGCTGGATAAAGAGGAAGTGCCAAAACACAGTCCAAAACAAAATAGTCCTCAAAAAAAAAAAAAAAAAAAGGTAATGGTGTCTGTTTGGTGGTTCAGTGCTGGTATTGTCCACTACAGCTTAATAAAACCTGGTCAACAATTACAGTGGATGTCTACTACAACCAACTGGAGAAAATGATGAGGATGCCTGTGATTAAGCAGCCAAGATTGTTCAGTAGAGACAGGCCAATCCTCTTGCAAGACTATATGTCACAAAAACAACGCTGCTCAAACTACAGAAGCTGGACTTGGAAACTAACTCTCTGTCATCCACCATATTCACCAGACCTTGTACCAACTGCCTACCACTTCTTCCAGGCTTTGGACCACTTCTTGCAAGGGAAAAATACCCAATTCTCAACAAGCTGTGGAAAACGCCTTTTGCGATTTCATCGCCACTTACTCTCCAGGCTGCTGGCATAAACAGCTATCCTTAAGATGGCAACGCTGTGTTGATAGTTTTGGTGCATACTTTGATTAACTGTACTGCTTCTTGTTTGAAATATAATAAACTTTTAATTCAAAATCGGACATTCTATATTTTATGACCTAATAACTAAGCTTTTAGAATCAAAGTGGTTTGCAACACTGTCTAGACTACTATGAGTACAGGCAAGTTACTTAACTTTCCTGAGCCTCAGTTTTGTCACCTGTCAAATGCAGAATTACTGTAAAGATTAGCTATTGTGTCTGCATAAGTACTAAAAACACACTGGTGGTTGATAGCTGAAGTAGTAGTGATTTACACTTCAAAGTTTCTTTTTAAAGTTGATTACCTAAGGCTTGGGTCAGATGTTCTAGGCCAGGGTTTCTTGACTTTGGCACTAAAAATGACATTTGGGGTTGAATAATTTATTGTTTTGGGGGGCTGTCCTGTGCATTGTAAGATGTTTAACATCTGGTGAGTTTATAATCTAGTGGGTCTCTACCTATTAGATGCCAGTAGCACTGTCTCCAAACCTTGCCAAATGCCTCTAGGGGGCAAAATTGCCCCTGGTTGAGATCCACTGTTCTAGATAATGATTTGAAAGCACCAGTTTGTGACAAAGAAAGTAGTAGCATAAAGTGTGTTATTAGGGCTAGAGAAAAGAAGGCATAGAGAACTAGTGACTTGCTTAATCAGTAACAGAGTCTAAAAGCTAAGTTTCGTGGTTCCTAGTCTCATTCAGTAATTCACTGCAATTAGTGAAAAACTAGGAAAAAACCTACCAAATGCATTATCAGCAGAATGGACAAATTATAATATATTCATATATTAATGAAACAGACACATATTAACATTGCTTAATCTCAATGTGTAAAAATTGCGAATTGCAAAAAGATGCAGATGGTTTGACTCATTTAAAAACCTGCAAAACATTACTATATATTATTTATGGATATATAAACATGTAGGAGAAACATGCACAGTAATATTAGATTCATGATAGTGGTTAACTCTGGAGAAGGAGGTAAGGGAATGGGATTGGGGAGGGTATATAAGCCTCAACTGTATTTATAACATTTTTTTCTTTCAAAATAATCAGAAGCAAATATAACGAAAGATTCATATTTGGTAAAGGTGGTAAGTATGAGGTATATTATTATCAAATATTTGAATACCTGAAATATTTCATAAAATAATGTACCTTAGATAAAATTCTCAGGAATGTAAGCTAAGGTGTCAAATTAGAGCCAAGGCTTGTTAAATGCTTACTGTGTGACAGGGGTATACTATACTCTAATTACAAAGACTAAATGACACAGGTAGACCATGTCCATTTTACAAATGAAGAAATTGAGGCTCAGAAATTAGACAAATTCTGTCCATCCAAGGTCATTCAGCTATTAAATAGGAGAGCAGGATTTGAATATAGGTCTTTCTGAACTTCAAAGTCTTTTCATGTCTTATTCCTGATGACTAGAAGGCTCCTTACTCAAATATTCACACAGCCTGCTCTCAAGTTATCCCTAGGAGAGGTCATCTTTAATCACCCAAAGCAGAGTACCCCAACCCTGGGTCACTCTTCATTTCCTTACTTGGCTTTATTTTTCTTCAGGGCACTTACTACTATCTATATAAAATCATATTCTATCTTAACTAGTCTGTCTTCTATTGTATCTCTCCTCATCCAAACTGGAACTTGGCCGTATTTACTTCCATATTCTCAATGCCTGGCATATAGTAGCACCAATACATATTTGTTGAATGACTACAGCTGATGTCCTCATTCTCATCCACTTTGTTATACTGCCACTCTATACAAAAAGACTAAGGAAGACTCCTAGTACTATAGAAATATACACATATTACTTTTCATCAACAAGTCAGTTCGAGTATTTAAATAGTAATGAAATTTTTAAACTTACCTCTACTGCAGGATAATAGTTATAATTCCAGTACCAAAAGGTTCTGGGTAGATAACCTTTGATTAAATGGTGTTCTGGTACAAAGGGATGAAAAGTTTCTTTTCCAGTGGTATCTCTGGAATCTCCTGCTTCTACATTCATAATTTCCATGCATCTCCCGAGTGCTAAGTCTTCGATGGAGGAACTATGTGTACATTTTTCTGTTTTAAATGCATCAATAAATCTCTTCAAGGCTTCTTTGCTTAGTACATATCCTGCTCCTCCACTCATGTAGCCCTGCTTTACATAGGGCTTAAATCTTCTCCCAAAGTAAATGGGGTCTTCGGGGTTGTATCTGGAAAGAAGCCATCTCAAGTTGTCCACTATGACATATGTATCATCATCTGCTTTCAAAAACCAATCAGCATCTTCTAAATAATGGTCATAAACATAATGAAAGGCTCTAATTGTTTTCCAGTATAGTTGATCTCTGCCTTCTTTGGTTTTTAATCCCACAGCAGGGAAGTCTTTATTGTCTTCTGAACTCATGAACAACACTTTATTACAACGCTGGGCCCATGTAGCTTTGACGTGTTTGGCCTTTGTCTCCAGATTTTGAGGGCCTGTCATAACCCAGCAAAGAATTCTAACTCTCTGGTAGAGGTTGTCAGCGATGTCTGTGTTCTCATCTATTAAACAAATATTTTTAAAAGTTATATTTACATAGATATAAAATACAAATAAATTATACTGAAGAAAGCATTTTCTTAAACAATTTAAAAGACCGTCCTCCTATGTACCCACCATTAGTGATTTAGCTGAAAGCAAGCAAAATTCAACCTAATGTGAGTTGACACTGATTTATTGGTTTCATGTCAATCTTATCTAGGACATCAGTAGAGCTAACAAAAGTTGACAATGACCTAAATGCTTACTACTTGAACTGTGTTTTACTGATCAAAAGCATCAGCATCACCTGGGAGCTTGTTACAAATGCAGAACCTCAGGCCCCAACCCACTGAATCAGAATCAGCATTTTAACAAGTTCTCTGGTGATTCATAAGCCCATTAAGTGCTGCCTTAAAAAGTCTCCGCTTGGCACTTCATAATACAAAGAAAACTTCAGCTGGTTTTCAACAGATTGAGAAGAACTTCTCACTGCTCTGAATGAGCTTCTGAAGGACAGTAAAGACATGCTGCTGAAGTGGCAATTCATTTTTGAAGTTCACAAGAGTCTGTTGCTATGAATTTCTATAAGTACCCTGAGGTGGCCTTGAAGGATTTCAAGATTACCTCAGTTCAAATCACAGGAGTTAATGCAGGGTTGAGATTACTTCCTGATAGTAATATACCTCATTTGAAAATGCAAATCCACCAGTCAGAAACAGAACTAGGAGATGGGATTTCCAAGATTGTCTATAGCAGTTTTCCCAACTACCAGTGTGCAAAGAAATAAGGAGCTTATGCCAGAATATAAGGCAACATATTACTTCTTTCATCGAAGGCCTGCTATCAAACAAACAAAAAGTCCACTTAACTAAGCAATGAGCTTAGGGACTTAAACTGATTTACAACCTGGTACAAGCTCCTTATCTGAGTACAGACAAACAATTTATAGACTGTCAGGCCAGGACCACATTTTGAGTAGCACCAGTCTAGCGTTAAGTGCCCAATTATAACATTCTAGACAAATGCTTCTCAAACTATCTGTGGTAAAAGACCAATTTTTATTCCCAATAGTTAGAGACCTACACTTGGAGAATTACTAGAAAAATAAATATAGCCCTAAGTTTTTATTTAGATTCAGACAAAATTACTCTAAGTATCATAAAAGTTTCTGCTTACTCCCAAGTAAGCAAAACGTCTTTAGTTGTAGACCAGCAAAAGTCTACAAAACCACACTTTGAGTAGCAATGCTCTAGGCGGTAGCCTAAGGAAGCATACCCTTATAGTTAAGGTCAAACAGTGAGTTACAAAAGCTCAGTCCTGTGAAAAACTGATAGAGGGGGAATAGAAGCAAAGGCTGGGTAGCATACGAAAATATTCTCATGCCTCCTGAGTACCAAGAATTCAGAATCCAAAAGACAGAAGCAAAGTCACCTTATTGTTAGTAAGAAAGCATTCGTATCTCATATACTTGAGGAGCTCAGTCTCTTAGCTATACAGATATACCAAATCCTGAATGGATAGAGAAAACAGTATATGCAGGAATCCCCAATCTGTTTTACTTAGGACAAGACAACTTTCTCCTCGCTGCTGGGATCTGGTATTATAGATACTCCCCTTCTTTCAATTATTTAATCATTAATTACTTTATTCCAGGTATGTGCTGGTACAAAAGATGAAAAAATGAATAAGACACATTTCTGTCACTGAGGAATTCATGGTCTAGCAGGCCAGCTTTACAAGCAAACCAGTAATTACTACATACTAAGAGGTGTTATAATAGAGACATATATAGAGGGTTCAATATGCTGAATGAAAAGAAAGTAGCGGCTGATAAATCCTATAGAGCAGTGGCATAGGGACTTGGGTAGAACAGAGAAGAAAGGAGAGAGAAAGCGATAATAGAAAAAATAAGAGATGATGCAGAAAATAGGTGTTTAAACGAATAAAAGCTCACCAAAACAAAGGACAAAAGGCATGGTGAAATTTGGTTGAGTGCAGGTACATGGGTATAGCCAAAGGCCTGAATTAAGGGAAATGTACTGTGGAATGAGAGGAAGAGGCCTGAAGTATGGTGAAGTAGAATTGTTAGAATTTAGTGACAAATGGGATTGACTGATATGGGAAGGCAACCATCTATTATGATTTCATAGTTTCTGGCATAAAGAATATAGGAGGAAGAGCAACTTTCAGGAGTAGGAAGGAAAAGGAAATTCAACTTACACAACTTGAGTCTGAGAGGAGTAGACAGACTTTTAGCATACCGCACATTTTGTGGGCCACTGAGCAGTATCTATTAGGTCATTAAATATGAAATGTCCAATTTCAAATCAAAAGTTTATTATATCTCAAACAAGAAGCAGTACAGTTAATCAAAGTATGCACCAAAACTATCAACACAGCGTTGCCATCTTAAGGATAACTGTTTATGCCAGCAGCAAAGAAGCCTGGAGAGTGAGTGGCGATGAAATCGCAAAAGGCGTTTTCCACAGCTTGTTGAGAATTGAGTATTTTCTCCTTGCAAGAAGTGGTCCAAAGCCTGGAAGAAGTGGTAGGCAGTTGGTGCAAGGTCTTGTGAATGTGGTTAGATGACACAGTTTCCAAGTCCAGCCTCTGTAGTTTGAGCAGTGTTGTTTTTTGTGACATGCAGTCTTGCAAGAGGATTGGCCTGTCTCTACTGAACAATCTTGGCTGCTTAATCACAAGCATCCTCATCATTTTGTGGATTTTGTAGACATCCACTGTAATTGATTGACCGGGTTTTATGAAGCTATAGTGGACGATACCAGCACTGAACCACCAAACAGACACCATTACCTTTTTTTTTTTTTTTTGAGGACTATTTTGTTTTGGACTGTGTTTTGGCACTTCCTCTTTATCCAGCCATTGTGCTGAATGCTTGCAATTGTCGGAAAGAATCCATTTTTGGTCACAGGTAACAATACAGTATAGAAATGGTTCGCCTTTATGTCGTGACGGCAAAGAAAGGCAAGCTTCAAGACCATTTTTCTTCTGACGCTCATTTAATTCATGCAGTACCCATCTGTCCAGCTTCTTTACCTTGCCGATTTATTTCAAATGGTCCAATATCGTTGGAATAGTAACGTCAAACCTTGCTGCTAATTCACCCGTGGGTTGAGATGGATTCACCTCCACTACAGGTTATAGCTCATCATTATCCACCTTGGTCTCAGGTCACCTACATGGCTCATTTTCAAGATTAAAATCACCAGAATGGAACTTTCCAAACCATCGACGCACTGTGCATTCATTAGCCACATCCTTCTCAAACACTTTGTTGGTATTTCCAGGTGTCTGTGCAGCATTGGTTCCACAATGGAACTCATATTCAAAAATAACACGAATTTTTGACTTATCCATGGTTTCACAAAAATTGCTCTAAAATAATTTTTGAAAGATACTCACAAGCCAAACGTGGATTTTAAAGAATGAGGATATACCTTCACAATAAAAAAACAACAACAAGAAGTGTCAAAGTGAAATGTCAGAGGTATCAACTGTTAGTACTTCAGGTAATCGGACATTCCATACTTCATAACCTGATAATATGTGAGTCTATAGTGAGGTCTAGTATAGCCTACTACTGGCTGGCTCCAACTGATCATCTGAAGACAGGTGGCTATGCTACAAAGCAACTGCACAGTGATCAGACCTCTCTATGGTAAGAACACAGATCACCTATTCAGAGCTGAATTAGATACATATTTACATAACAGGACATGATTTGTAATAGTATGCATGTGCTTGTTAGTTGATAAAACTCAACCAGGCTTTGATACCTCACCCTTCAACTTCTGCTTGAGAAGCAGGGAAGAGGAATTTACTACTGGAAAGATGAGAGAAACAACTCTTAATGGGAAACCCTCTGCATTCCTGAATCCCAATTGTTTTCAAGTTGCATGTATTCTGTCTAATAAATCACAATTTACAAAAATCTCTGCATTGTGTTAATGTCTTTTCGTGGTGTCTGGAACTGGGCTGAAGGATAGATGGAAATTAAAATTATGAGGGCTGATGAGATCACAAAGACAGAGTTAAAGGACAGAAACTTTGAGAAAACCAAAATTTAAGTGGGACATGGAAGACTCAACTGAGAACATCTGGTTAGAGATGGGGGCAGGGAGAAAATGAAGTCATTGTACCACCTCCTTAGATTTTTACTTCCTCAGTTCTTTATGTCTCTCAAAAGGAGAAAAGACTAATGATAAAAATACAAATTGAGTTTCTCTATGAAAACAAGACTTAAGCAAAAAAAAAAAAAACTATGACCTAGACAATAATAAAAACCAAAGACATTGATATAAAATATGGTAACAAAATTGAACCTAAAGAAAAATTTTCAGAAACAAATTTAACCTGAAAAGTTATGCTTTTTCCCCAAATCATGGTTTCTGAACAATTTCTACTTAAAAATAAATTTGATATTAATACCTTACTCCCTAAATAAATCTAGGTTTTTATCGATTCCCTTCTCCTGAGGCAAACCAAGAATTATTTAGTATTTGGAATATAAAGCTCATTTTAATTAAAAAATACAGATAGTGATATAACAAAGTTCACATAAATAACTTTTCCAGTTCTCTCAACACTTAGACTAAAATAGTGTTCATGTTTACTCCTTAATAAAGTAAACCATACCTTTATGTTGGCTAGCATCTGCATTGAAGTTCATTTGTCCTTCTAGATGATTCTGTCCATTATCATCTGAATGCCTAGCATGAGGATCATTATGAAGAATTTTAGGCTGGGTGTCACCTTGTTCTCCCAACAGAATACTGAATAGCTGAGAACATAAAAAAAATCCTATTGCTGATCCACAAAGGAAGGTTAAAAAATTCAGCCAAGATTTAGAGGCCATTTCCCGAAAGTGTATTTCTGTAAGAAAAAAAAATAGCAGGATGTTATAAAATTACAAAACAATATACATGCAAAGAGTTAAAAGTCTAATAACATTTAGCTATGATGGAGAGTTAATTCCTTCTATATAGAACAGTTCTAATAGTATTTAATTTTTGATTTTCCATGAGTGTACCCCTCTATCTTGCTGCTAAAAACAGCACAATATGGACAATTCAATAAAATAGAGGAGTAATTAGTAGGATAGTCACTGTTGTAGTGGGGCATGGGTAAATATATCAATATTTGCACACAGAATTCCAAATCTTCCCATCAGGATCCTCTGTGGATCCAAGCCCGCTTGCGATGTTCTTTTTCTTTCTTTGCTGTCAACTCTGGGTACTGAAGTTTACTTTTTTTTCTCTTTTGGTAGCAATCCAACTCCCCATTTTCAACCCAGGGGTTAGCAAACCTTTTCTGTAAAAGACTAGAAATAAAATATTTCAGGCTCTATGGGCTACATGTGGTCTCTGCTGCATCATCATCTTCTTTTTAAACAATCCTTTAAAAATGTAAAAGCCATTCTTAACTTGTGGAGGGCTAGGATTAGCACAGTTTTGGGGCCCATGGACCAAAAATGACCTGCCACCTGTTTTTGTAAATAAAGTTTTATTTGAACACACCCATACCCATTCATTTATGCATTGAATATGGCTGCTTCTGCACTACAATAGCAGAGCTGGGTAGTTGCAACAGAGGCAGTATGTCCCACGAAGCCTTGCCTGGCTCTTCACAGAAAAATTTGTTGATCCCTGCTCTAATACTCCTGCTTCATTACAGTACTGGAGGGAGTTAGCCTCTCTCTGCTCACCATCTTTCATTGTTTTCCCACCAAACTGCAGGATTCTGGATGGAATCTATATATCAATAGGATTAAGCAGGATGCCTAGAACACAGTGGCTGCTCAACAGATGCCTGCTGAACTGTCCTACAACCAAACATAACATCCCCCTTTTAAGGGTTTGCTTAAATAATTACTACTACTACATAGAAAAGTTATAAATTCCTATGAGAGTTCTTTTAAATCTAGAGTTTCCTATTCCCCAAGATAATTTTTAAAGTAAGTTTGCTAAGCATCTACTATTTGTCAGGTGCTATCCACATTATTTCATTTTAAATAAAATTTAATTTCAATTTCACTTTTGATTCTATGTCCATTTGGCAGATGAGGAAAGAGAAATTTTAAAAAGTTATCAGAGGCTGGGAATGGTGGCTCACAGCTGTAATCCTAGCACTTTGGGAGGCTAAGGTGGGAGGATTGCTTGAGGCCAGAGTCCAAGACCAGCCTGGGAAAAACAGCCAGACCCCATCTCTACAAAAAAAAAAAAAAATTAGCCAGGCGTGATGGTTCATGTCTATAGTCTTAGCTACTTGGGAGACTGAGGCAGGAGGATCACTTGAGGCCAGGAGTTTGAGGCTGCAATGAACTTTGACCATGCCACTGTACTCCAGCCTGGGCAGCAGAACAAGACACTGTCTCTACAGATAATTCACACAGGTTGACACAATCAAGATGAGCCACAATTTGAACCCAGGTATTCCTGTTCAAAAAGTCCATGCTCTTTCCATTACATTTCTCAAATTCTTCATCCAGTTACCACTGATAGCATAGAACAATGGGCATGTGTAGTGAAAGTAGGGGTCTGAGAGATTAATCCCCCAAATCAAAATGGCGTTGAAATATTTTATAAAAACAAATGCACAAAGCAACAATCACCATTACAACAATAACAAAAATAAAACAATGTCACATGGTTATATTTCCTCATGAGCTATGTTCTTCTAGACCAATCAAGTGAGTACAATCAGAAAAACTAGAGGAAATGTAAAAAAAAAAAAAAAAAAAAAAAAAAATTTGAAGACACTGGTAAGATATCAAGGCAGTGAGAATTAGTGGCGCCAAGATCTGAAAGAAGAGAGAGGAGAAGAAGACTTGACATGTGGCACAGCTCCATTCTTCAACACAATTACTGATTCTGAAAGAAAAAAGATGAGAGGCAAAGTAGCTAAGCAAAAATCAAAATTCAAAATCTGCCCAGGAGAAGAGGTCCTAGAAAACACCCTGTTTTTTTTATCAAAGACGCTGAGAAGCTACTACAATTTAGGAAGAACAATGAAACTAAAATAAACCAACTTTTACAAGGGCTGAAGCCTAGGTGAAAACATCTCAGCCACTGACTGTATGTTTAAGATGATTTGCCTTAGCCTAACTGCAAAAATATTCTTCTAGAGAAATACAAAATCACAAAGAACCTCAACTTATTACTAGAATTTTTGTATAGTGAGATACAATGTCCAGCACAGTAAGAAATAACCAGGCATCAAGAAGAAAAATGTGACTACAGAGAAAAAGGTAGACAATAGAGCCACAAGAGACTCAGGTAACAGATTTTCTGTTACTAGCTTTAAAAATAACTATTCTTAATGTACTCAAGAAATGAAATGACAATATTTAAAAAAATAGGCATAGAATAGATATAGCTGAAGAGGAAAATTAATAAAATAAAAGCTTGATCAGAAGAAAATGTGCAGAATGAAATACAGAAAGAAAAGAAGGGAAAATAAAGAATTGAGCAAAAGAAACAAGGAATAAATTGAAAGAGTCTAATGTAAGTGTTAATTGGAACTTTTGAAGGAAGAGACATATAACTGAGGATAAGCAGTATTTGAAGAAATAATGACTAAATATTTTCCAAAATTGAAAGACTACCAACCCTCAGATTCAAGAGGTTCTACAAGCCCCAAGATAAAAAAAGAAAATGACACCTCAGTACTTGACAGTCAAACTACTGAAAATCAAGGACAGAGAAAAAAACTTAAAGGGAATAGTAAGATTGGCAGCTGACTTCTCACTGGAAACAACAAAATCAAGACTGCAGTGGAATAGTATTTTTAAAATGCTGGAAGAACTACCAACCTAGCATTCTATACTCAGTAAGAATATCCTTCAAAAATGAATCTGAAACATATTTTCAGGAAAACAAAATCTAAGTGAACTGATCACTAGCAGGCCTACTGTAAAAGAAATACTAAGAAGAGTTCTTTGGGCAGAAGGAAAACAATTTCAGATAAAAATTCAGAAATATAGAAAGGAAAAGAAAGTCATAAAAAGGGTGTGTATGCAAATACACCAAACAAATATTAGCCCTATAAAAGATTTTTTTAAAAAAGTCTCAAGATATTAGTATTACTATTATCATTAAAACAAATGACTAGTTACTAGCACAAAAAGTATAGGGGGCTACACGGAGTTTAAGTGTTCCAAAAATCATTTCATTGTCCAGAAGTGGTAAAAATACTAATTAACTTTAGACTTCACAAGACCAAGGATGTACAATGCAATCTCAAGTTTAATCATTACAGAAAAAAATAGTGAAAGAATGTATCATTAAAACTCTAATAGGAAAAAGTGAAATGATAAAATACTTAATTAAAAATAAGGCAAGGTTAAAAATACAGAAGGGAATACACAATAGGTGGGGGGGGGGACCCAGTAGTAGTAAGGTGGTTAATTTAAACCCAATATATCAACAATTACATATTACATTAAATGTAAATAGACTAAAAACTCCAATTAAAATCTAAAAATTGCCAGCAAGACTAGAGAAAAAGTAAACCCAACTACGTGCTGCTTACAAGACAGACATAAAATATATTTAGCAAGTTGAAGAATAGAAAAAGATATGCCATACTAGCAGTTATAAAAAGAAAGCCAGTATGTTAATATTAGAAAAAAATAAATTAGTGGTTACATGGTTTGTTCTCCTTGTGATACTTATTAATCTCTAGATTTATGATTTACACACTTCTGTATTAAGAGGTGCTTAATTGCTCCATACCTGAGATATAAATTACCCATCTAAAACTATCGGACACTTGTTTATGCCTTTTGCTCTACCTTACCTTTCTGTACCTTCAAGTTCAGAAAGGTAAGCCTTCATGGATGAAGTACCTAAGCCCCACTCAACAATCCCTCTCCAATCCAATTTCCCAGAGGAAAAGTAAAAACAACTTTAGTACATCTTTCTGTTTTCCCTATCTCAAATTCTGCCTCCCCAAACCCTTTTCTGCTATTCAGATTTGCCTTCAGTGACATCTTTATATTCAAAAGATGCAATAAAAAGTATCCCTCCTGTCTTAAGTGATTGTTTTGAAATTCTAAAAATCAGTTGTTTGTAGCTCAAGTTCACTAGATCTGGCTCTAACCAGAAATTATGATCCGAGATTTCATTCAAACAGCCAAAGAACACTGACTATTCAAATATCTGTTTGATGTTATGTAAGTCCTCCCTTTAATAGTGTACATTATCAAAACATAACCTACAATAGAGGTGTCTGATGTGAAAGTACCATGAATTGAAAACATGAAGAGAAATAAATGAGAGATGTCATAACTCCTAATTTCTTATGGTAAAGACAGACTAGCAGAATAAGATTGAAGTCGTGAACCTGGAGGAAGGCTTTTAAGGTAACATTAGCAGAAATCAAAGAAACTGAGATGTCATTTAGGAGCCATACTGCAAGCAACTCTCCACATCTCTGATTCTCCACTGACACTCTTGCTTTATAGCACAATGGTGTTGATTTTTCACTCTTTTTGTGCTAGTTGTGGCTTTCCTCACCTTAATACCAGATATAAACACTTCACTGTCTCAGAAAGGTACAAACACCATGAAATTTTCCACCGCTGCAGGATTAACCACTCCCAGTATTGAAAGAGAATGCAACACTCACAGTGGCATTTAATACCACTCAGGCAGAAAGCATTGTAACTGAGAAAAGGAAGTAAAGACTGCAGGACCAAAGAAAATCCTTATTTCCATCATCACAGTGCATATCTGAAGTGAAAAAAGTGCCAATCCAGCTCCAGTAACTATGAATACTAACCTGCTTCCCAATCATTTTCCAAGGAGATACTGAGCTTCAGAATAAGCCTATTTCTATAGCATGGAGGACTTATTGTTTGTAGAAAGCTAGTGAAGTATTTATGGATAGGGTTTTCCTAGCTGAGGCGGCACTTTTTTTTAGCAAGGCATTCATCCTGGAGTGAGTGGAGGGGGAAACTAACTTCTTGGTGTTACATAAGTTGTTTTTAATTTAAAAATGTTTTGTGAAGCTGTTTGATGACTGCCATATTCTCTTACTCCTGTCCCCCCAGAGTATTATCTGTCAGCATGTACTAGCGCCTCTTTGTTGCTTTTAACACATCCCTTTCCAATTTCAAGGACTCCTGCCTCATGACTCAATAATAGTAAACTCTCATTTTCCTTTCCTGCTCCTGGGATAAAACAGCCATCTCATGGGGGTGGAATGCCCCCCAAAGCCCACTCAGATTTTTGGCAAACATCATCATGTCCACCTCTTCAGATTCTCACCAAGAGTGCTGAAGTAAACCAGACTGTAAGAAGACAGTTTAACCATAGTGCACATCATAGGGGCCTAAATATATATTCATTTGAATTGGGTAGGGGAAGTTATTTATGCCAAGTGCTTCCAAACCTGATGCACAATCAGAATCACTTGAGGAGCATTTTGAAAATACAGATTTCCAGGCTCAACAATTAAGATTTCAGATGTAAAAGAACTGCTGGGAAAACTAAAATTTATATGTATTTTATTTTTAAAAGGACAGCTTTGTGTTATTCATTATTTTGAAAAACTCAAGCTATAGAGAAATGAAGGAGGAAGGAATCACCCCAAATCCCTCTACCCAGAAACAAACATTATTAGCATTTGGTGACTATCATTACAGATCTAGCTCTATGAATAACAGAGGCAGGAGAAGTAATTATAACTAACACAGAGCCCCATATTAAAGGCTTTATGTGAATTACCTGTAAACCATAAACTAGGGACGATTATTCCCATTTTATAGATGAACTTAAAAAGATAAGCAACCTTCCCAGAGTCACATTAGCAATCTGAATCAAGAATTTAGACTCTTAACCACTTTGCTAGATATGTCTTAGTTCATTTTATGTTGCTTAAAAGAGAATATCTGAAACTGGGTAACTTATAAAGAAAATAAATTTATTTCTTACAGTTATGAAGGCTGGGAAGTCCAACGTCAAGGGGGACACATCTGGTGAGAGCCATCTTGCTGGTGGAGACTCTCTGAAGAGTCCAGGCAGCATGGGGTATTATTAATACATGGTGAGGGGGCTGAGCATGCTAATGTGCTAGGCTCAGGTCTCTCTTTCCTTATAAAGGCACCAGTTCCCCTCCCATGATAACCCATTATTCATTAATTCATGAATGGATTGATCATGGCAGAGGCACCACAACCCAATTACCTCTTAAAGGTGCCACCTCTCAACATTGCCACATTGGGGATTAAATTTCAACATGAGATTTGGAGGTTACAAATATTCAAACCATAGCACTATAGTTTTACAGAACTGGAATTATATTAGTCATGCTGTTTTAAAGATTTAACATATAAATTAAATTCATTTGAATTTACAGAAAAAAGAGGAAATGAAATGAATCTAGAGGATCTATTGAATGTCACCTAAACATTTATAATATGACCCCCTCTCCTCTAAATGTTGCCTTTGAAGATTAGGAAAAGAAGATTATGAAAAACACAAAGCAGCTGGAGGTCCTTTATTTAATGATATGTTTCATATTTAGGTAGTACCTATTGATTTCTTGCTGTGAGAAATGTGGAAATGAGCATGCATGCACACATTTTATACACACACACACACATGCACATATATATATAAACACACATTCCCCCCCATAATCAATTTTTTAAACTCTAATCCCATGACAGATTAAAAACCAATCTTTGTGATCTATTGTTATTTGGTAAAAATTTACATAGTTTACATTATAAATTATGAACTATAATTTCATGACTGCTTAATCTTGGATCTACATTAAACTGGATTCCATGCTTGCCAATAGTCCTTTTATCACAGCTCCTCTAAATTTGAATTCTTCAATAACATCATGTTTTTTGTTTGCTGGATTTCAGCAAATAGTTTTAGTAATGGTGCTTATTGATGCTATATTTAAACTCCTGCAGGTTTCAGAATATCTGCTATTGTCTTTATATATGAAGCACAACTTGACCAAGTACAAATTTTCCTCTCCTTAAAACTTTGTAAATATTACTCCATGGTCTTCTCACATGGGTGCCAGAGAAGTCTGAGGATTGATCTTTTATCCCTGTAGACAGATGCTCCTCTTCTCTTATGCTTAGTTTTCAGTCACTCTACCTGTTCAATAATACTCTCACCAAGATTTTAATGCCCTTTGCCATGAGAGTATGTTTTCACCCAGTTTTTCAGGCTTTCAGAAATTCAGTGGAATTCACATTTATTGTGGTATAAAGTACTAAAATTACTTCTTGCACAATTTGCCAAGGTTAGAATCTAGTACTTATAATTTTATTCTGGATTATGATACTCATTTGCTACATTTACATATTCAAAATACATTTCCCTCCTCAAACCACATTAAAATAATTTTTGATACGCCATTATTTTTTCCCAAAATACTTTCCTTTAAAATTGGGATGAATCTTATACAGCATCACATCTATAAATGTTTGCAAACACCGTACATGTGAGGTATCATGTTAGAAACTTTTGTTTTCTCTGAGCCTCACAGCAACCTGAAAACTTGACAACAGTACTTCCATATTACAGATGAAGAAACTAAGTATCAAAGAGGTTATTTAAATAGACCCAAACCACACAGCCAACATGGTAAATTGGGACCCTATCCCACATTTCATTTAAAGTTCACAGGGTTTCCCACTATACCATTCTCTTACCTATAGTCATCTATTAATTTTCCATATACTTTCCCTTTCTTTCTAAAATTATCTTTAAATGGAAGATTTAAAAAAAGTTATTAGTAGGTTCAACATGAGACCATTTTTGCTTTATTTATAAATCTTGAGGTGAAAGACAATACTGAAAAGTTCATAGGTGAACTATGATGAATTGTGAAGATGTTAATATTTACTGAAAGAATGGAACTAATTTCAGACTAAATTTTCATGCCTCTGTCCTTTTCAGCAATCTTGCTATTAAAAATTCAAATGTTTATTTATAGAAATCCATAAACAGG
>CM052437.1:132055830-132071523 GCA_028533085.1 Varecia variegata
GCAGTGAAGTACACAGGCAATTATAAAAGCTAGTATTATTTTAACTTTGGTTTGTAACTCCACATTTTGTTTTCTACATAATTTAAAAGACTAACACGTTTAAAAAATTAGCTTACATTTATTGACACAAAATGTATAAAGATGTAATTTTATAATATCAACAACTGAAAGAAGTGGGAATGGAGTTGTAAAGGAACATAATTTTTGTATGTTACTGAAGTTAAGCAGGTATGAATTCAAATTAGAGTATTATAAATTAAGGATAAGTTATTATCCCCATAGTAACCAAAGAAAATAGCTATAGAATATACTCTCCAAAAAAGAAATGAGACAGTAATGCAAGAAATAAGGAACAAAAAAGAGATAAAGCCATAGGAAAAAAATAGCAGAATGACAGAAGTCCCTCGTTCTTAGTAATTATTTTAAATGTAAATGGATTACGTGCTCTAATCAAAAGGCAGAGATTAGCAGAAAGTATAAACATAATCCAACTATATGCTGTCTGCAAGAGACTCACTTTAAATCCAAAGAAACAAACTGGTTGAAAGTGAAGACACAGAAAAAAGATATTCCATGCAAATAATAACCAAGAGAACTAGACATAATGATAACAGACAAAATAGACTTTAAATCAAAAAAGCTTATAAGAGACAAAAAATGACATTATCTATTAATCAAAGGTTCGTTACACCAAAAAGATATAACAATTACAGCTGGCCCTGGAACAACAGGGGTTTGAACTCCATAGGTCCATTTATATGCAGATTTTCTTCCATTACTACCACTCCTAAGACATCAAGACCAACCCCTCCTCTTTCTCTTCCTCAGCCTACTCAATGTGAAGACAACAAGGATGAAGATCTTTATGATGATCCACTTGCACTTAATGAATAGCAAATAAATTTCTCTCCTTGTGACGTTCTTAACATTTTCTTCTCTAGCTTATTTACTGTAAGAATATAGTATAAATACATATAACATAAAAAATGTGTTAATTGACAGCTTATGTTATCAGTAAGACTTATGGTCAACAGCAGGCTATTAAATTTTGAGGTAGTCAAAAGTTATATGCAGATTTTTGACTGCAGAGAGAGTGTCCCAAACCCCCAAGTTATTTAAGTGTCAACTATATAAACATTTATGTACCTAATAACATCATTTAAATAAATGAAGCAAAAATTGACAGACATGAACAGAGAAAGACAGTTCTATAGTAATGGTTATATTAATAATAATACATCACTCTCAATAATGAATAGAACTGGACAGAAGAAAATAGAGGACCTAAACCAACACAGTAAACCTACTAGAGCTAACAGAAATAAACAGAACATTCTACACAACTATAACAGAATACGTATTAGTATCAAGCACACATGGGACATTTCTCAGGATAGACCATATGTTAGGCCACAAATAAAGTCTCAATGGATTAAAAAAGACAGATATCCATACAAAGTATCTTCTCTGACCATAACAAAATGAAGTTAGAAATCAATAACAGAAAGAAAACTGAAAAATTCACAAATCTCTAGAAAGCAAATAACCAATGGATCAAAGAATAAATCACAAGAGTTAATTAGAAAATACTGAAAGACACATGAAAACAAAAACACAATACACCAAAACTTATGGGACACAGAAAAAGCAGTGCTAACAAGGAAATTTATGGCTATTAACACTTACATTAAAGAAAAAGAAAAATCTCAAATCAAGAACCTATCTTTACAACCTAAAGAACTAGGAAAAGAAAAAAGAACTAAAAGCAAAAGTAGCAGAAGAAAGAAAATAAAGAGTAGAACAGAGATAAACAAAACAGAAAATAGAAAAACAACAGACAAAAATCAATGAAACTAAAAGTTGGTTCTTCAACAAGATCAACAAAATTGACAAACCTTTAGCTAGATTAAGAAAAAAAGAGGACTCAAATTACTAAAATCAAAAATGAAAGTGAGCGCATTGCTACCAATTTTACAGAAATATAGAAGATAAGCAAATACTATGAACAATTGAGTGCCAACAACTATGTAGCCTAGATGAAAAGGAAAAATAGCTAGGAACACAAAACTACTGAGACTGAATCACAAAGAAATAGAAAATCTGAATACCCTATAATTAGTAGCGGGATTAAATCAGTAATGAAAAATCTCTCAATCAAAAAAAAAAGCCCTGGACCTGATGGCTTTACTGGTAAATTCTACCAAACATTTAAAGAACTATAAAACCAAGCCTTCTCAAATTTTTCCAAAAAATAGAAGAGGAAAGAACACTTCTTCACTCATTCTGTGAGGTTAGCATTATCCTGATACCTAAGCCAGGCAAAGAAACTACAAGACAACTACAAACCAATATCCATCATGAAAACTGATGCAATAATTTTCAACAAAATACTTCCAAACTGAATTCAGCAGCATATTAAAAGATCACATATCATGTCCAAGTGGTATTTATTCCAAAGATATTTCAACATATGAAAATCAGTAAAGGTAATACACCATTACCAGAATGAAGAAAGAACAAAAAACCACACATGGTCTTCTCAATTGATGCAGAAGAAGAATCTGACAAAATGCACTACCTTTGGAGGCCGAGGCGGGTGGATTGTTTGAGCTCAGGAGTTCGAGACCAGCCTGAACAAGAGCGAGACCCCGTCTCTACTAAAAAAATAGAAAGAAATTAGCTGGACAACTAAAAACATATAGAAAAAATCAGCTGGGCATGGTGGCACATGTCTGTAGTCCCAGCTACTCGGGAGGCTGAGGCAGGCGGATCTCCTGAGACCAGGAGCTGGAGGTTGCTGTGAGCTAGGCTGACACCATGGCACTCTGGCCTGGGCAACAGAGTGAGACTCTATCTCAAAAAAAAAAAAAAAAAAAAAAAAATTCACTACCTTTCAAGATACACTCAACAAATTAGGAACAGAAGGAAACCACCTCAACATAATAAAAGCTGTATATGAGAAACCCACAGTGAATATCATACACAATAGTGAAAGCTTTCCCTCTAAGATTAGCCCAATTTCATTACTTCTATCCAACATGGTACTGGAATTTCTAGCCAGAGCAATGTAGCAAGAAAAAGCAATAAAAGATATCCAAGTTGGAAAGAAGTAAAATTACTGGCTTGCAGGTGATATGATCTTGTATATAGAAAACTCTAAAGATTACACACACAAAAAAAATTCTTGGAGTAAATAAATATATCCTGTTTCTTTACTGAATTCAACATCAACACACAAAACATCAGTGGAACTTTTAGACATTAATAATAAGCAATTTGAAAAGGAAAGTAACAATTCCATTTACAATATACTCAAAAAGAGAACTTAACCATGATGATAAAAGATTTGTACAATAAAAACTACAAAACATTGCTGAAAGAAATTAAAGAAGACATAAATGGAAAACCATTACAAAATCATAGACTGGAAGACTTAATATCATTAAGATGTCAATACTCCCCAAAGTGGTCTACAGATTCAATGCGATCCCTATTAAAATCCCAACAATGTTTTCTGCAGAAATACAAAAATCCATCCTAAAAGTCACATGGAATCCTCAGGGCCCCTGAATAGCCAAAACAATCCTGAAAGAGGAACAAAGCTGGAAGACTCAAAATTCCTGATTTCAAAACTAATTACAAAGCCATGGTAAGCAAAACAGTACGGTATTGGCATAAAGACAGACATACAGACCAACGGAATTAAGAGTCTACAAATAAACCCTTATGGTTTATTTGTGGTCAAATGATTTTTCCCAAGGGAGCCAGGACTATTCATTGGGCAAAGGACAGTCTTTTTAACAATTGGTGCTGGTAAAACTGGATATTCACAAGGAAAAGTATGAAGCTGGGCCCTTACATAACACAAAATACAAAAATTAACTCAAATTGGATCAAAGATCCAAACATAAGACTGAAAGTATGAAATATGTAAGAGAAAAAACAGAGCAAAAGAGTTTCATGGCATTAGATTTGGCAAAGATTTCTTGTAGATGATACCAAAGGCAAAGTCAACAAAAGAAAACCTAGGCAAATTGGACTTCAAGAAAATTTTTTAAATTTGTGTATCAAAAGACACTTTCAACAGAGTAAAAAAGGCAAACCACATCATCTATCTGATAAGGGATTAGTATCCAAAATATATATACAATTCCTAAAACTCAACCAAAAAAATCAAACCAAATTCAAAAATGGGCAAAAGACTCTATAAATAGACATTTTTCCAGAGATATACAAATGGCCAATAAACATGTGAAAAGATGCACAGCAGCACTAATAGTTAGTGAAATACCAATCAAAACCACACCTTACACCCATTAAAAATGGCCACCATCACAAATCAGAAAATAAGTACTGGAAAGAATATGGAAAAATTGGAACACTTGTGCATTGTAAGTGAGAATGCTTCCAGCTGCTGTGGAAAACAGTGTGGCAATTACTCAAAAAATAAAACATAGATTCCAATTAAAAAATTAAATAAATAAAACACAGAATTATCAGATGATCCAACAGTTCCACTTTTGAGTATATACCGAAAAGACTTGAAAGCAGGGTCTCAAGGAGATATTTGTACACCTATGTTCACAGCAGCAGTATTCACAATAGCTAAAACACGGAAGCAAACCACGTCTCAACTGACAGATGAACAGATACGCAAAATGTGTTATTTATATACAGTGGAATAGCATTCAGCCTTAAAAAGGAAGGAAATTCTGACATACACTATAAAATAGATGAATGTTGAAGATATTTTACTACATGAAATAAATCAATCCCAAAAAGAAAAATGATGTTTGATTTCACTAATATGAGGTACTTAGTCAAAATCAGAGACAGAAAATAGAATTTTTGTTTCCAGGGTCTGGGGAAAGAGGAGAATGGGCATAAAGTTTCAGTTTTACAAGATGAAGAGTTCTAGAGATAGATGGTGTTAAAGCTTGCATAATATAAATGTATTTAATACCACTGAACTATAAGCTTAAAATGATTAAGATGGTAAATTTTATGTGTATTTTACACACAAAAAAGTGATAAAGATGTTGATTTCCTCCAAATTAACCTGTATGCGTAATGTGATCCCAATTAAAACTCAGGAAGATTTTAAAAAATTAAGTAACTTGGTAAAAAGTATTCTAAAAATTTGGAAAAATAAACATGAACATAACTGGGAAATTCTGGAAAGGGGAGTAGTGGACTAAGTCTATCATATTTATTTTAAAATATAAGAAGATTTTTAAAAATTAAATAATGTGGCAAAAATTATTCTAAATGCTGTTTGGAAAAATAAATAGGTGAATGTAAATGGGAAATTCTTGAAAAGGAAATTGAATGGGGAGGGGAATAGACAAAGCTTACCACATATTAAAATATATTACCTACAAAAAACAGAGGTACCTTAATTAAAACAATTTGATATTCAGACTGAACAGACTGTGAGTCTGTAAAGAAATGCATTTGTTAATACTAAAGACATGGTGCTGAGAAACTTTTTCCTCTCCAATCAGACTGTCAGAAACTATGTTGTTTGAAACTGGATCAATAAGAATGGAACATCCCACTCTTGCATGGATGATGGATCATTATGAAGCAGAAGCAGCCTCAATTTCCAGCTGAGAGCTTCATATAAGGGGTTTCCAGACACAACATTCCACATTTATCTTAACCTAACAGTCTCCAACAAAACAGAACCCTGAGTTTGCTTCTCAGCCCAGGCCTAATGTTAACCCCTTGACATACAGTCTTGCTGTGCTTTAAACTTAGCAAATATTGTTGCATTTAAATTTTGCCTGTTGGATAGGAAGGAGAAGGGAGACCTGGCACTCTCACCCACCCCTAGGACAAATCTCATTACCCTTCTATGAACTGCTGTAGAGGCCAAGGTGAGGGAAGCTGAGCTCTCTATAAGCTACTTATCCATGCTGCTCCAGCTGAGAGGGGCTCCACCTTCCCCAGTGGCAGGCCAAAAGTGCAGCCACCATGGCCCACACCTATGCATTCCACCAATGGCGGGTGGAATATCCCGCCTCTGCCTGTCACAGTCAGAGCCTACCCAGGTCCTATCCCCCCAGTACTTGAGCACACCACCCAGGGGCCTGGAAATTGCCCAGCTCAGTCCACCACTGTTGGCACTTGATCACTCCTGCCAGGGTCTGAGGTTGGGCTGACCCAACCTACCAATACTCCTACAGGTAACACCCAGGGTACTGGCCTGCTCACCAACACCAGCACAGACCATTAGGGTTCCAGTGGGTTGTTCGACCACCACTGGTGCCATCACCCATGTTATAACAGCTTCCCAGGGGCCTGAGAAACTGCTCACATGCCTGGACCACTGCTGCTACAACTAGCATCCAAGCAAGCCACCAGGAGGCCCAAGAATTGTCCTTCCAGGGCACTAACACCAGTGCCAGCATAACCCACTCTGAGACCTAAGACCAGGCACACTCAGCCCACTGCTGCCACCACTGGGGCCCAAAGACTGGCCCATCTGGCATCCCAGTTCCCAGCAAAACTTCACCATAGCCTCCACTAACAATTATACCCTAAACCATCAAGGAAATCACAAATACCACTGACACTAAGTACTGCCGAAGAAATCATACAGAGATCACACTACTGCAGCACCCAAAATCAAAACCAAAGCACCCTATTCAACCAATAACATATATACATCTTCAGGAAAAAAAAAAAATCCACCCCATGAAAGCAGTTTCCAAAAATCGGAAGAGGCAGCTATTATACCAGATGTGCAAATATCAACATAACGGCACAGGAAACATGACAAAGCAAGGAAATATGACAAAAACCAAAGGAACACAAAATTTTTCCAGCAATAGATCCCAATCAAAAAGAAATCCACAAAATCCTGGATCACAAATTCAAAAATACTGTTTTAAAGAAGTTCAGTGAGATAAAAGAGAACTCTGAAAAACACCACAAAGGTAATCAGAAAAAAAAAAAATTCAGTAGTACAAGGATAAGACTAAGAAATTTACCAAAAAGATACATATTTTTTAAAAGAACTAAATAAATTCTGAAACTGAAGAATTTAATTTGAAAGCTTCAACAACAGACTAGATCAGGCAGAAGAAAGAATCTCAGAGCTTTTGAAATAACTCAGTGAGACAAAAACTAAAGAAGAAAGAATTTTTAAAAATGAGCAAAGACTTCGTGACATTTGGGACAACAGAAAGCCACTGAATATGCAAATTATTGGTATCTCCAAGGGAAAAGAGAAAAAAGACTGACAAAAGGATTAGAAAGAAAAAGGATTAGAAAATCTTTTCAATGAAATAATAGATGAAAACTTCCTAAATCTAGGAAGATATTTAGACATTCAAATACAAGAGGCTCAACCATCTCCAGGCAAATATAATGCAAAAAAGTCTACTCCACGACACACCACAATCAGACTGTCTGAAGTCAAAGACAGAATGAATCCTAAAAACAGCAAGAGTATAGCACCTAGTCACCAGAAAACAATTAACAATATGCTGGGAAAAAAAAACTCACATATCAATAATAACCTGGAATGTAAACGGACTACATTCTCCACTTAAAAGATACACAATGGCTGAATGGATTAAAAAACATGATTCAAGTATATTCTGTTTATAAAAAAAAAAACTCACCTTACCAGTAAAGACACATAAAGACTAGAAGTAAAGGGATGGAAAAATATATTCCACGCAAACAAAAACTAAAAGTAAGCAGGAGTAGCTATATTCATGTTAGATAAAACAGACATTAAGTCAAGAATAGCAAAAAAGAATACAAAAAAGGTCATTATATAATAACAAAGGGATCAATCTAGGAAGCAGATATAACAATTCTAAATATTAGTATATATGCACGAATACTGGAGTACCCAGATTCATAAAGCAAATATTACTAGATCTAAACAAAGAGACAGACTGCAATACATTAATAGGGAGGACTTCAATACCCCACTCTCAGCATTAGACAGATTATCTGGACAAAAAAAAAAATCAACATTGGATTTACACTGGATATTAGATAAAATGGACCTAACAGACATATACAGAACATTTTGTCCAACAACTGTAGAATATACATTCTTTTCATCAGCACATGGAACACTCTCCAGGACAGACCATGTTAGGCCACAAAACAAGTCTCAACAAAATTTTAAAAAAATCAAAATCATACCAAGTATCCTCTCAGACCATAATGGAATAAAAGTAGAACCAAGAGGAACACTGGGAACCATACAAATACATAAAAAAACAACAAGATTGAGTCAACAAAGAAATTAAGATGGAAATAAAAAAAAGTTCTTAAAACAAATGAAAATGGACACACAAAATACAAAAATCTGTGGGATATAGCAAAAGCAGTGCTAAGATGGAAATCCATAGCACTAAATACCTACATCAAAAAAGTAGAAAGATTTAACAATGCATCTCAAAGAACTAGAAAAGTAAAGGGAAAAAAAACCCAAAAATTAGCAGGAGAAATAACAAAGATTAGAGCAGAACCAAATGAAACAGAAGAAAAAGTTGGTTCTTTGAAAAGAGAAACCCAAATTGATAAACCACTAGCTAGGCTAACTAAGAAGAGAGAAGACCCAAATAAACAAAATCAGAAATGAAAAAAGAGACATTTACAACTGATACCACAGAAATACAAAACATCATTAGAGACTATCATGAACAACTATATGCTGACAAATGGGAAAATCTAGAAGAAATGGATAAATTCCTAGAAAATACAAGCTATAAAGAGTAAATAAGGAAGAAATAGAAAATCTGAACAGAACAATAATGAGTAGCAAGACTGATTCAACACTAAAAAAAATCTCCCAATTAAAAAAAAGACAAGACCAGGACTGGATGAATTCACAGCCAAATTCTACCAAATGCATAAAGAATACCAATCTTGAATACCAAACCTAAGAGGTGGGAATTTTCCCTAACTCATTTTATGAAGCCAGTATCACCCTGATACCAAAACAAGTACACACCAAAAAAGAATACTACAGGCCAATATCTCTGATGAATGATCGACGCAAAATCCTCAACAAAATACTAGCAAAGCAAATCCAACAGCACATCAAAAAATAACCATGATTCAGTGGGATTTATACCAGGGATGCAACAAGGATGGTACAACATAGCAAATCAATAAAGATGATGTATCACATCAACAAAATGAAGGACAAAAATCATTACCATCTCAATAGATGCAGAAACAGCATTTAATAAAATTTAACATCCCTTAATGATAAATCATTCAACAATCTAGACACAGAAGGAACATACTTCAAAATAACAAAGGCCACATATGATAAACCCATAGCTAACATCATACTGAATGGGGAAAAGTTGAAAGCCTTTCCTCCAAGAACTGGAACAAGACAATGACAACCACTATCACCATTCCTATTCAATATAGTACCAGAAGTGCTAGCAGGAGCAATCAGGCAAGAGAAAGATGTACTCACCAGCAAATTGGTTTCCTTGATCATCACCTAAGTGCCCATTTGGGAATAACACCAATTGGGTATTGGACAGAGGTGGGGGGTGGGGGGAGGGGATGGGTGTATACCTAACATGATGAGTGCGATGTGCACTGTCTGGGGAATGGACACGCTTGAAGCTCTGACTCGGGGGGCATGGGAAATAATATATAACCTGAACTTTTGTACCCCCATAATAAGCTGAAATAAAAAAACAAAGAAAAGGGATCCGAATAGCAAATGAGGAAGTTGAACTGTCCCTTTTTGGTGATGATATGATCTTACTAGCTAGAAAAACCTAAAGACTACAACAAAAACTCCTAGATTTGATAAATGAATTCAGTAAAGTTGCAAATAGCAAAATCAACATGCAAAAACAGTAGCATTTTCATACACCAATAATGATCTAGGCAAGAAAGAAATCAAAAAGACAATCCCATTTACAATAGATTTAAAGGACAGAGGTGGGGGGTGGGGGGAGGGGGATGGGTGTATACCTACATGATGAGTGCAATGTGCACTGTCTGGGGAATGGGCATGCTTGAAGTTCTGACTTGGGGGGATGGGGGTGGGGGAGGGGATAGGTGTATACCTACAAGAAGAGTGCGATGTGCACTGTCTGGGGAATGGACACACTTGAGACTCAGACTCGGGGGAATGGGAGGGACATGGGCAATATATCTAACCAGAACTTTTGTACCCCCATAATAAGCTGAAATAAAAAAAAAAAAAGAAAAAAAATATATCATAAAATACCTAGAATTTAACCCAGGTAAAATATTTCTACAAGGAAAACTACAAAACCCTGTTGGAAGAAATTGAAGATGACACAAACATAAAAAACATCCCATGCTCACGGATGAAAAGAATATCATTAAAATTACCATACTGTCCAATGCCATCTACAGATTTAATGCAATCTCCACCAAAATGCCAATGTCATTCTTCACAGAATTAAAAGAGAATCCTAAAATCTGAAGGAACCAAAAAAGAGCCTGAATAGCCAAAGCAATCCAGAGCAAAAAGAACAAAACTGGAAGCATCACATTACCTGACTTCAAAATATATTACAAGGCATAGTGACCAACACTATGGTATTGGTATAAAATTAGACACACAGACCAAGAGAACAGAATAGAGAACCCAGCAATAAAACCCACAAATTTACAGCCAACTCATCTTCGACAAAGCCAACAAGAACTTACATTGGGGAAAGGACATTCTCTTCAATAAATGGTGTGGGAGAATTGGATAGTGACATGCAGGAGAATTAAACAGGACCCCTATCTCTCACCATATGCAAAAATCAACCAAAATGGATTAAAGACTTAAATGTAAGACCCAAAGCTATAAAAATACTAGAAGAAATACTAGGAAAAATTCTCCTGGACACTGTTGTAAGCAAAGAATTTCTGACTAAGATAGGCAACAAAAACAGACAAATGGGACTTCATTAAACTAAAAAGCTTCTGCATATCAAAAGAAATCATCAACAAAGAGACAACCTGTTGAATGCAAGAAAATATAAACTATTCATGTGACAGGGGACTAATACCCAGAATATACAAGGAACTCAAACAATTCAACAACAAAAATAATCCCATTAAAGAGTGGGCAAAGGACATAAATAGACATTACTCAAGAGAAGACATACAAACAGCCAACCGGTATATGACAAAATGCTCAACATCATCTAATCATCAACTAATCATCAGAGAAATGCAAATCAAAACCACAATGAGATATTTTACCCCAGTTACAATGGCTATTAATAAAAAGATAAAAAATAACAGATGTTGGCAAGGATACAGAGAAAAGGGGATTCTTAAACACCGTTGGTGGGAATGCAGACTAGTACAGCCACTATGGAAAACAGTATGGAGATTTCTCAGAGAACTAAAAATAGAATTACCATTCGATCCAACAATCCCACACTGGGTATCAACCCAAAGGAAAAGAAATCAATATATCAAAGGGATACCTGCACTTACATGTTTATTGCAGCACTATTCACAATAACCAAGATACAGATTCAACCTAAATGTCCATCAAGAGATGAATGCATAAAGAAAATATTGTATATATACACAATGAAATACTATTCAGCCATAAATGAATGAAATCATGTCATTTGCAGCAACACTGATGGAACTAGATGTCATTATCTTAAGTGAAATAAGCCAGGCACAAAAAGTCAAATATCGCATGTTCTCATATAAATGTGGGAGTGAAAAAATCTGAACATATGGTATAGAGTGGAAAAATAGATAACAGAGTGGGAAAGGTGAGTGTGTGGGGGGGGTAGAATGAAGAGAAGCAGGTTAAAGGGTATAAACATACAGTAAGATAAAAGGAATAAATTCAAGGTTTGATAGCAGAGTAGGATGACTATACTTAACAAAAATATATTGTACTCAGGTGATGGGACACTCTGAATACCCTGACTTGATCACTACATATTATATACACATAACAAATTTTCTCATGTATCCCATAAATTTGCACAAATTAAAAAAATAGTGAAAACACCAAAAGGCTGGTGAGGATGCAGAGAAACTTGATCACTCATATGTTGCTGTTAGGAATGTAAAATGGTACAGCAACTCTGAAAATCCTTTTGGCAGTTTCTTTAAAAACTAAGCATGCAATTACCATACAACCCAGCAATGCACTCCCTGGCATTTAATCCAGAGAAATGGAAACTTATTATCACACAAAAACCCATACATAAATATTGGTAGCAGCTTCATTTGTAATAGCCCCAAAGTGGAAACAGCCCAGATGTCCTTCAAACACATGAATGATTAACAGTGGAATACCCATACCATGGAATACTACTAAGCAATAAAAAGGAAGAAACCACTGAAGCAAGCAACAAGTTGGATGAATCTCCAGGAAATTATTTTGAGTGAAAAATGCCAATCCTAAAAGGTCACATACTGTCTGTATATGTGTGTGTATGTGTGTGTGTGTATATATAAAAACATCCTTGACAAAATTATGGAAAGAACAGATTAGTGGTTGCCAGGGGTCAGGGTCTCAGGGATGGGGGATGGGGAGAGGGCTGTGGGTGTGGCTATAAAGGGCAACAGGAGGGATCCCTGTGGTGATGGAAACCTCAGCATTTTGTATCCATGTCAATATCTGGGTTGTAAATACTGCACTGTAGTTTTACAAGATGTTATCATTGGGGGAAACTGGGCAAAGGGAACATAGGATCTGTTATTTCTTATAATGGCATGTGACTTCACAATGATCTTGAAATAAAGTTTAATGAAAATAAATAAATAAATTTTGCCTAAACTCCACCCTTTTCCAAAATCCTGGTTCCTTCTTCAGTGAAATGCTGGCATTTTCTCTACTGTGAAAATCTCCCTCACAGCAGCAAGTTAATTAACCTGTCAGCCTACAGTTGTTTCCCTGGTGGTCTTTATCAGATGAGCTTTATCAAAGGGACTTTATCAGATTGAAATAAAGAGTCTATGAAAAATAATAAAATTTCATGTGAAAATTTAATACATAATTCACACAACACTTCAAATCAAGGCTTATTCAAGAAATGGTATTGAACTAATTAATCTTTTAGGAAACATAAAAAGCAACGAGGTGTATCCCTATCTTTCTGATAGTAACAATTCCAAATATTTCTAATATTTTAATATTTTAAAAATAGAATTAAAACAAAACTAGAAGAAAACATCTTTTTCCATTTTTTATATCATGAATTGAGATTTTTCCCAAAACTCAGAAGCTATGACTACAAAAAAATTATGAGTTTATTCACTGGCTAAATTTCTGGCAGTGAAGAAGTTGCTGGTTCAAATGTATGTTGTAAAACAGAATGTACAGCAAAAAATACCAAGAAGTATCATAAAGAAAAAAACAAATGATTCAATCCAATATAAAAGCAGATAAAGAAAAGACTCACAGGAAAAACAATGGTCAAAGATGATCAAATTTCACTCATAATTAAAGAAAGGTAAATCAAATGAAGAGAGATTATTTTTAACGTATTATATTGGTAAAAATTTAAAGTTTATTAACACCTAGTATTGACACAGATATGAGAAAACTGGTAATCATGCATTCTTTCTCACAATATACACTTTTACTGTCTTTTGGAAGGGCATTTGGAAATATATTTTACAATTTTTATTTGAATATACCTTAATCCATCATTTCATGATCAGAAATTTATCTATGGACACAATCACAATTCGAGTATCCAAAAATAACTCATTACCTTCCTCTCTTAAATTGGCTCATTCTACCTTAATTACTGGTAATTACCTAAATTACTCAGCCATGGGTTCCTATTCACTCAGAGCCATCTAATTTAAACTAGAAACTAGGCAGACATTCTTAATGCTTCCCTTACCCTAACCCGAAATCCAATTACCAAGGCTTGCCAATTTTATTTCCTAAATATTTTTCTAGTCCATTGTCTCTTCTCCATTTCTATTATTGACTCTACTTCAGACCCTCCTCTCTCCCCTAAACTACTACAATATCTAACCTGTCTTTCAGAGTCAAGTGCCCTCTCTTCAATCCATACCCTATCTCCAGAATGACCTCTCTAAAATGAAAAACTGATGATGTCACTCCATGAATCCTTTCATGGAACCCCACTGCCTACAAGACAAAAACTAAGCATCTTTAAATAACACTATATATAAAGGCTCTCCATGATCTAAACTCTTTCCAGGTTTCCAGCCTCATCATTCACTACTCCGTGCCTTATAATTTATGTTTCAGCAATCCTGAACTATCTACATTTCCTGAAACATCCCAATGTAGTCAGTTCCTCTATTCTTACTCATCTTTGACTACAACACCCTCCTGACTCCACCATCTATGTTCCAACCTCTGTAAATCCATTAAAGCCAGGGTTTCTTAACTCTGGCATTACTGACATTATAAGCTGGACAATTCTGTTGGGGGAGCTGTCCTGTTCACTGTAAGATGCTTAGCAGCATCCCTGGTCTCTATTCACTAGATGCCAGTAGTACTACCACTAGCTGCGACAAACAAAAATGTCTCTAGACATTGCCAAATGTCCCATGGGGAAGAAAACAGGCCCAAGTTAAGAATCTCTCCTATTAAAACTTAGTTTCTCATATATACATGAACTATCTCAGGAAGAATATATAAAAACTAGTTTTAACACTCATTGCCTTTGAGGGGGGCTATTGGGTAACTGAGGTAACTAGACAGGGACGAAAAAAAAAAAAGCTTGCTTTTCACTACATTCACTGTGTGTGTACTAAAGTCTTGTACCTATTCTAACCTCTCCACTGCTACCACCCTGGTCTGAGCCACCTTTCTCTTTTTTCCTAACTACTGCAATGGCCCCTTTCCTTTTTCAGTCCATTTTTACCAGTAGCCAGAGTGATTCTTTCAAAACTGAAATCAGATCATGTCACTTATTTGCTCAAATCTGCCATTGTCTTACTAAACTCACTCAGAGAGAAAGCCAAAACCTTAAAATGATCTTCATACAATCTGCCATCCTACTCCCTTACTTTCTGATCTCTCCTCCTAGCAGCAATTTCATAGATTGAATCTAATACTGTTCCCATCACTGCATTTTAACTCTGTACTCCTCCTTGCATGTTCCTCAAACATGCCAGGGTCCTTGCATTTGCTGTTCTCTGTTGGGAGTATACCTCAGCCAAATATTCACATGGCTCACTCTCCAATTCCTTCAGGTCTTTACTGTTCAGGGGTCTTCCCTGGCCACCTGATTCTAACCCACAGCACCTGTTAACATCTAATATTATTTTACTTATTAATCTTGTTTATTGTCTCATTTCCATCTTGACTGGTGTTTCTCAAACTGGTGTCTGCACCAGAATCTTGTGGAAGGCTAGTTAAAACAGTTTCCAAATCAAGAGATCTAGAGCCAAGCCTAAAAATTTGCATTTCTAACAAGTTCCCAGATATTGCTGATGCTTCAAATCCAGCAACCACATGTTTAGAACCAATGTTTCAGAATGTAAGCTCCATGAGGGCAGAGATTTTTGTCTATTAACTGTTCAATCCCTAGGACCTGGCACACAGTAAGCACTTGCTATGCAAGGTTTGAATGTTTATCCCCTCCAAAACTCATGTTGCAATTTAATTCCCAATGTAGCAGTACTGAGAGTTGGGTCCTTTAAGAGGTGACTGGGTCATGATGGCTCTGCCCCCACAAATGGATTAATCCATTCATTTAA
>CM052437.1:132072023-132137938 GCA_028533085.1 Varecia variegata
CTTTATAAGAGGAAGAGAGACGTGAGCAAGCACATTCAGCCCTCTCGCCATGATACCCTGTGCCACCTCATGACTCTGTAGGGAGTCCCCACCAATAAGAAGGCATTCACCAGATGCCATTCCTTGACCTTGGACTTTCCACCTTCCATAACTATAAGAAATTCCTTTTCTTTATAAATTACCCAGTTTCAGGTATTGTTATAAGCAACAGAAAATGAACTAAGGCATCACTGATCTATGTAAATAAATTTAAATGTCCTCTCCTCTGTTCCAACTGTATCCTCTGGTTCAGTCTGTCACATGCTGCTAAACATTTATGGAACACTGTAAAAAGACAAATTGTGTAACTGTTACAGGTTAAATTGTATCACCCAAAAAGATATGTTGAAATCCTAACCCCAGTACTAATGCATGGGACCTTATTTGGAAATAGGGTCCTTGCAGAGGTGATACGGTGGACCTCAACCCAGTACAACTGTTGTCCTTTTAAGAAGAGGAGAGCAACACATGAAGACAGCCACACAGGGAGATTGCCATGTGATAACAGAGGCAGAGACTGGAGTGATACAGCTGCAAGCCAAAAAACGCAATGACACAAGAAGCTAAGAGGCATGGAAGAGATTCTCCCCTAGAAGCTTGACAGAACATGGCCCTACTGACATCTTGATTTCGACATCTAGCCTCCAGAACGGAGACAATAAATTTCTATTGTTTTAAATCTCCCAGTTTGTGGTACTTTGTTATGGCAGCCCTAGGAAACTAACATGATGACCAAAAATAAAAATGACTACATCAACCTGTATTTAATTTCAAATTCTGTCGATTACCCAACTTTCACCAGTTTAAATATGCTTTAATATATAGCTTTCACTATAAATCAATCAGGTTTCCTGTTCCAGAATCTCCCCAACTTTGCCTCTCCTTTCCCTCAATGTGTCCCTTCAATGTGCAAGGCAGCACATATTACAGGTGCTAGATAATTTATTTGGATTTTCTTTTTGGTTTCTCCCACCTTCTTCCCGGCTTCCCTAGCTCACAAATACCAGCATCTTTATATATTTTTTCTCTCCATTTTCACACATTGCAGAATTTGGCATGTATTTTTCCCCTTTGGCATCTGAATTAGGTGCAAAATAAAAATTTAAGTACACATTGGGGTTCCTCTCTAACCAGAATTTAAGATAAAAGCCTAACTTCACATTTTATGAAACCAGTCTTTTTTTCCATTCTTCTTTTAAAAGAATTACCTTAATCCTACTGAATTGGGGGTAAAGAGAATTTTATCTTACCTTTCTTTGAACCTTGCTGTAGTTTGTACACCAGCATCTTTAATACAATCTCAACAAATCTTTTACATGAAAAGATGGTTGTACTGGGAAGCTAGCTTAAACTTTTAAGTGGATCTGAATTGAATTTCAGCATCAAGCTGTCCATTTTCTATTTAAGGTTTATTACAGCTGCACTGTCACAAAAATTCCAATCAATGATTTTACCACATAAAGACTTTAAATTACCATGGTTTATAAAGTTAAGCCGCATAATACAATTTTTATTTTAGCAAAAATCAATATACAAATAGTAGATAGCACATGCCTAGTGACACACTTTTATTTCTACGATTAGATAAACATTAATTTATTATACATGCTCCTAAATAAATTTGTGATAAGATTCTAAGAATTTTCAGATGTGGAATTTACTCAAAAAGCATAATTAAGAAAAACTTTAAATGGGTAGTAACCACAAAATATTTTTTAAATGCTGAATCACATGTAAAAAGATACAGAAAAACATGAATTCCGGGCAAATTTAAGAGAGACATTCAACAGTTCTTCACTAATACTGAAAAACCATCTCTTTTCCTATGAATAATTTTAAATGAATCATACCTTCCTTACTATATCACTGTTTTACTTAACATATGGTGAAAAGAGTTAACTGTTTGGTAACTTGAAATTTTATATTCACTCAAACTGTACATCAATATATACTAAGCCTGGTGGAAAATACAGTTTACTATAATATATACAATACTTAGAACACACAGTATCATGTCCACAGGACTCATTCGACATTTATCTTATAAGGGAGTGGAAAGCTGTCATCTAAATACCTTCTAAAAACTCAGATTCCCACTTCCTAAATTTACACCAAAATTAAACAACTTGAAATTATGCACAACACTTTTTCCTGGCATCTAGGCACAGCTATCTATGTTGTACGCCCAACTCTTAGTAAATTAACATATTTCCGTCCCTTACACATTGGCCTAATTATTCACTCTGATGCATTAATGTTCTAACTTTATAACTTTTTAGTTCATTATGAAATCATTTCATGGTTAGCATAAGTTTTCGATCTGAGGAAACATCGCGATATCTACGATGAATTTTAGAAATCTATATTAGAAATCTAGTCAACTTTTCAAAAATGTGTGGGTTTTTGTTATTTAATTTTTTTCTTCGTGGAACTGATAGATCATATAAAGTTTAAGATAAGGGTAGTGGGGAGGGCAACGGCTAGGAAAGAATAAATCTCCACCCCTAAATTAAGCTCATCTTTTAAGAGTATACAGTTCACCCAAATTCAAAGCACTATGGACAATTTGTCAGCACCTACTAATCCCATTACACTTTGTTGGATGAGAGGGAGAGGCAAAAAAAAAAAAAAAAATATTCCTTTCCTTTTCCTCCACGCAGCAAGTGCCCCAACACACACTTGGCTTATTCACTCTACCCGAGGCAGGGAAACTTAAAGAAATAAATCAGCTACAAACCTGATGATCCAAGCAAGCTCCACGCACTTCTGGAAGGCGCCCGCTCGCCGGGCGCTCAGGCAGCGCGGCGGCCCCGTGGCTCTCGGGGAATGTGCTTTACACCTGAGCGCCGAGTCGCGCAGGACTCACAGGTCTGCAGGGGGCGGGGAGGACCCCGGGGGCGGAGCCGGCAGCCCCGCGGGGCAGCTCTGGGGCAGGACCGCTAAGTGGCTCGGCCCAGACGCCCGGGCACAGCCCGCGCCCTCGCCGCCGACGCCCGGCAGCGCTGGAGGAGGAGGAAAGGGGTGCGATAGAGCAAAACGGAAGGACCCACGACGAAGAGAAGGCTACCCGCCGACAAAATAGCGGCCCGGTGGGCACCCGGCCCCTGTAGCAGCCTGCTGGGGCGCCGGGAGCAGGAAGTGCCCCGCGCCTTCCTCATGAGCACTGACGTCCCCAGCCCGGCTCCGACCCCGAGACACCTGTTCGGCCCCGCCTGGGGTTTGGGTCCACCCTCACACTCTCTCCCTCCCGCACACCCCAAGAAGGGGGAGGGCGAGGGGAGCCGAGACCTTGGACCCGCAGCCTGAGGGCGCCTCCGCCGACCGTACCTGACATCAGCCACGGCTCCCTCTCGCCCCTCCGGGGGGGCAGAGAGGGGGACGACACGGGACTGGCGACCTTTGCTCCTCCGGGCAGCCGCAGAAGTCGCTTGTGGCCGCTAGCCGAGGCCGCCTGCTGCCGCCCAGATCATTCCCCGGCAGCAGCGGCGGCGGCTGCCGAGGCGGGCCCAGCGCGCGCTCCCGCCCGCTGGCTCCGCCCCTCCCCACGGCGCGTCCAGGCCGCGGCCCGCCTACGGCGCAGCCGCCACCCAGGGGTCTCCTAACGCTGACGTCGCCGCCGCCGCACCAGCCCTCAAGCAAGGGCGGAGCGGGAGGGGGCACGACGGGGCGGGGCTACAGCGGCGTGCGGACGCGGGGATTGGCCGCCGAGCGCGCGTTCCGCCCTTCTGCGAAGGGGTCTGGGAAGTCGGGGCTTCCGCGAGCTGTAGGTTTAGCCTCAGCCCTCTTGCGGCTTGTCTCAGCTGTCCTCTATTTCTTTGGTCCTACTATAGGGTCATGCACTAGCTTGGGACCTTGAGGAGGAAGAAAGCAGGGAAACAGCAGGGACTCAGGCAGGGGGTGCCTGAGGGACTTTTGTCTGAAGGACAAGCTCTGACCCTGCAGGAGTCTCTTGGCCTGTAGCCTCCTTATAAGCCGTTCATTTTTTTTTTTTCTTGTTCTCTCCCTGTACCCTCTGTCCTCAGTATCTCGCTAGCCTTAATGAAAGAAACCATGGCAAGTTGAGGTATGGAAACAGGTGCTGGGTAACATCATATGTGAACCAGAAAGGGCTGAAAACCCAGAGTGTGACACCAGAAAGCCTCCTGTAGGCATACATGGTCTTTGGTTCTGCCAGTACTTCAGGTCTGTCTAACAAGGCAGGAGGAGCTTCTTAAGGGCTTTGCAAAACTCCTGCCCTCTTGTGTTGGCAGAAGGGCTATAAATGATGAAACTGTCTGGAATAGAGGGAGGGGACTGCCACCTGTTGAGGCAATTCGACCGTAGGAGGTGGTGTTATGGTCTAGGACTTACTGGCTTTAACCATCATCTATCTACAAGGCCAAGCTCCACGATGGGAAAGTTACGCTTTAAGTATCCTACTCAGGCAGTTCTTCAGTACTCCATGATAGCTGTTAAAGAGTATGGGCTCTGAAATCAGACTGCCTGGGCTAGAATCTTGGTCCCTCCACCTGTGTAACCTTGGCAAGTTCCTTAACAGCATACTTGAGAGAAATAATAAGCAACATATATTAGTTATTGTTATTTTTCCTTTAATTTGCTTAGGTTCATCTCTAGTATAGTTTCTCAGAACATACCATCAATAAATCCAAAAGAATTTTAAAACTTAAAGCACATCTAGTGATTCTAATCCAAACATCTCATTTTTCAGATGAGAACACTGAGGTCAGAAAGATAAACTGATAGGCCCATGCTAAAATAGAAGTGCAGGTATCCTGAAGTTTAGTGCTCTTTCCCTGGCTCATTCATCCAGACTTCCCTTTCATACATCCTTGCCTCCATCCTCTTCTCCTCCCCAACTCCTGTACAGTTATTGCGTAGCGTCATGCACCCCTCCACAGCTTTCCACAATATCCTTCCACCCATTGTAAAAAAGGGAAAGTAAACCCTTTCAGAGGTCACAGTCTTCCCAGTAGAAAACAAAACAAAACTCAGAACTCTTTCATTTCAATTTTATTGAAAATTACAATGAATAAGGAATAACATTTTTCCAGTGAGCAAAGATAAGAAACCCTTCCAAAGTAAGTTCACCCACAGCCATATCTAGGAAAATTACTGGCAAGAAGACATGTTGATGGAAACAATACTGGATCAGTTTTGCCCAGATTGGAGTGCAGTGATTATTCATAGGCACATTCAGAGTGCACTATAGCCTGGAACTCCTGGGCTCAAGCAATTCAATCCTTGTGTCTCAGCTTTCTGAGTAGCTGGAAGTCTCCTAATAGCTATTATTTTTATGAAAACAATGCATGCTTAGTCAAACAAATTTTAAAATATTCAAACTAAAATGCAAAGAAAATAGTTATAATTTGTCCAAATCCCACAGAGATAACCATTTTTAAAATTTTGTGTTACATATTTCCAGGTGTCTCTCTAAGACTAAAAAACACATAAAGACATATAAATACATTATTCCATAAATTGGCTTTTATTATATGCACAGTTCTTTTCTCACTGAACAATGTCATGAATAACATAATTTTTTCAAGTTGCATTGTGTTTGTTAAGTGGATGTACCATCATTTATCTAGCCAGTATGCTACTGATTGACATTTATTTCTTTCCAAGTTTTTACTACTATAAACAACTCTTTGATGAACTTTCTCATGCTTAGAATTTTGCAGGACTGTGCAATTACATCCTTGGAAACATTCCTAGAAGTGATATTAACATCAGCCAATTCAACATTAACAACTAGAAAAATAAAAGTGGTTACTTTGAAAAGAATATACTTCATATGTAGGACTTGCAAGGAACAAGGCTCTTGGCTCCTTAAGGTTTGCTGAAAAATCACTGACTAGACGCAGATTGATTAATAGAAGGAAGAAGATACAAATTTATTTTAATATGTATACATGGGAACCCTCAGAATGAAGATTCAGAGATACAGAGGAAATTGTCTATTTTTATGCTTAGGTTCGCCAAAGCATGGACAACTATGTAGATATATGATTGGATAAAAAGGATATGATCTAATCCTAGCAGGCTGAGTTGGGGAACCCAGCAAGTCCTGTCTGTCAAGATTCTTGCTGGACTTCCTGAGCATGCTTTCCTTCTTCTGGTTGTGGGACATGGCCCTATCTGGAATGGGGGGGTCTTATGACCTATAGTCAAATAAGGTATGTCAGATAATTTCTTTATGGCCACTTTTTACATAGAATTTTAAGTTTTATGTCTGGGTTTCAGGACAAGGGGGTGTGGTTTTTATGACCCGCCTTGGGGAAGAGGGATTCTAGTTTCTATGGCTAGTCTCAGGAAAGAATGAGACTGAGAGGCAGGAGGACAAGGGAAAATCAGAGAACTTTTGCTTCTGAGGCTGTCATTTTGGGGTACTGTTTTCTGAGCCTCATTAAACTCAAAACCATATTCTTGCATTTGCAACATATTTGAAACAGATAAACCTTGGAGAGTATTACTGTCTGGTGTCTATTGTTTAATAATATGTGTCAAAGCTCCTAGAGCAGGAAGGCAGACATTATTAGTTGTCTAAACCAATATCCTTTTTTTCCTTACTACCAGAAGGCTGATTTTTTGGGGGTGACAGTGTGTCCAGTTATAATAAAAATGTTCCCCTCCCCAGACTCTTGTAAGTCACTGTGGGCCATGTGACCTGTCAATGAAATAAAGGTGGATTTCTCTAGGAGAGGCTCAAGGAAAGCTTTCCAGAAGAAATATTCCTTTAGCCATTTGACCTACAGCCATTCTTTTTATTTTAACCTGGAACAAGGACATGATGCTGGAGGTAGAACAGCCATATTTCAGTCATATTTCATAATGACAAAACACACACAAACACTATTAATAGTGTAAGAAACCAGAGGTGCTTGGGTTTTCATGAAGGAGGACAAGCTTAGCAGCTCTGGACTGCCCACTTCTGGACTTGTGACATGAGGAAAAATAAATCCCTCCTATAGAAGTTTTGGTTATTTGGGTTTTCTGTTATAAGCATTGAATGCAATTCCTAGTATATATAATAAGATAGGTCAAGTCATCATTTATTTAGCCCTATGTATGGAATTTTTTTTTTTTTTTGAAATAACATCTTGCTCTGTAACCCTGGCTAAAGTGCAGTGGCATCATCATAGCTCACTGCAACCTCAAATTCCTGGGCTCAAGTGATCCTTTTGTCTCAGCTTCCCAAGTAGCTGGTACTACAGGTGTGCCACGACACCTGGCTAATTTTTCTATTTTTAGTAGAGACAGGGTCTCGCTCTTGCTGAGGCTGATCTTGAACTCTTGAGCTCAAGCAATCCTCCTTCCTCACCCTCCCAGAGTGCTAGGATTACAGACAGGCATGAGTGCCCGGCCTATATATGGAATTTTTTTAATGGGTGAGATGAAAATGGGGACCGAAAATGTAAATAAACAACAACAACAAAACATTCTCTTCTCTAATAGACTTAGTTTTCCTTTAAATACCCAAATATTACAAATAGATTAATAAATAATTTTATAATAATTAGGTTAAATTTGGTAAATTAAAGCATATTCACTCGATAGTATTATAGTTTTAAAATATTAATATGTCCACAAATTCTTTGATACTTCTTCTTTCAAAGGGTGGAGCTTAATTCCCCTCACCTTGAGTTTGGTCTGTGTTGTAACTTGTTCTCGTGAACAGAATGTGGCAGAAATGATATAGTGTGACTTCTGAGGGGAAAAATGTGTACCAGCTTTCTTCTTCTTCTCTCTCTGGCATTACTTTCTGGGCAAAATAGCTGTCATGTCAGAGTTACGTCACTCAGGCCACTTACGGAGAGGCCCACATGATGATTAAGGCTGCCAGCCAACAGCCAGTGAGGAACTGAGGCCTCCTGACAACAGCCATGCCAGTGAGCCTGTAGGCAGATTCTCCAGCCCAAGTCAAGCCTTCAGATGACTGCATGTATCCCTGGTCAACATCTTTACTGTAACCTCAAGAGAGACCCTGAACTAGAAACACTCAGCTATGCTGCTCCCGAATTCCTGGCCCACAGAAACTGTGAAATAATTAATGTTTAAATGCATGTTGTTTTAAGCCACTAAATTTTGGGATAATTTTTTATGCAACAATCAATAACTAATACAGCTAGATGTAATCGAGTAATAAATACAATGCCTAGCACATACTCAGGTGTTTGATTATTGTTTGAATGAATAAACAATTGAATGAAGTAGAGTATGTCTTTTTCATTTTAATGGGTACCATACACTGCTAGTATTATTTTTAATCCCTGACACCTGTGTTATATAAGAATTTTTAAAAATATGACTATATAGAGATAAATTGCGAATTTCACTGAGATCTGACCATTGACAGTCATGGAATATCATATGGTGAATAGAGCAATAGAATCCTTGAAACTTGAATTCTGCTCCCAATATTATCACTAATTAGCTGAGTGACCTCTGGCAAGTCACCTAACCCTTCTAAATCTCAACTTCCCTGTCCATTAACGAGGGACAATAATTCCAAATTGCCCCCAAAAGGCAGTCAATGAGACTATATGTGACAGTGTAGTTGTAAAGAATTAACATTTGTTTAATTAAATGAGACTGATGAGGTCTACCTTATTTTGAAGCAATTGAGCATTAAGCATTTTAGTTGTGAACACACTGAAGACCCTTCTTTCAAGAAGTGGCACCTTATTTACCGATTTTACTGTGTACCTTTGTAAAATAGTAGCATCATTCATAGCAGGCAGTTTGTATTAAAGAGTATGACAGAATGGTAGCTTATTATATGTCAGATCTCATTTTATTAGCCTGTTGAAAATTTATTGCACTTTAAAAACAGTGCATAATTATGATGGGCTCCTTTTTCTTTTCATGGATTAATTTATAATTGTGGCTTAGTATATCTACCCCTCTTTATAGTACAGTAGTACTTAAACATACTTAGTTTTGTTTTGTTTTGTTTTGTCTTTTGCTTATTTTTCTTTTTACCTTTCTCTTATTATTAATATATTTCAAAATATTATGGGGGTACAAATGTTTTGTTTACATGGATTGCTTTTGTACTGCTTGAGACAAAGTTATAAGTGTGCCCATCACCCAGATAGTGTACATTGTACCCATCAGGAATGATTTCACCTATCCCCTCCTCCCCCCTTCCTCCTGCACAATTTCCCTTGAGTTTTTACTTCCATCTGTGCACGTGAGTGCTGTTCAGTTAGTTCCAATTTAATAGTGAATACATGTGGTGTTTGTTTTTTCATTCTTTAGATACTTCACTTAGAAGAATGGTCTCCAGTTCCATCCAGATTATTTCAAAAGGTATTAATTAATTTTTTTGTGGCTGAGTAGTACTCCATGGTATACATATACCACATTTTATTAATCCATTCATGTATTTGATGGGCACTTGGGTTGTTTCCACATCTTTGAGATTGTGGATTGTGCTGCAATAAACATTCGAGTACAAGTGTCTTTTTGATAAAATGACTTTTTTTCCTTTGGGTGAATATCCAGTATTGGGATTGCTGGATCAAATGATAGATCTACTTTAGTTCTTTGAGGAATCTCCATATTATTTTCCATAGCAGTGTACCAGTTGCAGTCCCACCAACAGTGTATAAATGTTCCTTTCTTACCACATCCACACCAGCCATCTATTTCTTAGGGACCTATTGATAAGAGCCATTCTCACTAGGGTTAGGTGATATCTCATTGTGGTTTTGATTTGCCTTTCCCTGATTAGTGACATAGAACATTTTTTCATATGTTTAGAGGCCATTTGTCTATCTTCCTTTGAAAAGCATCTGTTCATGTCTTTTGCCTACTTTTTAATGGGGTTGTTTGATTTTTTTTCTTGTTGATTTGCTTGAGTTCTCTGTAGTTTCTAGTTATTAGCCCTTTATTGAAGGTATAGCATGTGAATATTTTCTCCCGTTCTGCAGGTTACCTATTCACTCTATTGATTGTTTCCTTGGCTGTGCAGAAACTTTTTAAATTAATCAAGTCCCCCTTAATTATTTTTGTTTTTCCTGTGATTGCCATTGGGGTCTTCTTCATAAATCCTTTGCCCAGGATGATATCTAGAAGAGTTTTTCCAACATTTTCTTCTATAATTCTGATGGTTTCATGTATTAAGTTTAAGTCTGTTATCCATCATGAATTAATTTTAGTGATTGGTGAGAGATATGGAATCTGTTTAAATCTTCTACATGTGGCTATCCAATTTTCCCAGCACCATTTAATGAATAGGGGTTCTTTTACCCAGTGTATATTGTCTGCTTTGTCAAAGATCAGATGGAAAGGCTGGGGCATGGTGGCTCACGCCTGTAATCCTAGCACTCTGGGAGGCCGAGGTGGGAAGATAGCTAGAGGTCAGGAGTTCAAGACCAGCCTGAGCAAGAGTGAGAACCTGTCTCTACTAAAAATAGAAAGAAATTAGCTGGACAACTAAAAATATATAGAAAAAAATTAGCTGAGCATGGTGGTGCATGCCTGTAGTCCCAGCTACTTGGGAGGCCGAGGCAGAAGGATCGCTTAAGCCCAGAAGTTTGAGGTTGCTGTGAGCTAGGCTGATGCCATGGCACTCTAGCCCGGGCAACAGAGCAAGACTCTGTCTCAAAAAAAAAAAAAAAAGATCAGATGGCAATAAGAGGATGGTTTTATATCTGGGTTCTCTGCTTTTTTCCATTGGTCTATGTCTCTATTTTTCTGCCAGTACCATGCTGTTTTGGTTACTATACCTTGTAATATAGCTTAAAGTCTGGTAAATTGATGCCTCCAGATTCATTCCTTTTGCCTAAGGTTGCTTTGGCTATTCAGGCTCTTTTCTGGTTCCAAACAAGGAATAGAATTATTTTTTCTAGATCTGCAAAAAATGACATTGGGATGTGGATAGGGATTGCATTGAATCTGTAAGTCACTTTGGGTAATATGGAGATTTTAGCAATGTTGATTCTGCTGATCCATGAGCATGCTATGTTTTTCCATTTGTTTACATCATCTGCAATTTCTTTCCTCAGTGATGTGTAGTTCTTTTTGTAGAGATCTTTCACCTCCTTGATTAAATATATTCCTGGGTATTTTATCTTCTTTGTAGCTATTGTGAAAGGTATTGAGTCTTTGATTTGATTCTCAGTTTGACTGTTGTTGGTATATAGGAATGCTAGTGACTTGAGTACATTGATTTTTGTAACCTGGGACTGCAGATTTATTTATCAATTCTAGGAGTCTCTTGGCAGAATCTTTGGGATTTTCTAGATATAAGATCATATCATCAGCAAATAGGGATAAGTTAAGATAGTAAGTTACAAATGAAAGAAGCTCAGTGAACTCCAACTTGGATAAACTCAAAGAGAAACACACTGAGACATTCTAACCAAACCATCGAAAGCTAAAGGTAAAAGGAGGATTTGGAAAGCAGCAAGCAAGAGAGAAGTGATTTATTACATACAAGGACTTCTCAGTAAGATTAAAGGCCAGTTTCTCATCAGAAAACATGGAGGCTGAACACAGTGGGATGACATATTTAAAATGATGAAAAAAACTGTTAACTGAGAATTCTATATACAAAAAAATTATCCTTCAAAATAAGGAAGAAATTAAAACATATCAAGATAAACAAAAGTTGAGGGAATTAATTACCATTAGATCTATGCCACAAGAACTGCTAAAGAAGGTCTTTCAGGTTGAAATGAAAAAACATTAGAGTCTAGTGACTATACAGTAATTCAAAGCTATATGAAGAAATAAAGATCTCCAGGTAAAGATAAATACATGGAAAATATAAAAGAAAGTATTATTTTATTTTTGTTTGTAACTCACCTTTTATTTTTGACAAGATTTAATAAACATGTATAAAAATAATTACAACTCTGTCATTGGGCACACATGTATAAAGATATAATAAAGACAGTGTCATATTCTGTTTGTGTTCCATTTGTGTTGCTATAAAAGAATAACTGAGGCTGGGTAATCTATATTAATTTATATTTTAAAAAGAAGTTTATTTAACTCTGCAGGCTGTACAAGAAGCACCAGCATCTGCTTTTGGTGAAGGCTTTGGGCTGCTTCCACTCATGGCAGAAGGTGAAAGGGAGCTGCATGTGTGGAAATCAGATGGCAAGAGATGAGGGAAGAGAGAAAGATGGGAAGGTTCCCGGGTCTTTTAAACAACCAGTTCTCAGGGGAACCCTCATGGGAACTAAGAGAGCTAAAACTAACTCACTACCAGAGCACAGCACCAAGCTATTCATGAAGGATTCACACTCATGACCCAAACACCTCCCAGTAGGCCCCACCTACAACATTCGAAATCAAATTTCAACATGAGGTTTGGAGGGTCAAATATCCAAGTTATAGAAGACAGTAAGAACATAAAGGGGGTGGATAACAATGTATAGTAGCATAGTTTTTATATGCTTTTAAAGTTAAGTTGGTGTCAATTCAAAATAAATTGCTTTAAATTTAGGGTATTAAATGTAATTGTCATGGTAACCACAAAGACAATATCTAAAAGCTATATACAAAAGGAAATGAAAAGAGAATCAAAATTATTCACTATAAAAAATCAAACATAAAAGAAGGCAGTAATAGAGGAAATGGGGGACAAAAATGTATTAAAGACATGAAGAAAACAAGTAGTAAAATGGCAGAAGTCCATTATGAGCAATTATTTTAAAAATAATAAATTAAACTCCATAATCCAAAGGCAGAGATTGGCAGAATGGATAAATAAACATGATCTACCTGTATGTCTTGAAAGATTCACTTTAGAGCCAAAGACACAAGTTGAAAGAGAAAGGATTGGGAAAGATATTCCACATAAATAGTAACCAAGAAAGAGCAGAAGAAGCTATACTATTATTAGGCCAAAAAAAAAGGCTTTAAGACAAAAAATGTTATATAATGACAAACAAGGACATTATATTGGTAAGAGGATTAATTCATAAAAAATTACAGTTATAAATATATATGCACCAAACAACAGAGACCCATACTATTTGTAGCAAATATTGACAGAATTAAAGGTAAACAGTTCTACAATTATAATTGGAGACTTTAATATATCACTTTCAAAAATGATTAGACTATCTAGACAAAAGATAAGTAAGTAAATGGAGGACTTGAATAATACAATAAACCAAGTAAACCTAACATACATATATACAACATTCCACCCAACTATACCAGAATATGCATTCTTCTCAAGGGCACGTTCTATACTCCAGGATCGATATGTTAGACAACAAGTCTCAATAAATTAAAAAAGGTCCAAGTCATACAAATTATCTTTTTTGACCAAATAGAATGAAGCTACAAATAAAAATAAGAAAAAAATTAGAAGATCCACAAATATATGGAAATTAAACAACACACTACTAAACCACAAATATATGGAAATTAAACAACACACTACTAAACACACATTAGTCAAAGAAGAAATTACAAGGAAAATGAGAAAATATTTAAGACTAATGAAAATTAAAACACACATATTAAAATGTATAGCATGAAGTGAAAACAGTGCACAGAGGGAAATTTATAACTATAAATGCCTATGTTAAAAAACAAGACCTAACTTTAGGCCTGATTAATGGCCTAACTTTATCCCATGAAGAACTAGAAAAGAAAGAGCAAACCAAACCCAAAGTTAGCAAAATGAAGGAAATAATAAAGATTAGAGCAGAGATAAATAAAAATAGAGACTAAATAATCAATAGAGAGAATCAGGAAAACGAAAATTTGGTTCTTTGAAATGACCATCAAAATTGACAAACCTTTTGTTTTTTATTTTCAAGGTGGTGGATTGGTGGCTTTGTTAGCATATCTCATCTACTTGGAAAAAGCAAAATAGTGTGTAAAGAGTCACACTGTGAACGTTTCTCCAAGGAGGAACATAGGAGCTGAACAGAAAAAGTGAAAGAAACTTCGGATACTTTGACAGAAGCATTGGGCAAGGAGAAGCTCTCAACTGAGATTTGTGATCTAATCTGGAGTGGAATGAACCCCCAGGGCCAAAAGTGAGAGGCAAATGGGAAGTAGGCTCATGCTGCAGGTGCAAGAGCTGGGCATTCCCCGCTTTGCAGGCCCGGACCAGGACAGGTGTGGCCTGAGAGCTGTGATTTCTGTCCCAAGTGGTAAGTCTTGTGGCCTGAGGCAATTTCATGATCTGAACACAGACTGCTTGGGACCTAGCTGTTTGTTTCAGCTTTCTGCCAGCAGAAGGTCCTTGCTGTGAGACCTGCCATGTCAAGGATATGGAAGCTGGGCAGGTCCCACTGCTGCCTGCTGGGCTACAGAGGCCAGGCTGCCCATCTTTCCTCATGCAGACACTTTTGTGTGGCAGAGGTGGCTCCACCCCTTCCTGGTACATTGCTCTAGTGGCCAGGGAATGGCCCTCAACCTCTGTCTGGGCCACTGCTTATGCTGATACATGGGAAGCCAGAGTACAGGCTTGCCTGACCCAGCCCTCACCTAGCTTTGCCCCTTCCCAGCAATGACAGAACATGGGACAGGGACCACTGAGTGTTCCACAGCCTTGCTCATTGCCTGTGCCATCTGAATACTTCTCCTGATTGACAAAGGCTGAGCTTCTTAGCTTGCTGCACTGTAAAACAAACAAGCAAACAAACAATAACAAAAAAAAAAAAAAACAAAGGCCAAGCATAAATCCCATGGCCAACATTGCAGCTAGCCAGCAAGTACCATCAACTGATCAGGAGGTCAAGCTGCACAGCCCATTATAACATCTGATGAAACAATTGCACATCACTTAAGAAGGAGAAAAGCTTTGTGTAACCTCAGCTAGCATCACTGTCCACACCACCCCAGCTACTCAGGAGGCCTTGAGCCCAACTACCCACCCACCCAATATAGTACTACTACAGCTGGCAATTGAGAAAGCCACCACACTAATGCTATTTATAACCAAGGAAATCTTACAGAATCTATGTCACTCCATTTCCACCCTCATCAGGGCTGGTGATTACTCCTGCTATTGGGAGATCCAAGGTCAGACCAGCCCAGTCCACCTCCACCCAGATCTACCTCCCTCTGGCCTGACAGTGTAGCTGAGACCACTGCATGTCCCACAAACCAGTCTATGGTCTGAGGTATAGGAGAGCTTCTCCAAGTAAACAAAGATCAAGCATATACCCTACTGCTATTGCTGCAGCCAACTCTTACCTGCAAGTCCCACTACTGGCCCAGAGTTTGAATTGCACAACCCAATGCAAAATCTACTGACACAGTTCACAGCATGTAGGAATGAGAAAAGCTTCTCAAGACCTCCACCTCCCCATTCCTGCAGGGGGCTGAGAGCCTAGACACATGCTCAGTACACTGCTACTATAACCAGCATTTGGAAAATCACCACACTAAGCCTATCTAAAACCAAGGAATTCATACAGAGCCTTGACCCACTGAAAACACCCAGAAGCAAAGCCAAATGACTCTACTCAACATACGTCACACTCTCAAGGGGGAGAAAAAAGTTCCATTCAAATGAAAGTAAATTAAAAAACAAGAACTGAGCATTTCTCCAGAGGAGAAGGAATCACTGTAACAATTCTGGTGATGTGAAAAAATAGAATGTGTTGACACCCCCAAAGGATCCATAGTACTGTAGCAATGGATCCTAACTGAAATGAAAATTCTGAAATGCCAGATAAAGAATTCAAAATATGTTTTCTAAGGAAGCTCAATGAGATCCAAAAGAAAGTTGAAAAACAACACAAAGAAATCAGAAAAACAATTCAGGATATGAATGACAAATTTACTGAAGAAATAGATATGTTTAGAAAAATGTTCTGGATATAAAACATTCATTGAAGGCATTACAAAATACAGCTGAAAGCTTTAACAATAGACTGATCAAGCAGAAGAAAGAAACTCAGAACTTGAAGACAGATATTTTTAATTAATCCAGTCAGATGAAAATAAAGAAAAGAGAAACAATTTTAAATCAGCAAGAGAAAGGTGTATGGTCACTATCAGACTAATGGCAGACTTCTCAGCAGAAACCTTACAAGCTGGAAGAGATTCGGTTCTGTTTTCAGAATTCTTAAAGAAAAAAATGTCAACCACAAAGATTGTATCCTGTTAGAATAACTTCATAAGTGAAGGGGAAATAAAGTCTTTCCCAGACAAAGAAATACTGAGGGAATTTGTCACCACTAGACTGGCCCTACAAGAAGTGCTCCAGGGACTTCTAAATCTGGAAATGAAAGGTCAATACTTACCATTATAAAAACACAGGAAAGAATAAAACTCACAATTCTTATAAAACAATTCCACAAATGAAGATACAAAGTAGCTAAATGACAATTAACATTGTGAAAGTAAAACAACCTCATATATCAATATTAAACGTGAATGTAAATGAATTAAATGTGCCACTGAAGAGCTGTACGTTGAAGCAATGGTTAAAAAAAATTACCCAAATATATGCTGCTTACAAGAAACCCACCTTACTATTAAATATTAAAGAAACTTATAGACTGAAGGTAAAGGGATGGAAAAAGATATTACACATAAATGGAAACCAAAAGCAAGCAGGACTTGCTATTCTTATATCAGATAAAACAGAATTTCATCCAACAACAGTAAAAAAAAAAAGACAAAGAATATCATTGTACAATGGTAAAGGGAACAATTCAACAAGAAGATATAAATACCCTAAATATGTAAACAACCAACACCAGAGCACCCAGATTCATAAAACAAATGCTAGTAGACCTAAGAGATAAACAGCAGTACAATAATAGTGGGGGACTTTAACACCCTACTGACAGCACTAGACAGATTATCAAGACAGAAAATCAACAAAGAAACACTGGACTAGAAATTGGACTTCAGAACAAGTGTACCTAATAGACATTTACAAAACATTCTACCCAACCATGGCAGAATTGGCTTTTCTCTCATCAGCACATGTCACATTCTCCAAAGTAGACCATATGTTAGGCCACGAAACAAGTCTCAATAAATTTTTAAAAATCAAAATCATATCAAGAATCTACTCATATCACAGTGGAATAAAACCTGAAATCAATTCCAAGAGTAACTCCAGAAACTATATAAATACATGTAAATCAAACACCCTGATCCTGAGTGATCTTTGGGGTCAACGATGAAAGTAAGATGGAAAGCAAAAATATTTTTGAAAGGAATAAAAAAGGAGACACAATTTACCAAAACATATGGGCTATAGTAAAAGCTCTGCTAAGAGGAGAGTTTATAGTGCTAAATGCCTACATCAAAAAAAAAAAAAAAAAAAAAAGAATGATGACAAATTGACAACCTAATGTCACACCTCAGGGAATTAGAAAAACAAGACCAAACAAACCCAAAGATAGCAGAAGAAAAGAAGTAACACGGATTAGAGTAGAACTAAATGAAATTGAGATTAAAAAAATACAGTGAATCAATGAAACAAAAAAGTTGGTTCTGTAAAATAAACAAAATTGATATACCAACCAAGCAAAAAAGAGGGAAGATTCAAATAAACACAATCAGAAATGAAAAAGGAGACATTACAATTGATACCACAAAATTATAAAAGATCATTAGAGATTACTACGAACAACTATATGCTTACAAACTAGAAAATCAAGAGGAAATGGTTAAGTTACTGGAAACGTACAACCTCCCCAGATTGAACCCGGAAGAAATAGAAAACCTGACCAGACCAACAATGAGTAATGAGATTGAATCAGTAATAAAAAATCTTGCAAAAACAAAAAAGAGTCCAGGACCAGATGGATTCACTGCCAAATTCTACCAGACATACAAAGAAGGATTGGTACCAATCCTATTGGAACTGTTCCAAAAAAATCGAAGAAGAAGATATCCTCCCTAACCCATTCGGTGAAGCCAGTATCACCCTGATACCAAAGCCAGCAAGGACACAACAACAAAATGACAACAAAACTAGAAACCAATATCATTGATGAACATAGATGCAAAAATCCTCCACAAAATACTAGCAAACTGAATCCAACAGCATATCAAAAAGATAATACACCATGATCAAGTGGACTTTGGAGTAAGACTCATGTGTTTGAATTCCAACTCTATTTAAAAATAACAATGACTAACATTATTAAAGTAGAGAAAGCTCTAAGAAGGAACTAAGAACTCAGAGTCTAGGGCTTCTTATATAACTCCTGCTACTTACTATTATATTGGGCACTATCCTATGCACTTAATTTACTGATTTATTTTATTAATAATCTTCACACATCTGAGGTAGGTATTATCAACCTTTTTAACTAATAAAGAAACCTAATCTCAGAGATTAAGTACTTTGTAAGCAGCACAACAGAGATTTCAACCCAGTTGTTGTTGTTAGCTGCTTTATTGAGGTCAATGGACATACAATAACTATATATACGTAAGGTGTATAATTTAATGTTTTGACATATATATACATCCATTAAACTATAACAACAGTCAAGTTAGAGAACATATCACCCCCAAAAGCTTCCTCCTGCCATGCCCCAGCCCCCAAAAACAACCATTGACCTGCTTTCTGTCACTATAGATTAGTTTTCATTTTTATAGTTATATAAATAGAATAATAAAATATGTGCTTTTTAATATCTGGCTTTTTCTTCTGGCTTAATTACTTTGAAATTAATCCATGTTGTGTTTATCAATATTTCATTCCTTTTTATTGCTCAGTAATATTCCATTATAAGGATATACCACATTTTTATATTTATTCAAATGCTGAAGGACATTTAACCCAATTGTTTCTGACTCTAAACCCGTGGTACACTCTCTTCCCAGCTCCATCACTTATTGTGTGTTCTTAGGAAACCTAATTAGTCTCTCTAAGTCTTAGCTTTTCTCATTATAAAATGGTAGCAATATTTTTTGTTTACATGGTTGTTATTAGTAAATGAAATAAAATGTGAAAGCCCTTAGTACAGGTTGAGTATGTCTTATCTGAAAAGCTTGAAACCAGAAGTGTTGTAGATTTCAGATATTTTTGGATTTTGTAATATTTGCATATACATAATGAGATTTCTTGAGGATGGGACTCAAGTCTAAATGGGAAATTTATGTTTTATATACACCTTATGCATATATGTTTTATATACACCAGATACATATACCCTGAAGGTAATTTGATATAATATTTTAAATAATTTTGTGTATCAAATAAAGTTTTGGCTATGTTTTGACTGTGGCCCATCACACAAGGTTAGGTGTGAAATTTTCCACTTGTGACATCATGTTGGTGCTCAAAAAGTTTCAGATTTTGTAGCATTTTTGAATTAGAGTTGCTAAACTGGTACCATATGGGCATAAAATAGGTGCTTATAATTCATTTATTTTTTTCCCCCTGGAAGGAAACATCTCTGGCAAGGAAATAAGAAAATATACAGCAGTACATGTCTTTCTGGACTCTTTCTTCCTGCATTGAAAGCTTTGAATTCCTGGATTGAAACATCCTTCTTGAAGCTTTCTCACTTTAATTTCTCCTACTCATCTCTCATCTGCACCCTTTGGATATGATGTTCCACTTTTCTTTTTTTTTTCTGAGACAGAATCTTACTCTGTTGCCCGGGCTAGAGTGCCATGGTGTCAGCCTAGCTCACAGCAACCTCAAACTCCTGGGCTCAAGCAATCCTACTGCCTCAGTCTCCCAAGTAGCTGGGACTACAGGCATGTGCCACCATGACCAGCTAATTTTTTTCTACATATTTTTAGTAGCCCAGCTAATTTCCTTCTATTTTTTTAGTAGAGATGGGGTCTTGCTCTTGCTCTTGCTCCGGCTGGTCTAGAACTCCTGAGCTCAAACGATACACCCGCTTTGGCCTCCCAAGAGTGCTAGGATTACAGGCGTGAGCCACTGTGCCCAGCCGATGTTCCTCTCTTCTGTCTAATCCAAACATAGACATCAATTTCTTATTCCCTTAGCATAACTGAAATAGAGTGATGTTTTCACAAAAATAAGGAATAAATTAAATGGGTATAATTATGTAAAATCAAGCAATGGAAAAATAGTCAAGGCTCCCAGATGAATGCTTCTATCCCAAATAATCCCACCAAAGTCAATAGGCTATTTAGTCTCATATCTGCTCGTACAAGGGTTACCACCACCATCCCATACAGATGGGTGGGCACAACCTGGCCTGAGCTCCTACCCACCTTGATTATCTTTTGATTATCTGCCCATCGTCTCTTACTGGCTATTGTAATTTCTTGTTCTGTTCACAGAAAAACACCAGGCCAACCATTTAAATTCTTAATTCCCAAACACTGTTTGGTCCTTCTACTGAGGGTTTCAGGTCTAAAGGAAACATCTAAGTGTCCAATAAAGTCGATAAGCCAGGTTAATCTTCACTAGGCTGGTTTCTGGGGCATTGTATAACGACTCACCCCCATACATCTTAAATAATACAAAACAATACTTACAAGTGATCAAAGGCAGCAAACCCAAGGTGGACACTGTAATGCATTGCCCCATTCTCCCTTCGGTACCAAAAGATTTATCCCCCCAGCTATCGAGAGTGCTGCCTCTAAATGACCTTCAGCTACCAGCTCTCTTCCAGAACTGCCTCCGGTGTAGACAGCTGCCTTAACTCAAAGCCATGCATCTCTCAGGGCACCTGCATCCAATGACTGATCAACACATGCAAAAAAAACCCAGCTTCCAATCCCCAACCTGTGATACTCTTTACAGCCATTCCACCTTCAGAGTTCCCATGGGGTTGACTGAAACCTTTGTTAAATCTACATCAGAGCCTGACATTTCCCTCTCTCCAGTCCTGCTTCCTTCTCTTCCTCTTTACAGGTGTTGATGTCAAAAGCACTCCCTAATAAACTTTCTACATGCTAATCCCCATTTCACAGTCCATTTTCTCCTAAACCCAGCCTATGACAAAACCTTAAGCAAGAAGAGAGCTGTTTCTCAACCTCATGAAGTCCAAGCTCTTTTTTAAGTATCTGACATCAATAGGTGTTATAATTTTGAATTACTTCTGCCTACCTAGAGGTAGCTCTTCATGCATGGTAGACCATTAAAATCAGTATTCTGCATGATAAATGAAGAAAGATAAACCCAACGTAACCTATCAATCTTGTTGTCTTTCTACAAATGACCCCATAATAATCTCACTGTGCCATCAATGGTGATTTAGACAATTACTGAAGTTTTTGAACTGTTTGCATTTAATCAGAGATAGAATTTTAGGATATTTTCAGTATATCAGTTCTCTTTATGACCTCTTTATGACTATCTTTGCCTTAGTGTAAACCTCTATAAAATCACACTTACATACATATTTTAAGGATACTTAAAATAGCACACACTATAGAAAGTATGGAAAGTAGGTTTCCCTATACTTCTGATATCTTTTTAAAAATTCCACTGTGACACACTCTGGTAGAGTGCTAAGTATTAGATAAAATGTGTTGTTTTTTTTTTTTTTTACATTTAGTGGTTGATTATAAAGGATATTACAAAGAATAACAGACAAAGAGATGAATAGGGCAAGGTATGGGGAAACAGAGGCTCAGCTTCCATGCCCTTCCTGGGTGTCCCACCTTCCAGGAACCTCTGGAAACTCCTCTTGGGTTTTAATGGACAGCTATGTGCAAATGTGATTAGACTTCGGGGTATAGGGCAGGACACTCTGGAATGAGGGTCTTATGACCCACAATCAGAAGGGCAGGGAAAGATTAGAGTCGTGCCTTGGGGCAGGTGAATGTCAGAGAGAATCTGTTTCCTGAGGCCTCCTTCTGAGGCTTAGCATACCCAACATGATGACAGACTGCAACAAGGGCTATGGGAGTTATGAACCAGGAACTGTGGACAAAAACCAAAGTGTTTATCATAATACCAGAGGCCACCTCCTGGTTTTCAAACACAGATCTTTTACATCAAAAGAATATACACAATCATTAATGATCAGTCTAGTCCATGATATTGTATGAATGTCTCCCATGGTGAGGCTGCTCAGGTTTGTGGGCTTTCTTTCCATCTTGTCAGGCTCCAAAAGCAGGGGTAGTCTCGGCAGGCAGACAGCTTCACCCTTTCAACCGTCTGGAATAATTGAGCTAAGAGACAAGGTCATCTCTTTGAGCGTCTTTTAGGGTGTTCATGTAGTAATGGATTTCCCTCAAAATATACTCCATTTATTCATTTCTTTACCCTCAGCTATTGTTCCTCCTTTTCTCCACTTGTCATTCATTCATTTATTTACAGCCATCCTTATCCACGCACTGGACTGACATTTATTTTTACCCAAACTTTTTCTTCACCCTTGGAAGGAATGTTAGGTTCGGCCATTGTACTGGTCCGGATTGCTGGTAGCAATACTAGTCTAGCAAGTGCTTCCCTGCTAGCCTATTCCCAATGATATAGGGCAGGGTTATGTAGGTTCCGTAGTGAGCCATTTTTACTACCAGACAATATAGCTGTATCCAATTAGTCCTAATTTTGCCAGATGGGGTGAAGGCACAATCCACCCCAATCAGGATTTCCTTAGGAATTCTGACATAAAGTTTAAAAATATAATTATAGTTGCTTGCTTAGAAATCATCCTTGCTTACAGCATTTGTAGTTGCAGCCCTGGACCTAGAACTACTGCTTCAGGTAGGGGAGAAAAAAATATTCTTTTGAAGTGATTTGGGGAAGAAAAAAAAATTATAGTCATCCTATCAGTGTACTCCTCCCTCTGCAAGAATTGTATAATCACATCGGCATCCTCTCCTGCCCTCTCTTCCCCAGATCAACCAGAAAAACAGAGGAAAATCTATTGTGAACTCTCCTTTACCCCCACTCATGTTGAGTGCGAGCACACATTGATGGGAGTGTGTAAGACAGCCCTTCCTGCTTGCATCTCCCCTGTTATAGACAACCAACGTTTGAATTGCCTATTCCACTTCTCTATCAAACTGTTACTCTCAGGAAGCTATCTCTTGTCCATTGTTGGACCTAATGGGCTGTACAGTGTGTTCCCTGGTGTGAAGAAATGATAGTCAGCCATCCAAATCCATGCAATATCTTCTGTTCTGGTTTTTTTATGGCACTCTGAGTGTTTGCATCTTCCATTGGGTAAGCAAAGCCTGTTCTAGGATCAGTATCTCTTCCTGTCAAGACCCATTTGTAGCCCCCCAGGGCTACTAGCGTCAGTCTCACTTGCTAGCCATGTTCAGGGCCTTCTTCCCAGGGAATCTGCCCCACAGCCATCAGCAGTCTCTGTCTCTCTTACTGGCAGACAGAAGAGATTTTGTTGGCATTTTGTGCCTGAGAGGGTGAAAAAGGAACATGTCTAGAGTCACCTCATCTCTGTACTGCTGCAGTGTCCCCATATCCACTCATTTCATGGACCCAGGGCCACCTCAAGGGAGCACATGGGATATCCAGCTCTATTACTTACTAGCTGCTTTCTGAGCGTCATGGTCCTCAATTATAAAATGGAGATGATGATGCCCATCTTTAAGAGTGGTTGTGTTGGTTAAAAGGGGAGATGTTTGCAAAGGGTCTAATGAATTATAAATACTCAGTAAATGGTAGCTATTTTTATCAAACAAAACTATAATGGTAACAAATGGACTAACCAAAAATTTTAAAAAGAAATATATTTTCAACAAATATTTCAATTTATTGCCCCATTTCTTAGTCCCCTAGCAGCAAATATTGATTAGCAAATATAAAGATATTCACTATAAATATGGTAATACTGAAATGTGTATGATTTTCATCCAAGGGGCAATTATCTCTAAAGTAAAGAAGTTAGACTAAGTGAGTTCTAAGCATTTTTTTCTCCAGCTGTTAAAGCTTCACAAATCTATGGATTAGAATGATTCTCCAAAAATAGAAGCAACTGTTTCTAAGAATCTGAGTCTCGCTTTGGTTAAGAGTGTCAATAGAGATAGAGTTCTAAGTCCTCTTGACTAGTAGTCTACTTGAAAATCATTCAGACTCTCAATCTATTATACCATTGTTTGTGCAAAATATATGTCAATACGTAAGTAGTAATGATTAAATTATTATAAAAGTGGAAGTCACTGCCCATTATTTTGTCCTAGCTTTTCAGTTGCTTAAACTCTATTTAAATTGATTATATATTATGGCTCATTATTTTTTCTCAATACTAATTATTTCTGCTGATTAGTGCTATGTTTGTATGTGGAGGCAGTTCTGTCTAAACAGAAGAGAGAGTTTTGCTTTCCTTCTGTCATCTGCTAACATTAGTTCTGGGAACTGGTTTCTCTGATAAAATTCCTGCAGCTACTTCACACCTTTGGACGTGTACTTGAACATGTGTCCTCTATTTCATCTTCTGTACCTAGGAATGAGTTGCATGTATATGTGTACATCCTTTGAAACCAATTTAGAGTTAAACCTTACCTCTATGTTGAGCTGAACTTGACTTCTCTTTTACTGAATGGATCCAGGCTAGCAGACACACAGACCGTATTTATTTTCCTTCCCTTCTACATATCTGTCTCTGCATTAATCCTTCTACTTTCTCCCTAGGAAGAGGAGTCTATCCTCCTTTCTCATGAGGAATACAGTAGGATTTTATCTTTCTCCTGCTCTATGTCAACTATTAATATATGTATTAGAGTATTGTCAATCAAGATAGCATTACCTGTCCCCTTATACATCAAAGTTTTCCAAAGATATACCTTATTAGGTAAATGGCAAGGGTTAGGGGTTTAAAGTAAAAGGTGGAGGTTAAAGAATGAGGTAACACTTTGTGTAGTTGAAGCAAAAAAGATCTAGACGGAAGGTGAAGGTGATGTGCAAAAACAGAATAGAAACAAATTTCTAGAGTTCAGAAGAACCAGAACTCCAGTTCCATGAAGAGACTGGAACTTGTACCCAATATAAAACGTGGAGAGATACTGGGTGCAGAAGGACACATATGTGGGGCAGAAAAGAGTTGAATGAGAGAATAAGGATCAGGAAATATAACTAGTTTTACAAGTTCTTCCAACTAGTTAAGTATATTTCTTTCAACGTGTTAAGTATATTTGTATGAACTGTTGTGATACTGTGTGTAAAACTGTTTCTGTAGGGAAATGCATTCTTTGAACTGAATCACATTAAAATGAATTTTCGGAATACAGCTCACATGGAGACGGAATTTTTTTTTTTTTTACTTCACTAATATTAACTAAACATTGCAGATAAAGAAAATTTAGGTGGAAAAACGTGACTTGCCAAAGGCATTGCAGTCAAATGAAACTAAAATTAGAATTTCATACTCCTTCATTTAGTCTATAAATCTTCTATTTCTATTGGGCCTCTAGAGAGACCTTCCGTTGAGATTATTAGGGAGGCGGACAGGAAGGGAGGCAGAAAACTGCCACAAACACACCACTGTCTTTGCCTTCCTCTCTCTTCTGCTTTGCATTTCTATTTCTTTCCTCCTCCACCTCCTCTTTCTCTGTTTTTTTGTGTTTCCTTCTCCTTTTTTTCTTTGCTTCCTGGTGTTTTACTGCTCTAAGTGTTTGGCCTGCCCCTTTCCAATCTCCTCCTTTATATTTTTCAGTTTCACTTTTTATACTTTTCCTTCCTAGTAGAAAAAAGGATGTCAATATTACTATCATCAAAAAATAAAAATTAAGTTCTTGACACTTTCTGGCTCTGTGTCAAGCATTGTAAAAAGGAAATTACATATACGATTTCTGGTCTCCAAAAATATACACTCTATGAGTCCCAGCTGTGATTTTATAACACTCTCATGATTCTTTACTTTTTTTCTGTTTTTGGTCCCATTAAAAATCTGGTGACAGCAATGAATTGCCTCCCTCCAAAAAGGCCTAAGACACAAACGTGCCCTATTTGCATACAATTTCAGAAGGTTCAAAAACTCCCTGAAACTCTTGGAAGTTTATGACCTCAAACTAAGAACCCTGCTGATTGTCTGAATATATTTCACAAATGTCACACAATTTGAGATAGGAAGAGTGCCTTAAAACATTCTTAAAATATAATAAATTTTAATTCATTTCATTAAGAAAATTCAATAGGCCATATAACAGCCATTTTGTGTGTTGGAGAGGAAAAAAGAGAAGAAATGTTATCAAATTACAAGTAGGTCATAGCATTATCCAAAAAGGAACAAACATTTACTGACCACTTATTACATATACATATATATGTATATGATTCCTACATGATATAGCTGTTGTAAAAATTATATATACACATATATACAGATAAATACATGTATACATAAAGTATGTATAATATAAACATTTTCACAACAGCTGTATTGGATAAGAATTATTATACTCAGATATGGAAATCAAGATTCAGAGAGATCAAATAGCTGACTCAGGCCACCTGCTAGTCAGTAGGATCAGAATTCTAAACTATATCTAACTCCAGTGCCCCCTTGGAGGATTTCTTATTTATCTTTTCTACTCAACACAACTTAGCACATAGGCGGTACCACGGGACACTGGAGTGCCGATCGAATTAAACTGAACAGTTAGGTAGAGAGCCCTACAGTAGATCACTGGAGATTGGACACCACTCTTCCCACCTCCCACCCCACCTCCTATAAGATTTATTTTCTTTGGCAAAAAAGAGAAGGGCATTCTAACAGTTTTTAAAGAGTAGAGAGGACTCTACAAAATTTCTGAGAAATATAGTAATTTTACTTCTGTTCATCAGAGAACTATGTCAACTCTAGCAATGTGAGGGTAACAGGCTTGAATACACCAATTGTCATTCGAAAGGAATGTACTGCAAAGTTAATGCAAGAGTATAACTTGAGGAAACTATTTTTGATTTAGCAAGTCCTCTGAACATTAAAGGAGGCATTCTGACTGAGGCTTCTGAAATATAAAGAACAATTTGATACATGCCTAGGAGGAAAATATAGCAATTTTAGAGTAATGACAGTTCTCAAATGAAGTCTGATTTTAAAGGAAAAAATATCCCATTGATGGAAGAAATTGTTCAGAATGTACAGGTACATACTCTGACTTAGGCTAGCTAATGAAGAAACTGAAATTTGAAGTGAGTCAGTGAAGAAAATGAAAGCAATATCAGAATGTGAGCAACTCTGAGATAGAGGCTGACTATACTTTAAAAGAATATCTTTAGGGAATCTAAGAAACACTTAACTAAGTTGAATGAGAAACTATGTTGAAAGTAAGTATAATCTTAGAAGCCAGTCAAGAAAATAGAGTGATGCCGAATCCGTGACTGTGTTGCCTTGATTGATACCTTCATGATTTTAAAATAAGCCCATCTTGTCTTTAGGTCACGGGAAGGTCATGATGCAGAGTTTTTGAATTTCCCTAAATCCTTCCCTAAAAACATACTGAACAACTAGAATAGCAAAAGAAAAGTTCTACTCACCACATCCTCTAGAAAACCAACTGAAAAAACATCCCCATGAGTCTCAGAGCACCAGTGAGTTTTGCCCCACCCAAACCACAGATGACAACGGGACCCGTACAGCACACGCCTAGGTTTAGCAGCTGTGCAGAGGCAGTGGAGGGAAACAGCAAGAGTTTTGAAGGTTCTATGAACACCACAATATAGAAATTGCCAACAAGTACTCAAAAAGAGAGTGTCCCACCTTGAGTAGAATTCTCAGCAAGTAAGTATTGAGGACTGAACTCTGATCTTTTTCTTTGCTCAAAAAAAATTCCTTTCTAAGGAGCCCTGGTGAGTCATGCCTACAAATGAAAAAATCTCAGTAAACAGGTTTTTATGATGTAATTTACTTCCCAACCTGTTCCCAGTATAGCATCACATAAAAGATAGAAGACCCTTATCTTAACTCAAGCACTCCTTTCTGCTGATTCCTAGTCTTTTGGACAAAGCCTAACTCTCTCAGCTAATTGTCAACTAAAGAATCCCTAAACTCACCCATGACTTTTAAGCCCCCACTTTGAGATGTCCCACCTTTTGGGGCCAAACCAAAAGTATTAATTTATGTATTAATTTATGACTTTACCTGTAATTCCTGTTTCCCAGAAACGTATAAAACCAACTGTAACCCAGCCACAGTGAGTCCACTTGCTCAAGGCTTCTTGAACATGGTTCCAGGCAATGGTCCTCAAATTTGGTTCAGAATAAACCTCCTTAAATTATTTTACAGAGTTTGTCTTCTTTTCTGTTGACAGTATTGTGAGAATAACAAAGAAAAGGAGAAAGCTCCAGGCTCCAACTTATGGATGAGTAGAATAAAAAGATCTCAGCCATACACGAAAGGACCATGGCAAGATGAGAAAGTACTAGAGTGGCTTAAGTACTCAAAGAACTCAGAAATATCCAATAAAACTTCTTTCCTTAGGAAAATACTACTGTGAAAAGAATTCAAATTGAGCAGGATGGGAACTCTGAGGGTAAAGGAGAAAAAAGGATCAAACACTGGGAGGCGAGGTAGGACTCCAGAGGAGGCATATCTCTGAAAGTGGATGTTACTACACCAAGAGTCTGTCTACATCTGTGTGTGTATCTTTATTTGTCTATCTACTCTGTGATAATGTAATAACAGAGGAGGAGCCTTAAACAATGAAATTATAAAGACTGCCATGGCATATCCCAATCCTTCAAGGAACTGCTTCCTAAAAAAACAGAATACCTGATTTTGCTTATATATAAGCAACAGAAAAGAATATGGTTGAACACCAAACAAATACACTATTACAAAAAAAATTAACTAGATGTTGAAATAATGGATAATAAGTGTGTACCAGAATATACATAATCAAAAAAAGATGAAAACTAAATATTATAACAAAATTATCTTAAAGAAATTAAGAAAACAATTCAAACGATAAAAGAACAACATATATTAGAAAGAGACTACTCAGAAATAAGATGACTGAACATCAATCAGGGATCGATATAATTCAGAACTGGGGTTGAGTCACTGCACTGTGAGGGCTGGTCCATTTCCTTATTCATAAAGTGTGGTCTTTTTTGGTCCCAGTTGAAAGCCTCGGGTGTTTTATAGATCTCTTCTCCTTCCTGTATAGCTCAGAACTCCAATTTTCCCCCAACTCCTTGAATCTATCAAAAGTTTTGCTCAAATTCTCATCCTTTTAGCCTTTGTTCTCAGATAGGCAAATGCCTCAAGGTTAACGCAATGGCACAGGCCAGGCTCAGCTCTCTGAGATTACTTTTTCTCCTCCATCCTGGCCCCAGAAATCCTCACTACTTTAATGGCTTTTCAATACCTTCAAATTGTTCTGAAACAACCTAGTTCACTATTTTCAGCAATAGAACTTGGGAAAGAGTTTAAAAAGGAAGAAAAGAAAACAGAAAGAAAGGAAGAAAAAGAATCCAAGAGAAAATTGATAGATGTAAAAGACAGAAAAGATCCAAGATAAGTGTAATTTATGTTGAAAGGAAAACGAAAGCAATGGAACAAAGCAAATACAGAAGTCCATAATTTTCTTGAAATTAAAACAGGGGAACACCTATATTGAAAGAGCACACCATTAACCTTGGAAAAATGAAGTCAGAATGGCCAATACCAAGACATATTTCAGTAAAACTGGAAAATAAAGAAAAAACCCTTTAGACATGCAGGCATAAATCATATTATGCCAAGTCACTTATAAAGGGTATATAAACTCATATTTACATCAGATTTCTCCAGATCATAAGTCAGTGGAGCAATATATTTAGTATATTAATGCTAAAAGAAAGAAAATAGGAAACAATGGTATTCGTACATACTCAAACTTACTTTTAAGTATAAAAGCTACAGAAAAACAAAGAAGTTGTGAGCATGCGAGAACTCATGGAATATTATTCCTTGAGATATCTACCTGGAAAAACAAGTTTCAACTAAAAAATCATAGGAGATGCTTCAGCTAACCTCCAGACATATGATAGCTTGCCAATAAATGTTATTTATTTATTAGAAAGGAATAGATGTATGGATACATGCATAAAGTAATTAATTAATTAATACCTAGGAAGGAGAAGGAAATCTGTCCATATTCCTGGTTACCACAGAACTAGGAATGTGAAGTCAAAGAATGTCAGTTCTGGAAAAAAAATTTTAGATTAAGTACATTTTACACTTTTATTTTTTAGATAAGTAAACTGTGTCTCAGAGTAATTTGCTGAAGACCACAGGTGGCCCATGGCTGATTCATCAATGTATCTTGAGGAACAGGCCATAATTTTTTTCATTAACTTTTAAAATTTATAATTTACATTTATTATAGAAAAATTAGAAAAAAACTTATAGTTCTATCATCTAGAGAAAATATCAGTTATAAACATTTTTGTCTTCACCTTTTTAGACTTTCTTATTCTTTGAATAAATGCCCACTTATATGTTTCAAACAAAAATAGAATCATATGGTCATATTGTTTTCCAGTCTTTTTCACTAAATATGTCATAATCATCTTTCATTTCCAATAAATATAGAACTAAGTTACACGAAAATCTTTAAAATGAATTTCATATCAATGAAAATATAAATTTTAATGTTACCTTATACTTCATTTTCCTGAGCATTTCATGTTTTTTTCTTTTTACTTTGTAGTTTTGATGGCTAGAAAGCATTTCATGATTTCAATTCATTTGATGTCATTTATAAATAGTTTAACTTTCATGTGTCCTTAATTTATGTTCTCCCTTTGTATTTGGTTGACAGAAGTTTTTTAAACTTACCAAGCTGACCAGTTATATAGCTCCTTGGTACCTCCTAAAACCTAGAGGCAGTGTCATCAGATGAGGCTTTCCTTTGGGTAGAGCAGAAGTGAGAGAGAAAGAAAGAGAATAAATATGTGCCTAGGGAAAAGTTGCTATGAGTAGGTAAACTGGAAGTAAATATGTTTGGCCTTCTAGGCCAGGCCTCTTACAGAGATGGCATAATTGGGTGTGGCTCTGCAGAAGAAAAACCTCCTAATCATGGAGCTGGGTTAGGGAAGCACCACTCGGACCCTCTTCCCTTGTTGGCTCCACCCCATATCATATTAAACATACTAAAAGGCAATAATTTCTTGCACAAAATATCATTTACATATAACCAAATGAAGATTTAGTTGCAATTGACCACTTGACTTAATGTTACCTTGATAGATATTTAACTCAATTATTTGTTCAATTTTTTTTATTTTTCTTTTTGTATTGCGGGCCCAATAATTTGTTTCTTTTGCAGGCATCAAACCATTTTTCAGGCCCTTGAAGTGCTTGTAGGCCTAGGCACTGCTCCTATATTGTCCACTGCAATGGACAGGAAGGTTCTGCAGCTAACCCTTGGGTCTCCCTCTACCACATTGTGTCTCTGATCACCAAGTCTCTTAGGTATCACTGTGGTCAGGGACCTCTGCTTCTGTTGGGCCATGGCAATACCATATGCGGTACTAAAACAAATAAAATCACAGCTGTAAGGGCTTCTGCTCATACAGCAGATTCTCAGGTTTTCTTATGTCAAACATACCCCCAATCCTAAAACCTTTAGGGAATAAAAAAAAATTCTTGTTTTTGTGATAGAGAGATAGGGGCCAGAGTTATTTAGTTTGGATATTAATGTGTAGGTATATCTAGTTGTTGAAGTGGTGTAAATGGAGTAGTCTTAGATATATGATAAAATTAACTTAAAATTGTACCAAGAGCAATAAGATTCTGGGGGTAGACTGCTTGGATTCAATACTCAGCTCTGCCACTAGCAACTGAGTTATTTGGGAAAATTATTTCACCTTTCTAGGCCTTTCACTTTCTCACCAGAAATACGAGAATAGTAATATTAGTAGTACCTACCTCATAGGATTGTTGTGAAGACATTATAAAATACTGCATAAAACTCACTTTACTACAGAGCTTGGCATATATCAGTCTCTTTGTAAATGTCAGCTATTATCACTATTAGTATCACTTCTAGGGCCCACAAAAGTGGTGAGTACCACCACAAAACATCTGACTAGTTTTTAATATAGCCATTCCCCAAAGACTGTTTTAATATTAGAGAAAAAGTCACACACACTCCGAATCTGGTATGAGTTACTTTTGATAGTAGTCATGATCTTTACTCCAAACCAGGGGTTGGCAAACTCTAGGCTACCACCTGTTTTTGTATGGCCCACAGGTTAAAAATGGTTCTTATATTCTTAAATAGCTGGGGGAAAAAAATCAAAAGAGATTTTGAAATAATAAATCTTTGTATAATGAGACTAGGGTATTATTTATTAAGAAATAGAGTAAAAGTTCTATTAAAAGTAGAAATTTCCCTGCTGAGGATAGGGTATTTCTTTAGGAAATTAGAATCTACAATATAGTGGTTAAGAGTTCTGGGGCCTGGCTGGGTGTGGTGGCTCAGGCCTATAATCCTGGCACTCCAGGGGGTCAAGGCAGGAGAACTGCCTTGAGGTCAGGAGTTTGAGACCAGCCTGAGCAAGAGCCAGAGCCCGTCTCTATTAAAAATAGAAAAATGAGCCAGGTATGGTGGTGCATGCCTGTAGTCCCAGCTACTTGGGAGGCTGAGGCAGGAGGATCGCTGGAGCCCAGGAGTTTGAGGTTCCTGTCAGCTATGCTGATGCCACTGCACTCTAGCCTGGGCAACAGAGCAAGACTCTTTTGACAAAAAAATAAAATAAAACAAAAATAAAAACAAACAAAAGGAAGAGTTCTGGGGCCAAATTGCTCCACAAGCCTCCTTAAGAACATCCACCTTGGAGGGATATTGTGACCAAATTATGTAATGTTTACAAAGTGCTTAACATAGTTGTTGACAGGCCTTACTAAGTGCTAGCTGCTTCTGCTCCTAGTGTTGTTGGCATTATTACTATTACTATTATCTCATGGGGGAGATGTAAAGGCCCCACTTATCCCCCACCCTGACTTCCCCTGGGTATTTCTATCATGGCTGTCATCACTGTCAAGTTTCCCCCACTTATAGGTGATGGCGGCTTTTCCTTCTCTACACCCAGCTGGGTGTTAAAAACTCCACCTTTTTTTTTCCCAGGGGTTTTGTGAACGGCAGAGTGTCCAGTGAGGGCCCAGCTTCTCTTGGAATACTGGTTGATGTGTTTTTGATAGATTTTTGGATTGTCTTCTTGGCTCCTTACTCTGGTTTAGTAGCTGGTATATTATCATCATTGCTGTTGTTATTCTCATTTGATATCCTTGTCTTTTGGCTCTGAAAGTTCAGTCCTGTTCCACCCGACACCCAGGTTCCCAGAATCATTGCCTGCGTTTCACTTACAGGGCTTGTTTAATTGGGACCAGAAAAGAGGTTGGGTCATGGAGTAGAATAAACAAGGGTTTTGGAGTTAAGCAGACCTGGGTTCAAATCCTGATACCAGTACTTGCTGGTTTTGTGATTTGAATCTGTTACAAAACCTCTCTTGAAAGCAATTTTATTAGTAGTAAAATGAGTAAGATAATGCCCATCTCAGTAGGGTTTGGGGAAGATGAAATAGCTTGTCATAAAGTAAATACCCCTAGATGTTAGTTTCAATCTGTATTTTGTATATTTAAATTTGCATGTGTTTAGATTTACAACTTTCCTTCCTTCTTTCTCTTTTACTGTTGTAGTTCAAAGGTTGCAACAGAGACACACATAGCAGTGATTTCAAATTTGTTTTCCTGCCAATAGCAGAGATGATCATTTTCTAGGTAATAATTTCTAGCTAATAATCACTATTATGTATGTGAGTCTCTGTTATCTCACTTTTTACTGCTCCTTAGGCAATTGCTTTCCTTGGAACCATTTGTTTCTATGTACTTGACCTTGGCTTACTTTCTGATTTTATTACTTAACATAACCATTAGCTTGTGTGATTACCTTTAATTAAGTTGTACTGGCACCTGCACATGGAGATGCCCTTGTTTCTTGTTGGACTAAGCTTCACCTTTGCTGATGGTGACACTTCAGTCAACTCATTTAGCTGTTTGTATATAAATGTGACACTTCCAAGTCCACATTCCTCTCAGAGGAGATGTCAATTAAAAATATGTTTTAGTAAAATGAGCATTTCAATAATAGTATATATTTTCAAAAATAGAACTTGATTCGTTAGTTAGTCAAAAGCTCATGTCTCTTGTAGCCTTCAACTAACTTTTGTGTTTGAGAAACCAACATACTAGCTATGTCACTGTAAGCCTCCATTTAGGTATATACATTCCTATGACATAGCTATGTGATTTATGATTGATTAAACAAGGGCTTCCTGATCATCCCTTAGGCTTTTGTCAAAAAGCAAATCTTCCCTCACACATTGTTTGTTTGAAAAAAACTGGATTCAATTATATCACTTTGACTTCCAGCATCATTTCGATTTCCCCCAATGTTCAAATAACAAGATTAGCAAAGTGGTGCCTACTGAAGAAGGAAGGCGCAGGTGGCTCTAGGAGAGGAATTTTAGGCACCCACATGCGCGCACACACACCACGCACACACACCGCACACACACACACACACAAATACACACACGCTCGAGTGTGCACTCAGGATACGTATTGAGAGAGGGTAAAAGGTCTTTATCCTTTGGAATTTCTAAATTCTGGGCTCTTTCTCAAAGGTAGTAGAATTCTGTTTTCAGAGAGACAGGAGAACTTTTGTGCCCAAGGCCCTAAAAGAGAGGGAGCGGGGTCCTGGGGATTAGCGTGTGGCCCTGGAAGTGTCAGAATCCCTGTACAAAAAAGAACTGTGAGTATCACTCCTTACCCCGCGTGGCAGGTGGAGGAGGAGGCCTGCCTGGCCCTGTGTTCCTGAGGCATCTGTGGGAGTGAAGGGATGTCTGCATCAGGCAGGCTGCCATTCTGGTATCCCTAATCTCCCAGGCACCATGTGAGGAGAACCCGGAGAAGTCGTATGTTTCTTCTACAGGTTCCTCTCTGATTCCACTGGTCCCTAGCATCTGTCACACCCTAGCCTGCTCACCAGCAAACACGCAGGGACCACTGACAGCTTTGGTAATCATGCAACACAGATATATTGAGTACTTACCACAGTCTTCCCTCAGTATCTGAGGGGGATCGGTTCCAGGACCACCACCCTTCCACCAAGATACCAAAATATACAGATGATCAAGACCTTTTTATCAGCCGGGTGCGGTGGCTCACGCCTGTAATCCTATCACTCTGGGAGGCCGAGGTGGGTGGATTGTTTGAGCTCAGGAGTTCAAGACCAGCCTGAGCAAGAGCGAGACCCCGTCTCTACTAAAAATAGAAAGAAATTATGTGGACAGCTTAAAATATATATAGAAAAATTAGCCAGGCATGGTGGCACATGCCTGTAGTTCCAGCTACTCAGGAGGCTAAGGCAGGAGTATCGCTTGAGCCCAGGAGTTTGAGGTTGCTGTGAGCTAGGCTGACGCCACGGCACTCACTCTAGCCCAGACAACAGAGCAAGACTCTGTCTCAAAAAAAAAAAAAAAGACCTTTTTATCAAATGGTGTAGTATTTGCGTATAATCTATGTATATCCTCCTGTATACCTTAAATCACATCTAGATTGCTTATAATACCTAATACAATGTAAATGCTGTGTAAATAGTTATGATATTGTGCTGTTTTAAAATTTTTATTAGTTTTTATTTTTGTATCGTTATTTTTTATTGGGCTTTTGTCTCTAAATATTTTCAGTCTGCAGTTGGTTGAATTCACAGATGTGGACCCACAGATGCAGAAGGTTGGCAATGTATGTCAGGTTTTTTATCTGGAGTTAGACTTTTGAAGGGGGGAGGACAAAAATCTCTTCCTTTATGAAATTTAGATTTTAGTGGGAGATTTTTATGCAAACAAAGAAAATGTTCAGGATGTCAGATAGTGATAAGTGCAATAGGGAGGAAAAAGCCAGAAAAGGGGGGCAGAGAGTGCTGAGAGTGGGAGCTGTAATGTTAAATACGGTGATCACTGAGAAATGAACACTTGAGGAAAGATCTACAGGAAGTTATAGAGAAAAACATGTGACTATCTCAGGGAAGGGCATTCATGGAAGAGGGAGTAACAAGTGCAAAGGCCCCAGGGCAGGTGGATATCCTACACTTTGGGGAACAGCAAGGTAAGTGAGGCTGAAGCTGAATGAGGGAAGAAGGGACTAGGAATAGATGAGGTACCTAAGGATCAGGTAGAGCCTCGTGGGCCTATGAAAGGATGTTGACTTTGTACTGAGTAAGATGAGGAGCCATTGGAGGGTTTTGGGCTGAGGAGTGACATGATCTGGTTCTGTTCGTAGAGGATTAAGAATAGAAGCAGTGATATCACTTGGCTGGGGCCGGGGCGGCTAGTGCAAAAGGTAACATAACTTCTAACAAGTTGGCTCAAAAGTAGGTAAGGAGAAGTCACTGGGTTCTGGATACATTTTTAAGGCTGAGCCATTAGCATTTGTTGATAGATTGGTTGTGGGTTGTCTATGAGCAGGAGGCATCAAAGATGATTCCAAGGCTTGTGACCTAAACAACTGGAGAGATGAGATTTTGTTTATTACTGAGACAGGGAAATGAGGAAGGAGCATATTTGGGGGAAGATTACAAAGTTTGTTCTAGGGCCTGTTAACTTGAGATGTGTATTAGACATGTAATTGAAGATCTCAAGTAGGTAATGGAATCTTTAAGTATGGGGTTCAAGAGAGGAACTTGTGCTAGAAGCATGAATTAGGGAGTCATCAGTGAATAGATGGTGTTTAAAGCCACATGAATGGACAAAGTTTTTCTCTCATGATCTTGATGTTCTTGTGGGATTTTGGAGCAGAATAGGGCACATTGGTACACATTAGAATGAAGATAACAGGGTAAGAGTACCCACTGGATGTCAATACTGCTTTAATTCAAACACTTTAATGAAATTCAATACTTCCTAAAAGAAATTCTCAATGATAATTATATAACTCAGTTGCCCCATAGAAATATTGCTCCATAGAAATATTGCTCTATAGAGATGTCTCCTATAGAGACAGAAATGATTTCAGGAGTGTTGCAGGGCTTTGCCCTGAAGGAACATGTAAACGTGTTAGTTCACATATCAAAGGCTGCCTTGCCTCAGGAGGGCATCTCACAGATCAGTGGCAGCACTTTCTAAGGCAACACTATGTCTCTCAGACCTGTCTGCTACACCAGTTTCTGTAGGACAAAGCTTGGCATGAGGCCACAGGATGGGAACTGATCAAAGAGTGTCCGCCAGACAGAGACAGACACCTGAGGCTAAAAGCAATTAGCCTTAGGGACGATTCCTGCTTCACTCCTGACTACCTGTCTCAATCCACAAAAACTAGATAAAGAAATATAGAGCCACTATATTTCTGTTTAACCTTTCTGCTAAGTGATAGTTTTATCTTAGAAGTTTGTCTTAGAAAGATTTTGTAACCGTTTGCTCACATAGATAGAGGTAATTAAGGGATCTCTAGAAGCTTTTTGGGAGACTTTTAACCTAAAACAAACTACCTGTTATTATGTAAATCTGTTACCCCTGGCAACCGATCACTATACCAATAAATACTGATGTGAAACTTCACTTGGGGCCTCACAGCTCATGGGAATGCTGGAGGTCTCCCAATCTCCCAACTTTTATAAAATCTATACTTTAGAAAACTGTACTTTCATCTCTATGTGTCTTTTTATTTCTATACTCTATTATTTTCTATTTTCTGTTATTTTCCTTATCTCTTGCGACGACCCCTGCCAGAGGGACCCAGTTTTTTTGCTGGGAGTGTAGTTAACTCCCCATACAACTTATTGGAATCTCAGTTTTCATCAGGGGTGATCCAAATGTGCAAGGGGGCTAAACAAAAATAATACTGAGTATGATTAGAGGATAGGAGAGAAATCCTCTGCAATTATAACTTAGCAGCTTGTGTGGAATCCAAGTGCAGGAGTGGTGGGGAATCTAGAAGTTTTTATAAACCCTATCTGAACCAGCAGGAGGGTGTTAACTGCTGCCCAGAATAGCAATTGTCCAGGACATGGGACCCATGAGGAGCAGTTCTCAGAACTCCCACAGTGATAGCCAATCTCCAGGTCCAAAAAGGAGGGGAAATGGTGGTCTGTAACATACACAGCTGACCCAGCCTCTTCTCTCTGCAGAGAACCAACATGATGAACCTCAAAAGGCCTTTCCAACCAGTTCCCACTGAAGCCAAGAATATGACTGCTTTCTAAATTTGACCATAACGTTGAGGAAGAGACTCACAATTGGATAGTAGCCTGGACTTTAATGTGTGGTTAGCCTTTCAATTGGTCTTAGAAGAGCATTTGTAAACTTGTAAACTAGATGCAGCCAGGGCCAATGAAGAAAGTCAGTGAGCCATGCTACTTGCTTCAATCGGGGAAAAATGGTAATCTTATTAAGGCAATGTTTGGCTTATGTTATGAAGCCACATGACATTTTTAACTCAAAGGACTTTTTTAAGTGAATGGCCTTTTTTGATAATGGTAACATGTCCAGGGTTCAGATTCACTGATTGCTTTCACAGATTTGGCTAAAACATTCCCTATCACAGTTGACAATGGAGTTAAATACAGAATAAAAAAACAACACTTTTGATGAAGAAAGATAAAATTGTGTATGGTTTGTAATTGGTTGGCAGATGGGTACCATCAAGCATACCATTCAGGCAGGTAAAGCAGCTCAAATGGGCAGCATCTTCATGGCCCCAAAATGAAAACTGCCACACTTTTCAGCAGAAAACGATTAGCCTATGTCAAAAGACAAAGTTACAACAAATTTAGCGAAAAATCTCAATTGGCTTTATATGCACTTTTAGAATAGGGCAACATTTCACTCCATAAAATAGAGTAAGCGTTCCAGTGAATTGAGCAGAAAGGATTAGTTTCGTGGATAGAAAGGGCTGACGAAAGCAGAAGAAAGAACAAAAAGCAGATTGGTCAATTTGAAGGTTACTTTCCTTATAAGGTAGAAGCAGGGAGACAGAAAAATAGGAAGATAACTGACTGGTTAACATCAGATTACTGCAGTTGACTTTTTGTTGTAAGGATTAACAAAGAGGGAACTTTGTTATCATGCTGATTGAAGATTTGAACTGGCCCTTTTGGAAAATTGGCTGTTACCTCTCTCTGCTGATTTCTCCAAAGGTCACCTAACAACTTAGATTCATTTTGTGATGTGGAACTTTACCCTGGGTGACTTCATTTTGATTTTTAGTCTGGTTGGTTGGGCCCTAGTGTAGGAGCTTAGTCCAAAACAATGACCTTATATAGTTTTTATTTAAAATCTGTGATGAGTGTTAAAAGGGAGAGGTAGGCACTGGGCCAGTACCCAGGACGTCCTCTGCTCGCTACTGATAGTAAGTTGATTTAGCAATTTCTGTAGTCATAGATAACAAACTGGTTGTTTTCCTAGACGTGAAAGAGTATCGTGGGCTTGGGCTTCAAGTATTTGATCCCAAATACAGTCATGTGTTGCTTAACGATGAGGATACATTTTGAGAAATGCATCCTTAGGCAATTTCTTTTTTTTTTTTTAAGCCCCATATCCACAAGAGCTTAGGCAATTTCATCATTGTGTGAACATCACAGAGTGTACTTACATAAGCTGCCCTTGATCCTATAGCCTCCTACACACCTAGGCTATATGGTACAGCCAATTGCTTCTATGCTACAAACCTGTACAGCACATTACTATACTGAATACTGTAGACAATTATAACATAGTGGTAAATATCTGTGTACTAAGCTTAGAAAAGGTAACACATTGCACTTCAGTTGCTACAGCTATGATGTCAATAACATCACCAGGTGATAGGAATTTTTTAGGTCCATTATAATTTTATGGGACCACTGTCGTAAATACAGTCCATTGTTAAGGAAAAGGTCTTTATGTGGTGCATGACTGAATAGTATTGTAGCAAGAGTATTGCAGTTTATAATGTAAGCCAAGCAATTTATGGATCTAAAATTGTTAGGCAGATAGTAGTGGATCTCCGACTCTGCTAGGAACAAAGTTGAGTGCCTCACCTTGGTGCCGCCTTGAGCAATTGCCACACCTAGGGTAGAAGGACAAGGGCGGAAGCCCCTTCTTGTTGCTGCCCCACCTTTATCCTGCCACATTTGGGGGAAGGAGAAATGGCCTACTAATCTGCAAAAGGATGCAGGGAATCCCCCAGGCCCTGCCAGGCAGCTCAGGCACAATAGGATCTGGTAAGTGATCTAGAGTAACCTACGGCTAATTATTATTCCATTAACTGTCCATCAGAGTGGTTCCATGGTGATGTCTGAACCAGAAGGAGAGCCCAGTCCAGACAATATAAAACAGGACCCCAGATCATCATCATCTGTGGTGAATATATCTTGCTCTTGCTCTATAAACCTACCTTGCTCTTCCTCAATAAACCTCATTTTTGTGCTTACCTTGCTTTCTGTGTGTCTGGTCATTCTTTGGCCAAGAGCACACCAAAAGCCTAGAACAAGATTGCCTGACCCGACAAAATGAGTGATCTGTTTATCAGGCAACGTATCGTATGAGTGAGTATCTTACCAAGCACCAAGATGACCATCTGAAATTGTGATAGATCATTAGTTACCAGAAGTATTGCAGTTTCACATCTGTCCCCCAGCCCCACCTCTCTCATTGCATCTCCTATGCCCCACTCCTCACATGATCACGCATCTCCACCCCTGCTGCCTCTTTGCTATTCTTCAAGCATGCTAAGCCCACTCTCACCTCATGGCAGGACTGGCTACATAATTTCTGAACCCCAGTGCAAAATGAAAGCATGGGGCCTTTTGCTCAAAAATTAGTAAGAATTTTAAGACAGCAACTGCAGAAAATTAAAGATAGCACAGGGACCTTCTGAGAGCGGGGCCTGTGTGACTGCACAGATCGCACACCCTGCCTTGTGGCCTTTGTACTTGGCACGTCCTCTACCTGGACTCTCTCTCCTCAGATACCTGCAAGACTCCCTCAATTTACTCAGGTCCCTGTTCTTGGGGAGGCCTTCCCTTACCATCTCACCTATAGAGATTCATAACCTCTCCCCTCCTTTCTTTACCCAGAATTATCTTTCTTCATGGGGCCTAATCACTTTTTATAAGTCTTTTTGCTTATTGTCTGTTTCCCTCCGCTAGAATGCAAGGCCCAAGAGAGTGGGAACCTTGTCGTGTTTATTGCTATCTCCCCAGTGTCTAGTATAGTGCCCGGCATATATTATATATTTCACAAATACTTGCTGAATGATTAAATGAATCTCATCGTTTTAGTCAATTAAAGTCAAGAAGCCTTGTGTAGTATTTTATCTGCCTTTTAGAAATGCTCTTATGCTTCTTATGCCTAAAATAAATATTGCCTTTTCTGTCTCTTTTTCATAAAGTACTTTCAGTGCTGCATCACTTAGAGTCTACAGAGCTGTGTAAGGAACATGTGAAGTTAAAAAGGAACACTGTAAACCTTGTGGAGTCTTGAGTTTTAGAGCCTTGTCAAGACGAGGAGCCAATTCTTTTACAAAAGTCCTCTTTTGAAAGATCTGTGTAGTTTTATAATCTTCTGCTTCAGTTTGTATTTATAATTTGAAGCCAAAAAAAAAGGTGTCCAGTTTCTACATGGAAAACAAACCATTTTTGGTGGTTGTTCTATGTGACAGGCACAGGGAAGCAGCAGACTCAGCACCCCACAGCTGCCACTTAGGTCCTTCTTCTTCCCACGCCTTACCTTCTCCTGACGGGGGGAGGACGGGAAGGACAAAGGAGAAGGGCATGCCACAGTAGGTTGAGAAGAGATTACTGAAATTTAATTTAAGATGCATCATTTCTTTATTTCTAATGAAGGCTTTAGAGATGTGTGCCAAAAAATGCTAATTCTTTATTTTTTTTATTTTTTTTTTAATTTCAGCATATTATGGGGGTACAAAAGTTTAGGTTATGTATATTGCCCGTGCCCCCCCACTCCCCTGAAATGCTAATTCTTTAGACAACCCCAGTGACCACGTCTGTGACTTTTCTTTCATCAGATATCATTTACCAGCTCAATCAACTTATCTAGCATGATCTCCTTCTAATAAAGCTTGTGTCAGTGGGTTTCAAATCTTTCATCACTTGGTGTTTACATATTGATTTCTTTAAAGTGTTCTTGAACCTTCATTTGAAAGCTGGCATTAGCTTTTCAGCATAGCATTTCAGCATGCTGAAGTTTTCTTTCTTCTCCTTTCTTACAGGGTTCAAAAATTTTCTGTGGTTGGGTCATTAGGTAGTCAGTCCTCTTGCCTCTTGAGACTTATAATGCTTTACTGTTTGACCTAGCCTTTATTTTCTTCCTGTAGTAGCCCTTTAAAAACTTTTCTGATGTAACTTACCTTTTCAAAAGATTAACACAGCATTCTTGATAAAAGAGAAAGTTGCTCAAGCAACACTTTTAGCGTTCAAACTTCTCTTGACTTTCAACAGTTTTTCCTGTTCCAATTTAGGTTTCTTTGTATTTAAAAAAAAAAAAAGTTGAAAAATAAACATTTTTGGAGGAAATTGTATCATGTACAGTGTAAACTACCTGCATCTGACTCCAGTTTTTTCTTTTAAGCATTGCTTTGCCATTTTATTGCCTTGTTTCTTATCTGTGTGATTAATGGTGAATATTCACTGAGCATTCATTATGTATGAAGTACTCAGCCAAGCCTTTCCTCACCCTATATCTCATTTGAGTCTCCTGATGGCCCCATGAGATTCGCATTTATTCTTAGACTTATTTTTCAGATGAGAGCATCCCACCTAAGGTAATAGAGTAGTATCTGGCAGAGTTGAAATTCAAACTAATATCTCTCTGACTCAAAAGTACACTTAACCAGTATACTATAATGCTTCTATGTGATTCATTCCTTGGACAGTATCCCTTTCCAAGTCCATTATTTCTTCCACTTTCAATCCTGACTTCACTATAGTTGTTTACACTATTGCTAAGGCAGCAATGGCTGGTAGGGTACAGGCTCTGGAGCCAGATAAAGTGGATCCAAATCCAGGGCCACAGTAGATGAGGTATATAATCTTGGGCAAACTATTTAGCCTTTTGTACCTCAGATTCCTAATCTGAAAGTGGGAAATAATAGTGCCTACCTCACAGAGTTGTAATATTTAAATAAATCAAACCACCTAAAATGTTTAGAATAGTCTCTAATATATGGGAGTGCCAATACAGAGCTAATATTATTATTTATTAATTCAATACACATAGTAACAGAGTGAAGCACTCAGTACCTAAGTGCCAGGCATCACACTAAATCCTGAATATAGAGAATGATTAGGACAGAGTCTTTCCTTTGGGGTGTTCAGGTCTAGTTGTGGGTCATAAAAGATAGTGCTCATGAGATGCATACCCATACTTAGAAAGGCAGTCCAGGTAGTGAGCAGTCAATCTCACTTCACTTCTCTACATTAGAAAGAAAATCTTTGACAAGTGGTTAAGTAAGAATCTGTGGCCAAGTTGTAGAACTTTCAAACTAGTTCTCTCCCACTGGGGTAGTTCATTTCCCAGGGTAGCCTCCATAATCCTTATCATCATCCCACTTGCTCTTTTTCAGTGTGACTTTTCTAATCCTACAATCAAAAGATGCTGTCTGTTTCCTGTGGCTTGGATTGGGGCTAGCCCTGTGACACACTTTGACCAATAGAATGTGGTGAAAATCATGCGGTGTGACTTGCAGGCCTAGACTTTAAGAGAGCTTGCAGATTCCTTTTTTGACTCTTGGGATCCAGCCTCTATGTACTGAAGCTGAGGCCTGATTATTGAATGATGAAAGATGGGGCGGAGAGAGACAGACCCAGCCAGTACCCGGCCATTTCAATCACCCTGGCTAGGATGTCAGGCCTGCAGTGAAGCCCTGGAACACACAGGTGACCACTTTGCATTTGAGCCCTCATGGAAACTGTACACTTTTCTAGTATCGCATTTGTAACACTTTGTTGTTTTCAGGTCAGTTATCATTAATGACACTGTAAGCTCCTTAATCTTTTACTCATCTGGTGTCCCCAACACTTAACCTGGGCTGCTCCTTAATTGTCAAGGGCCTTTGATGCCATGTGGTTATAATCTATGTATCTGCCACCTAGATGTCCCCAAGACCCCTACCATCCTTCTAGGTCCACACTTTTCTCTAATATCCAAATTTTCAAATTCTCCAGCTCCCATTCCAGATTTCCTGGAAAGCCCAACATCACCTTCCCCTTCCTCAACCCCTCAACCTAAGTATCTCTGGAGCTTCAAGGAATGGAGAATTGAGTCAGGGGCTCCAGTTTCCTTGATCCCCTCTTACACCCATTTCTGCTTATCCTGGCATTGTCATTCTTCCTGGGACTACTGTCCTCTTCCTACGCTGTTTCCCTCTTGATGGATTCTGTCCTATTCTTTTGTTCTCCCAAAACAGCTTGAATACAAGGCTGTGATGGTTGGAAGACTTTTTTGTTTTTCAATTATTTTCAAAGTTTTGAACAGAGAATATATTAACATAGTTAAAAAATCAAATAATATCAAAGAGTACATAATAAAAATTGTCACTCCTACCTCTGCCGTCATCTGCCTTATTTGCCTCCTTTCCCTACCCTAGGTAGTTACTTGATTAGCTTCTTTGATATCCCTCTAGGATTTACTTATGCAAATATAATGCAATAAAAATACAGACACTTTTTTCCTTTCTCTCGAACACTGTTGGCAAAAGCTATGAAAATATGCTTCCTGGACCCACTTTCAAATCTGTGCTGTCATCTGCTCTCTATGGGGCCTTCCCCACTGCACAGAAAAACCCTTTCTTTTCCATTTTCCCACAGAGATGATTTCACAGTGACAATATTTTTTGAAGAAAAAATTGGGATGCAAGGTCTGCAACATGAATTTTTGTAAAATATGGGACCAGATAGTGGGCTTGCCCTGGAAAACGTGGAACCAAAGTCTCTGCAGCTACTCCAACCCTCCCTAACTTGAAGGCCAATCTCTTTCTCTGGGATAGCAAACTTACTATGTTGTTTGGACTGACAGACAGGACTACAGCTTAGGAAAGAACTGACAGTGATTTAAACTTGAACGTTAGTCATCACTGTCTTAACACAGGGCATGTGTCACTCCAGGGCTCCTGCCTGCTGCCATCTGCCTGGGCCTCCTGCCCTCTGTAGAGACCTGCTCCTTAGTCTTTTTACTTCTCTTCCAAATCCTGGCATGCTCTCACTGCTGCCTCACTTCTCCCAGGCTGCCCTTAAAATTCTTAATTCCTTTCTGTTTCATACATGGAGCAATTTAGCCTGGTGGAGGGGAGTCACATGTGATGCACTCCTTTGGGAATTTCCAGAAGAAACGGGTGCCTCCTGAGCAGCATTTAATTCCAGCAGTCGAGCCATGCTATAATAATTTGCACATAGATGGTAGGGCACCAGCGCGCCCTCTGGTTAAGATTAATGCGATCAGATTCTCATTGGATTTACCATCTAACAAACATCTCACCTTTTGGGTTAATGTATTTTATACTCTTATTCCCTATATTGGTTTTATGGGAAAGACAATTAGTGTTCCCCAAATATTCCCGCTGTTTCTCTACATTACCCAGCCTCATTTGCAGTAAGGTTGGGGCCATGTGATTTGTTCCGGCCAATGAACTACGAATAGAAGTGGTGTCGTGTCCCTTCTGCACTGAGGCGATTAAGAGCCAGTGTGCCTTCTTCTATCCTTCTCTTCCCCCGGAGTGGAGGCCAAGTGCTCCAGATGGCATAGTTACAAGCTATCAGAAGACCGTATGACCCACATCACACTGGGATGTGAGCAAAAAATAAATGTTTATTGTGATAAGCAATTGAGATGTTGTAGATGTTTGCATTAATATATAATTGCATGTCTGTGCTACTTGAGCCAATATTTTTAGAAATTGATTCAACCTCAAATCTCTAAAACAATAACATGTGTGCGTATATCTTAAGACATGCAAATGTGTCTCCACATTCTGCATGAATTACAATTTGAAAATCTTTATAATTGTTTATACATTTGGAGGTCCTATGCATGCATAAGTGAATTCCGTTACAAGTATTCAAGTATCTTAGCACTCCTGTTCCCAAAGCCAGAAAGAACATTAAATGCTAAACACAAGCTTGCACTGTATTGTCCTTTCATTTACTCCTAGTTGTATATGTTCAGATACAGGTACAGTGTCCCACTTGGTCCACTTTTAAATTTATTTAATAAGACCTTCCCGGAAGAAATTATGCAAAATTCTGGTTTGAGATTTGTTCTCTTAAAGTTTTTCAAGGAAAACTTAGTAATCCTTCTCTGGTGGAAGCAGAATCATTTTAGAAGCTTTCTATTTAACAGCCTGTCCAAAGTTCTTCATCATCAACCCAGTTTTCTGTCATCCAACATGCACACATGGCCTCAATACCTTTTCTTCCCTCAACAGCTCAGGTGGTCTCTCACACAGTGCACATTTCTACTGACATTTCACTCACATTGCCACGGCTGTCACAGAGTAGTTTTATTCATTTTCTAAGACCGCCTAACAAAATACCGCAACTGAGTGGCTTATACAGCAGAAATTTATTGTCTCGCAAGCTGTAGGCTTGAATTCTGAGACCAAGATGTGTGAGAGACATTCTTCCTCCAAAGGCATTAGGGAAGGATCTATTCCAGGCCTCTCTCCTGGCTTTTGGTAGTTTGTGGCAGCATAACTCAATCCTCACATGGCTTTTTCTGTGTACCTCTGTGTCCAAATTTTTTCTTTTTATAAGGACATTGACCATATTGGATTAGGGGCCTACTCTATTCCAAGATGACTTCATCATAACTTATCTAATATATCTGTAATAACCCTATTTCCAAGTAAGGTCACGTTCTGAGGTACCAGGGGTGAGGACTCCAACATATGAATTTGGAGGGCCACAATTCGGCCAATAACTGCTACCAGTATTTGTGGTATCAGCCACAAAAACACAATGGTTAACAGCTAAGGCCTTAAAGTCAAACTCATTTGTGTTTAAACTGTATGTCTGCCATTTGAACTTCAGTTTCTTTGTTTCTAAAGTGGGGTCATTGATCATTACCTTATGGGGTTGTTGTGTAATTAAATAACATACGTGTAACATAAATTAGAGTGGGGCTCCTTCTATCTCAATTTTGGCCATGGCCTCAAAGACCAAAAACAAAATAATTAATTGCAAAGTACCTCCACATTCCAAAGTAAGTTGCTAGACCACCTACGCAGTCTATGCATGTCTTGCTCAGAGCGTATAAAGCTATTTGGGCTGGTGTGTGCAATCAGCCATCTCTACTGATAACGGAATCAAGGCTGATGAAGATAGAAGAGGAGGATTATTTTGTTTTTTAAGAGACTTGTTCTTTCTGCTCCCAATGCTTTGGTCCTCACCTCAAGTCAGGTGACAGGGGCCTTTCAGAGAGCTTGAGGAGAAGCAGGACCTGATGTGTGACTCAAGCCTGGGAAGATTACACGTGGAAGGCTAGACTGGACTTGCCTGCCTGGTGGCTGCAGGGGCCCAGGGCTCTCCCACTGACAGCAGAACCATGAAGTGAGGAATTTCCCACGTGCCCAGCAGGCTGCTGGAATGAAGCTAGCCTGGAGTCATTTCAAAAGGCTTTGCCCACAGGAGCTTCCTACCAAGCTGGACCTTGGCAAAAAGAAATTGGAATACAGCATCTATACCATTGGATACAGAAACTGAGGGGAATCCGTCATTGGCCAGCCTAGAAAGGTGCTGCAGTTGGAAGGCTGCAATGGGGGTTTCTTGGAGGAAGCTATGCCAGCACCCCTGCAGAGACAGATTCAGCGTTGGGAATCTGCCATATCCGGAGGGCTCTGATGGCAGATTACATCCAGACAGTCTAGAGACTCTCCACCCCCAGCGTTATCCTTTCCTAGTTGTATTCCAACCCCAGAGGATCCCAAGGCAGTCTAGTGGGAGAGGGAGACATGAAAGGAGAAGGGAAGTAGAGAAGTGTCTTACAGAGAAATGGAGCAGAAGCCAACCATGTCCTCCTCAACGACAGGCTTTCCAGCCCAAAGGAATCTCAAGCAGGGGATGTATATAAGCTTTAAACTGGATGAGAGCATTGAGTTATGTGATAACAACCACAGACTGGACATTTTAATGACTGAAATGAGATCATTTTGGAGACTGTAACGAATTGGAGGACTTTTTATGATCTGAAAGTGACTTAAAAAGTGATAAGACCTGCCTCCCTCATTTAATTCATGGAGGAGAGGTCAAAGCTACCCATAGAGTTTAAGTAAGATGGGAAAAAAGGATAAATCTGTCCTCTGCTTGCATTTTAATGCATTCATCCTGGCAGAAATTCAGTACTCAGTAAAAGTTACTATTAATCTGATGATGCCGATAATTATTTTAGTTACTATTTTGACTGGAGAAATCTATATCAACTTTCATAGTGATGTCAGTGTATAGTTCCAGGGAAACAGAAATCACTCCAGCAATTTTACGTAGGAAAGGATGTAATATGGGTAATTGGTGCTTGCAAAATCACTGGAGAGCTGGAGGAGCAGTCTCGAAACTTAGCTTTCAGAAATAACACACAGGTGATAACCATCAAACTGATTTGCCAGGGGAGCTCTACAGCCCCTGCCATAGTCATGTATGTGTGAAATCAGGAGTCTGCCATGGAAACTTCTGGATTCTTGAATACATAATTGGAATCTGAGGATCGCGAAGCCACTATTATCCTTGCAGCCATTAACTCATAACACTCATGAAGCTGGAAATTGAACATGGGACTGTTGTTGCAGAAAAACTCAATGTCTGCATTGTCCTACTTACCAGCAGTAACAAATATCACAGCAGGCAGTGGCCCTGGTCTCACTCCTGCCTTTCAATGTTATTTAATTGCAGGTACTTAACATTCACAATCAGAAAGTTAGTTATAAAGGAGTCAGAGAAATCAAATTGTGAGCTTTTCACCCTCTGCAGTACAGGATGGTATCATAGAAGGTGTTTGGAATGGATGCTAAAAGTCAGGGTTTCATATCCACCATGATGATCTCCTACTCATGAAAAGACACATTATGCCAGTGGTCCCGGCCTCTGTCTAAAGGACGAAATACTGGATTCAGCTGGGCTTTTCAAAAGGCAACTTTATTGAGATATAATTTCCTACAACAAAATGCACCTATTTTAAGTATACAGTTCCATGAATTTTGACAGATATAATGTAAATGTAATCACCACCATAATCCAGACATAAAATCTTTTCATCATTTCAAAAATTTCTTTTGTGTCCCTTTGCAGGCAATCGCCTCATCCCTCCCACCCAAGAAACTACTGATCTGATTTTGCCACTATGGACTAGTTTTCCCTGTTCTATAATTTTATTTTTTATAAAATAAAAGCATGCAGTGAGATAAAAGCTGTTTTTAATATTTGAAAATAGGGTTTTTTTTTTTCTAGCCAAGAATCTAGTGTGGCATGGTGGATTAAGTAGGGTCTTTGAAGTCAGACAAACTTGGAACTGAATCCCAGCTTTACTGTCTATGTACCTTTATTGAACCTTGTGCAAGTTGAATGGGTTGAGCCCAGATTTCTTATCTGTAAAATGGTCATCTAAAACAAAAACAAAAACATCTGTGAATGTTAAACTAATGCATGAAAAGCTCACAATTGGCACTTTATAAACAGTAACTATCATTATTCTACCTGATGGTGGCTTATCATTTTCTGTTTGTGCTAGTTTTCCAGTTAAATTCATTGAAACTATAGTGCTTCTGCGGAGAATGTTAGTGCTGACTTTCACGTGTGACTGCCATACAGCTATTAGAACCGGTTCTCTGGAGTATTGGATTGTTTAGATTCACATTGGGGTTCTACCACTTGCAGTGTGACCTCATACAAATTCTGACTCTTTCTGTGCCTTAGTTTTCTCTTCTGTAAAATGGGAATACTAATAATATATAGGATTGTTTTGGTGATTAAATGAGATAATATATATTACCTTAGTTAATGTTCAATAAAGGTTAGCCATTATTAATATCATTATGATTTCATATTGACATCTCCTTAAGACCCTCAGAATGGATTCTGTCTCTGTACCTTCACCCAAGCTCCTTTCTCCATGAGGGGAAAATAAATGGCCAACTAAGGTTTCCCATTTCAGCCTCCAGGTTTCCCATTTCTCCCTCTCATTTGTACCTTCTCATTTGGCACTTATCCCATCCTTCGCGTTAAACTTGAACCACAGAATGTTTGAGATAGAATGATTCACTCGAACTCCTCATTTTACAGCTGGTGTGTAATAGAGGTGCAGTGAGGATACATTACTCTCCCAAGGCCATATGTTTAAAACACAGACTGGGTCAGAATTTGGTCCCCTGACTCTGAGTCCTGTGTCTACAACATGATTTAAAGTACTTAGCAGAGTCCCTGCACGTAATACTCAGTAGTTTATGGGCTTATTGTGTGAATTCTTAAAATATGCTATGCTCAGTTGATTTCTAGACCCAAATCTAAAAGCTTTGCTTATCATAGTGCCTAAGCTCCTATCATTCTCTAAGATCAAAGAAATGATACTCAGATCTTTCAAAGTATAATCACAAAGCTCATCAGGAAAATCACTTAAAATAAGTCAAGTATATTACACAATATGAGAAGGATGCAGGATATGCTACACAGATTTTACATGGTGAATATAAATTCCTGCTGATGTTGTAATGTCAGTTCTTTTAGAGACTAGCCATAAATTTAAGAAATCTGCTATGTAATTCAAAGAAAATACTGTTTTTTTTTTTTATCACCAGTTCAGTCTTTGGGTAAATATTTTAAAAAGAAATTTCAATGATACCTTTACTTCAGTAAGATAAAAGCCTTTATGCTATATCCATACAAGGCAAACACAACTGTATAAAAATTAAAATGCAGGCAAAACCACTGTTGTATTTATATGCAAGACAGCAGTTATACTGCTTCTCTAGGGCTGAGGAGCTAAAAGTGTCATCTCTGACAGTTATGTTTATGTCCAAGTGCCGCTTCGGGCTCTGGTGGGGAATGAATAAGGAAGTTCAGTATGCATATTCTGGGAAGGAGGAAGAAAAGAGGAAGAACATGAAAAAGTTAGGAAGGATACCTCTATGAAAACAAAGTTGAAGAGCAATTTCATTTCTCAAAATTTTTCTCTCAAAATTTTTAACATGCTGTGTGTCAGAGGTTCCCAAGACCACCCCTCAGGGTCCAGTGATTTGACAGGATTCATAGAACTCAGCATATATTTGTACTCATGGCTGATATTATTACCTTGAAAAGATAAAAAAAAAAAAAAAAGAATGAATAAAATAAGGGAAAAGTTGCGTGGGACAAAGTCAGGAGAAAACCAGGCACAAGCTTTCAAGAGTCCTCTCACAGTGCAGTGGCATAATTCCTTCAGCAATGAGTTGTGGCAACACATGCAATGATTTATCTACTGAGGCAGCTCATTGGGGACTTGGTGTCCAAAGTTTCTTTTTTGTATCAAAGACTGGTCAAATAAGAACCCTCTGCCTACCACATGCCAAAATTCCAGACTCCCAGAAGGAAAGCAGGTATACAGCATCAACCATATTGTTTGCACAAACTGTGCAAACAGTAGTGAACCACCCTTGTTATTGAGGGAAAGTTTTACATCTGTGTAGGGAACTTTTTACCAGCCAAGTTCCCAGATGCAAGTCAAGGGCTGGTCTTGTAAGCAGGCCTTTCAAAGGATAGCAGTCTCAGGCTTGCTATTAATATGTTAACTCTTTTCTGTACACACTATTTTCTTCATTCCAGCATGCACAGAGACATAAGAATGACAATGATCATAACCTCATTTGAGATGATTAATCTGTAGCACAGGATGGGTTGACTAGCATGTCTAAAGTCATGTCCAGTTAGTTGGCTGGGAAAGTTCAACTGGGACCATAAGGTCTGGGCACTCGGTTCTGGCTATTAATTGGGTTCCTCAGTTTTTCTCCACTTTTCATTTGCTGAGGCTGCCAAGATGCTGCCAGTTCAGCTTCTTCTCACATGGTTAGTGCCTGGGTTGGGATGGCTGGTGCAATGTCTATGCAGATTCACCAGATGGATGTCTTGGGCTTCCGTACAGCATAGACACTTGGACTTCTTACATGATGGTTAGCTTCCCTCAGAGCAAGCCTTCTAAGAGACCCAGCAGAAGTCCTAGAACATCACTTCTGTCACATTCTGTTAGTTAAGCAAGTTAGTAAGACTTTCTCGAGATTGAAAGTGAGGGTAATTAAACTCAATAGCAGGAATCGCAAAGAATTTGCAACCATCTTTAATATATTGCAATAAGTCATTTATCTGTATATCTTAACATATATTCATTTCTATTATAGTTATCTACTTTGCGTGTTTTGTCTCTCCTACTGGCATTCCTTAAGGGTAGGAATCCAGTCTGCTTTGGTTTCCAATTCTCTACAGTGTTTAGCAATACTTTGCTCATGGAACATCTGAAGAAATTATTTGTTGGATAACTGAATGCTATTAAATGCTTACTTCATGCCAAGCACTATACCAAACTCTTTAAATTTATTATCTTTTTTAATCCGTACAACAACCTTGTGAGGTAGGCATTATTATTATTTCCATTTTAATTTTTTTTTATCATTTTAAATTTTTATTTTTTCAGACAGGTTCTCTACTCTGTTGTCTGTCTGGAGTGCATTGGTACGATCATAGCTCACTACAGCCTCCAACTCCTGAGCTCAAGCAATCCTCCTGGCTCAGCTTTCTGAATAGCTAGGACTACAGGCGTGCATCACCATGACCAGCTAATTTATTTATTTGTTTATTTTTGAGACACGGGTTCTCTCTATGTTGCCCAGGCTGGTCTTGGACTCCTGGCCTCTACCGATCCTCCTGCTTTGGCCTCCCAAGGTGCTGGGATTACAAGCATGAGCTGCTGTACCCAGCACAAATTTTTAAATGGGGAAACTAAGGCACGGATTATTTTCTTAAAGGAACGTAGATAGTTCCAGGATTTGAACTCAGACAAACTCTAGAATATATGCTAAATCATCATACTCTACTTCTTTCATCATGAGCTGGACTTTGCAGGAAGAGAAATCTGCAAAGAATCCAAATGGTGGTGTTCAGCTATGCAATAATTAGAGAACTCTTAGGCCCTTTATTTAGTTTAGTTCCTTGTCCTATTTGATTATGAAAGTGGGGAGGGAAGTATGATAAGAAGGACAAAAAACCAAAGGCATTCTAACTAGGGAAGTATGTTATGTAATCTTAAATATTATGAAATCTTAAGGCATTTACAATCTTGAAAATCTGATTCTTAAAATATGTGAATTAACACAAAGGGTGAGATAAAGAAAATAACTGAAAAATGGAAAGAAACACTATATTATGTTATACGGGCTTTGGGTTATATTTGAACCTGAACAATTGATCATGTTTATTTTAAAAATTATATGTGGTAAGTTATAGAGTTTAAGGATTAAACATCTGATTTCTGATATATCTGTCATTAGAAGATAGTTACGATTAGAAACTTTTTTCCTTAAAATAGTAAGGTGGGTGATTAAGTCCCCACCAAGACAGCAGTGATATAGAAGACCCTTCCCTGGAAGAGTAGATATTTCTGATTAGAAGGGATAGAAGGGGAGGGCAGAGTATCTGCAAGTAGAGAGAGGAAGGGGCAGGAGAGAATCCTAAACTACAGAAGAGGACATGTGTGAGGAGGGGGAGGTTAAATCATAAAAGTTTTCCGTTGGAAGTTTTCCCGGGGATGGTAACTGGGCATCCTTGTAGGACTATAAGGATAGGTTCTGTTGAGTAACAGAAAATGTATGATGGTGATGACTGGTATATATTGGAAATTTATTTTTCACTGACATAAAAACACTTCTGGAGGAGAGTAGTCCAGAGCTCTATGGTGACTACCTGAGCTTCAGGAGATCCGTCTCGTTCTATCCCATTGCTCTGTACTGTGGACTGACACAAGCCAGTTTGGTCTTACATAACTCTTAGGGGCTTTTTGGTAGAGTACACTAGATTTGTAGTGAGAACCTTGCTAGATTTGAAGTGAACCTTGCTACCAGGTTATATAGAAAGCAAGTCTCAGAACAAATTCTGCCACAAAAATAGACATTTATGACAAAACATTTATTTATAAGCAAGCATAAGAGTAGTTTAGTTAGTCTATACTTTCAATTCATTGTAGTCTCAGCCATCTCTTCTCCAATCTCCAATCTCACCTGGCATGGAAAATTTAGCCTAGGCAGGTATGACAACATTCCAGAAGCAGGTATCTGTTATCTATGTAGTCAGCATTAGGCAGCCAAAAAGTGCCTAAAGCCAAAGGCTGGACCCAGGGTCATTTAGAAATTAAGCCACAGGCACCATTCCTAAAGGTACTGGCCACAGCCCACACTGGATTCTTTTATTCTATATGTACAAAGGTGGAGAGTGTCTCTAAATGTTTTAGCCAACCTGTATCTTAAATACCTTTAATTTAACCAATGACAATTCATTTTTAGCTTTCATTAGTAGACTGTTCATTTCATTCACCCTTAAAAACCCATTTCCAAAATTCACAGAGAATACTAGCAGAGTCCTGTGCTGATCTAGATACAAATAGCAGAAAAACTTAAGAGTAGTCACTTCTAGGATATGGACTTTCAACTGGAACATTAGTGCTACCTCTGGATTGTGAAATTCCAATTGAAATTTTAGCTGACTGCACTTGGGTTTTAACCTAACCTAACTATGACAAATAAATTATTTCCATTTAATTTAATTGCCATCCTCAAATCATGGCTTTTACACGTTTCCACCTAGATTTTGTTGGCTGGAACTTGGTAACATGGCCACATCCAGCTTCAAGAGAGGCTGGGAAATGTAGCCTTTATTCTAGGAAGCCATGTTCCCAGGTATTACTACCAAGGAAGAAGAAATGAACAGATACTTTGTGAGCCCTGGAAGGTTTCCTGTGCAGAGGAAGGACTCACCATAGTTGCTCAATACTTTCACTTACAGTGCAATAAATAAGTCCTACTCCACCCTCAGACTATGGGAAACTTTCCAGGTATGGGAAATAGTCCCATGTCTTCCCTGAAATGGGTTGGGGTTGTGGCAATGGCTTAATAGATGTGCGAAAGCAAAAATTTCTTCCATCAATTCTCCTATTTTCTAGGTTATGTTAGGGTCTTGCTGCTAAAGGTATGTCCATGGATTGGCAGCTTCAGGATCACTTAGGAGCTTGTCAAAATGCCAACTCTGCATTTTAACAAGATTGCCAGATGATTCCTACATACAATAAAGTTTGAGAAGCATTGTTTTCAGTCATTTCTCCCACTTCTCTGAATACATTTGAACCCAAACATTGTGAGGTTGGGGCTAAAGTGTTTCCCCCAGCAGGGCAACTTTGACCTAGAGCACAAAAGTAAGTCTAGGAGAATTCATGAATACGTGGTACATTATAATTTAGATCACAAATTACTCAGCATTTCATGCAGATTAGTTTATTATCTTATACAAAAGAAATTAACAATTTTTTTGGTGTATGGTAAGAAAATAACCAGAAGAATATGTTAAAAGTGGATCTGGTTAGAGGATAAAACTCTGGATAATTTCTTTTTTCAACTTTGTCAGACTTTTCAAAATTTTCTTTTGAACATAAAGTATCTTAAAGTAGAAAAAGTTGTTGTTTGAAAATGTTATGAAACATTTGTTTTAGCATTAACAATAAGTTAGATATCTGGATAAAAAATAAATCTCTAACTGGTCTGGAAGAGAACAACTATGGCATAGGATCATTATGAATCCATCTAAGACAAGCTTCTGCAGTTGCCAGAGTAAATTGCTTATTCACAGGAGATGGGCTGCGCTTATTTTGGAATATTACTCTTAATTTCTGACTTTTGCAACTCAAAAATTTTAATGTCATTTCCAAATGCTGTTTTAAAGTATTTTTATGTTGAAACTTGGCATGGAAGTTTAATAAAATTTTCTTCTGGTAATTGAAATGATTCAATTCAACCACATTTGTTGGACAGCTGAAGATTACAAAACCTCTGAATCTAATTTTCTTTTCTTTTTCTTTTTTTTTCATTTTGGAGGGAAGGTACAAAGGAATTAAAAGACATGGTTCCTGCACTGGAGAACTCACTTTGGAGGACTCTCGTAAAATTATTTCATAACTTTTTCAAAATTAGTATTTAAGTGTATTTAAATAATTTTATTCTAGTTGGATATTATTATAATTCTATACATTCTTTCCAGAAGCCATGCTATATCTGATACATTTGATACAAAAACATGAAGAAACTCTAGCTTCAAAGGTCAAGATGCATATAAAGGACATAATTGCATAATAGCAAATACGGAAACACATTGAGTCTTTCTCCTTCTGTTTCCAGAGGAAGATGAAAGAGAAATGAAGAGAGTGAAGGGAGGGAGCATGACATTTCCCTAATCAGTTTTTGGCAGGAACTTTGACAGGAGAGCTTGCAATGAAAAATTCATGCCACAGTCTTGACTCTTGAAACAAATTTCCCTAGAAGAAATTTTTCTTTAGTGATGGGATTAGATTAAGCTCACTGGAAACAGTCGAGTATTGTGAGGAAGATTTCACATTCTATCAGAGGATTTATAAAAAATAACTTCTTCATTTCTCTGACATTTTGATTTGTGGCCTGATTAGTATAGATGTTCATTGTCACCCATAGTCTTGTTAATAAAGAATTCTTTCTCTTTTAAAAACCAAGACATTAAAATAATAAAGTTGAGGCTTTGTTTTGCTGTTGTTGCAAGGAAGAGAAACTCACTCAAACTAGCTTAGAAAAGAAGATTTATTTCAAAGTTATAGATATATCACAGAATTCCATGGAATTGGGGCTCATAGAAACTAGAAAGATATTCAGAAACAGGGTAAATTATTTCTCTCCTTCTCACTTAATCTCGGCTTCTTTTTCCACATCTGTACCATTTTCGTCTCTCTAAAGACCAATTTCACTTGTTTGTCATCACCTTGCAAATGGCTTCCTCAACCACTAAGCTGACAGCACTTTGCCATTCCAATACTCACCCCTGACTAGTAACAATCTCTGTATTTTATAGTTTGGATTAAAGATGGAGGGAATCTGATTGGTGCAGATCATCTGTTTCAGTCAAGCCACACCAATCAAAGGTCTGTGGATCAGCCAATGAATTGGCTGCCCATTTGGGGCAGATGCCTGACCCAAATCAGCCATGGCTGGGGAAAGGGGAGGTAGCATGTGATATGCTGGGCTGCTTATTCTTCTAGGAATATCCTTACTTCAGATAAAATAAGAGAATAAATAATGTTACTGAGGTTGGACTTGGCAAACCCAAATCTATAAAGTGAAGCTATAGTGCACATGAAATAATTATATAACTTAAGTGGTCAAATGAATAGTATGACAAAAAGTACCAAAGGGTGAGAATCCAATATGATCTGTAGTGACTTGAGAAAGCTGATGACAATATGGAATGACGAAAAGCTGAAGGATTTTGTCAGTTATGCCAAAGGAAAAAAAAAAAGCAAAGAAGAATATATGTTGAGTAATCAGTTATGAATTAAAATTAACATTAAATTATCTAAAGACTTCTGGTTCAAGATGGCTGATGAAGCACATGCTCAGGAATAAAAATACGTAAAGAATTTTTTTAAAACCCACAATGAAAGGAATGAGGGTAATTGGTAGAAAAGAGGTTTCAGTGAGTCCTGGACGTTTATCAGCATTGTTGTAGCAGAGTAGAGGAAGCCATAGCCAATGGCACCCCACGGAGCTCACTGCCCTGACAGGCCCCTAGAGAGGCTCTAGGCTTTGATACAGCACATACAATTGGGACTGGATTGGAGAAATTGGACTGAAAAGATTTGTAGGCATTCATTTACCCCACGCCAAAAATTAGGGGGTTTAAAATAATTGTGAGAAACTGCCCAGGAAAAAATAGGGCAGATGACAAGGGAAAACACTCCCAGAGTAAATGCCTCTTAATTCTGGCATTTAAGAGTTTCCCAGAGCTGGCTTTGTGCCTCCCACACTCCGTTGAACCCTGCCATTAACCAGCCCTGACTACGTCCATGCAGCTCCCAGAAAGTCTTTACGTGGCCTTGTTCTTTTTTTAAAACTTTTCATTTTGGCGTAATTTTAGATTTACAGAAATGTTGGAAGAAAAATACAAAGAATTCCCATATACAGTATACCCAGTTTCCTGCAATATTAACATTTTAACATGAGTGCTTTATCCGTTCTTCTCTCTCTTTTCATAGATAGGTAGATAGAGAGATGGATGGATAGATGGCTAGATAGATATACATTTTAGTTTTTCTGAAACATTTGCGAATCAATTGTGGATATCATACTCCTTTATACTTAGATACTCCAGTAGGTATTTCTTAAAAACATTCTCTTATATAATTATAGGGAAAATATCAAAGTCAGGAAATTAATATTGATATAATACTATTATATAATTATAGACCTTATTCAGATTTTGCCAATTTTTTTTTAAAAAAATCATTTTTAGCAAAAGAGATTTTCAGATCATGTTGCATTCAGTTGTCTTATCTCTTTAATCTCCTTTAGTGGAGACTAATCCCCCAGTCTTTGTGTTTCATGGCATTGACATTTAAGATTACTGATCAGTTATTTTGTAGAAAGTGCCCCAGTTTGGGTTTGTCTAATGTTTTCTCACAATTAAATTTAGGTTATGTACTTTTGGCAGAAAGACTGCAGAAGTTGGTGTTTTTCTCAGTGCATATCTTATCAGAAGGCTCATGATGTTAATTTTTCCCATTATTGTCTCATTCTTAATGTGAGCAGCAACCAAAGATCAATAAATATCAGATGAAAGTCTTCAACATGAAAAGGAAAACCCAAGATAAACCAAGAGAAAAAAAAGTGACCTCAAAGGAAAGAAATAATTTAGGGAACAGAAGTATACTTCAAAATAGGACAGACTTTCCAACTGGTGACTTCTGAGATTTGAAAAGCTATTGCCTACATAAAACAAGAAAATTTATGCTTTGAAAAAGAAATAACTCTTAGAAAATGAAACTGTAATTACAGAAATTTAAAAACAGAAGGTTTTAAAGATGAACTCAAGAAACTCACCTAGAAAATAGAACAAAAAGAGAGAGATGAGAAAGATCAGAGATAAAAGACATAGAGGATCAATGCAGGAATTTTGTATTAGCTTTGGATTTGACTGCATACAATAGAAAATCACAAAATGATCAAAGATTGACAAGACAGAGGTTTCTCACTCACATAAAAGAGGGCGGCAGTTCCAAGGTGGTTTGGTGACTCCAGTGAGTCACCAAGAATTCCAGGATCTTACCTTCTCATTCTATCATCTACCAAATGGTTTCCATTTGCACAGCCACCTCATGGTTCAAGATGGCTGCTGAAACTGCAGCCATTATGTCTGAATCCAGACCGGCAAAAGAACTCAAGTCAGAAAGACAAAAAAAAAAGCCCTTCCAAGCAGTGGCAATTAACTTCAAGCAACTTTTCAATAATTCTGTTTACATCTCACTGGCCAAACTAGCTGCCAGGAAAGGTGGAAAATGTAGTCTTTTATTCTGGGGAGACAGACTAGCTAAAAAGATCAAAATACTCTTACTGAGGAGGGAGCTATCGATATTTGGTTAGGCAGCTAGCAGATTTGCTACATGGTTTAATAAGCAGCATACTTTCCAGAGCAGGAGATACAAATTACAAATCATTAAATTAAGTGTCTGACAAATACCTAACACGATATATTTTTATATATGTAGTCACAAAGGTTTGAAATTTTAGAAATCTAGGGATTAAAAATAACAGTGTAATTCCAAACAAAACAGAACACGTTTAACAAACACATAAAGGATGCTCAATCTTGTTAAAATATTAAAGGACTGCAAATGAAAAAAAAGAAACATTTTTCAGGATCAGCCTAGAAAAATTAAGATATTGAAAATAACCCATGTCAGTGAAGGTTTTGAGGAAGAGTTTTTTCATCAACTGTTGGAATGAGTATAAATAAATTCAGCTTTGGGAGGTGAAATTTTGATAGCATTTATCAAAATATAAATATATTAGTTTTCTATTGCTGCTATAACAAATTACCACAAACTTGGTGGCTTGAAACAATACATACTAAAAATACACATACAAAGTTATTAACTTAAAGTGTGTAGATTAGAAGTCTGGTATGGGTCTCACTGGATTAAAATCTTGGCATCAAGAGTGTGTTCCTTTCTGAAAGCTCTATGATCCATTTTTAGGATCTAGGATTTCTAGGCTCTAGAATCCCCTTTCCAGCTTACTTTGGTTGTTAGCAGAATTCAGTTCCTTGCAAATGTAATTCCAAGTTCCCTATTGTCTTGCTGGCTATATCAGCCCAGGGCAATTCCAGCTTCTAGAGTCTGCCTGTATTCTTTGGCTTGTGATCCTCTTCCTGCATCTTCAAAGCCGGCAATGACAGCTCGAGTCTCTCTGGCACTTCCGATCTCCTCCTTCTTCTGTTTCAACTCTGACCCAGTCAGGAAAGGTTATCTGCTCTCAAAGACTCATGTGATTAGATTGGGTATACCCAGAGAATCCCAAGCCCCATCTCAAAGTCAGTAACCTTAATTATGTCTGTTAAATCCTTTTGTTCTGTAAAATAACAAACTCACAGGTTCTAAAGATTAGGCCATGGACATCTTTGAGGGATTAGGTGAGGAGCATCATTCTGCCCGCCACAGTAAAATATACGTTCTCTTTTGGTCAGCAATTACACACATAGCACAAATCACATACCCTAAAACCTGAGATAAGGTAGAGAACAGAAGACTTAATTACCAGCATCAAACTTCTTATCAGCATCATGAGATGCTAAGAAAAATATGAAGCAAGGCTTTCAAAGTTCTGGGGAAAATAATTTAAAATGTGGATTGCTAGGCTTAGCCAAACTATCAATAGGGGCAAGGGCATCTCAAATATTTGAGGATTAGAAATTTCATCTCCAATATAACCTTTTTCAAAATCTTCCTTGAGGATGGATTTCAGCAGTAAGAGAAAGTAATCTAAGAAAGAGGAAAATGAAGGACACAAGAGTAGTCACTCCGACCCAGGACAGGGCAGTGAAGACCTAGGACAATTGCTGGGCAGCAGTCCAAAGAGTGAGTGACCAGCCCACAGTGGAGCTGGTCAACAACTAAGGAGGATTGAGGAAGTCAGATGGGGAATTGTTCAGAGAAAGACCAGGCTGGATTAGACTGGTTTATCATTGAGAACTGGAAAAACTTGAGGGTATAATAAAGGTGCAGAATGCACGATCCAAAATGAAAGGGCATGTCCTGTTTTAAGCAAGTGGTGAAGCGTAAAGCAAAGAAACAAAACTCCCCTGGGTTTTTGAACTGGAACAAAGAATAGTCTGTTTTGCATAATATTGTCGTCACAGCACTGACACTGCAAAGAGCAATGCCTCCACACAAGCTCCTTCCCCGGGCTTACGCTGCTCACAACCTGCACACGTTTGTGTATAACGACTTTACATGGCAAAAGATCTTGAAGGATGTGTACTATGTTAACTGTGATTGTAGTTAGAGATGGGATTTTGAGTGATTTTGTTCTTTTTATCTGTATTTTCTAAGTTGTCAAAAATAATCTTATATTCATTATTATGCAATTCATATAGTGTCATCGACTTTTAAAACAGTGTAAAGAAAATTGTGACATTATTATGGGGGAAAACATCGGCGTTAGAGATAGAAGTTGGCTTCCAGTCCTTATTTTAAGAGCAAACTGGGACATTCGGTCACCCTACATTCCTTTAAGACCTAGCAGGACCAGCTAAGAGGCCAAAAGCATTAAAAGGACCTTCCCAGTACACATTCAAATTTCCTGGGCCCTAACGCATGAAGCACTTTGCCAGGCATACTGAGCGATGAATGAGATACAGTCCCTGTCCTGAAGATACTCCGGGCTGGAACAGGAGCAGACCAGGAAAACCAGTCACTTCCCAGTGGCAATGACTGTTCTCAATGTATACATGAGATGCTCTGGTGCTCCAGAAAAGCCCCCTCAACCTAGAGAGAGTCCAGTGAGGCTTCTCATAGGAGATGAGCTAAGACATACATACTCTGAAAGACAAATAGGAACAAGGTGGATGGAGGACATAGGAAAGGGCATTCCAGGTAGGGCAAAAGGCATCAGCTGGCATCCATTCCTCCTCTTCATCAGGCTGGATTCTGGCACTGAAACCCCTCCATAAATATTTGTTCTTCTCATTTGCCACTGCTTTGCATGTGTGTCACATTGGCCAATATTTGCTTTTGTAGGAGACTGCATTTAACAATGCGTAATGCTGTGCTTTGCTTAGATGTCGAGAAGGATTTATGGATTACTTGAGTTTCCTTGTTTTCTTTTGAACCTCAGAAAACATTCAGATAATACTCTTTTGCTTTTATATGTGTTCTTCATGCATGGAGCAACTTGAGTCTATAAAAATAACGCAAATGACACAATACCCAATTTCTAATTTCTTGCCAATAATCTGGGAACATCTTTTTGGTTGGTAGTGTGGAAGGAAGAGGGACGGCATGTCGGGCACCAAAACAAAATTGGGTCTGGAGTTATCTTTTGAGGTAAACTCTGGTGGTTTCTTATTATGGAAACTACTGTAAGTTTCTGTGGTTTTGAAGACCTCAGTTAGACTAACTAAAGTGATGAGAGGCTCAGGAGTCACTATGGAATGAAATTTTGTTATTTGTGAATTAATATATTAAAAATTAAGAGATTTTTTAAACATTCATGCAGCCTTTATTATTCTACAGTGTCCTCTATTATACACACACACACACATACATGTCTGAGAGCAGAGACTAATTCTTGAAGACATTTGTACATTTCATGTTACCTAACTTTTATAGTTAATAATAAATAAGTATTTATTGAATGAATGTATAATTATTACCACTAATTGAATGCTTATTTTGTGCCAGATACTATAATTAGCATTTTATATACATCATCTTATTTATTTGGCACCAAAACCCTTCTAGATAGCTAGAAGCATTCCACTTTACCAGATAAGGAAATTAAGATGCAAGGAGTTTAAGTGATTGTTTAGGGTTTTCTGTTAGGTCTTTCAATGAGTGAATAGAGGAGCTGAAATTTGAAGCTTTATCTTTTTTGCTCCAAACCCTGTGCTCTTAATTACTGTGCAAAAAGGGAGAATGAAAGAAAATATGTTTATTTTTTAAAAGTTTCTGATTGCACATAACAGAAACCAATTTGAAATGGCCTAAACAAACAAGGGGAAATTTATTATAAGAATTTAAGGACCATATGAAAGGGATAATAGTTGGGTCACAAGAAAGGAGCAGGCTCAGGTTCGGGAAGCCATTAAGAATTCACGATCTGTTCTCTCTACACCTTTGACCTTTGCATGTCCGCCTTTGTCCATCTTACTGTTTTCCCCTTGCATCAGTTTTCTCTGCCCGTCTGCCCTTATGACAGGATGTGGCAGCCCCACAGCTCCCAAGTATGCAAATCACAGCTACAGCCACACAGAGACTGACTGGCTATCCTGTGGTCTCAACTCCGAATTCCTGGAAAAAAAATGATTGGCTCAATCTGGGTCAATTTTTCCAATCAACTATATCTGGATGGGTAGAGAGTTACAGACTACCAATATGGTTTCTAGAAGCCCACAGAGTTCCCACCCAAGTCAATGCAGAGAACCTGAGCCGTGTATAAAGTAGGGTAATCTTTCTCTCCAACCTTTCTAGCTTCTGGGTTTTTGTTTGTTTTTATTTAAAACACATGAATTTGAGAAGTATGATAGTTTCCTGATTTTAAAAATTAAGAGAACATAGGGAATCTTCTGAGGTGCTAGGAATATTCTGGATCTCAATCAGTGTGGTGGTTACATGAGTGCATATACATGCTTAGAGTTTTTTAAAAAATAAAGGAGCACCAACAAATTGCAATCAAATTGGGAGCCCTGACTTTAGTCCCATCCCAACAATCAAGATAAAAAAGGAACATACATGAATACATTTTCAGAGTAAATTCTTGCCAGGCTAGGCAGTAGATTAATGAATTGAATGTAATTCAATCTGGAGGTTCTTAGGGAAGCAATTTTACCATTTGCACCATGGGACCTGTGTTTCTGCCTTAATTATCACTCTAGGTTTCCTTGATAAGAAAGAGGCCTTCCTGGAGGGAGATAAATCAGTGTGCATTTGTTCTAAAGGCAAAGTTCTGAATGAAGGGGTGATATTGGTGAGCCCTCTTTTCTTCAAATACCATGTTTGTGCTTTGTTTATTCCACTGTCATTTGTATTGGGGACTTTGAAGCCTAGAGTTTAGGAATGCAATAAAAATATGACCTAGACCTAGATGTCCCTTAAAATGACACTGTACGGTATCATTGTTATTGTTTGTCCCAAAGCAATACTGTCACCTATTGGTAGAAAAAGAGAACTTTACCTCAATGTTTCATCTGCAAGTCCTAATGCTGGAGTGAGTCCCAGTCAACTATGGATGAAAATAAAACTTATGTTAATTCAACATTAACACACTGCCTGCCCCCACAAGCTTCCCCCAAACTCCATTTGATTTTTATGGCATACTTAAGAATTTTAAGAATCCTATGGGGATTCTTAAAAGCATGCCATAAAAATCAAATAGATGATAGGGCATTACAAGTCCCTCTAGAAAGTTGGAGTGTTTTCTGCCTTCTACATTTGCTTGAGGGAAACTTCCACTTTCATTGTGTCATTGCTCACTTTCATTCCACATTAAGATTTTAAGATCAAGAAATGACTTTTTCTATTTTTATGGCAGCAAATTGTCCTAGTAAATCTCACACTTAATAGAAGAGATGTGTATACACTATGTTTTGCTTAATAACATATTTATTTGGCAAATACTACCTTATTCATTGACTTCCATTATTAAATGTTACTATTTTTTATTGCTTGATGTAATAGAGTTTTACTTTACCATGCAAGTAAATGCTTTTAAAAGCAACAATTAAGAGAAAATCAGCTGGGCATCGTGGCTCGTGCCTGTAATCCCAGAACTTTGGGAGGCTCAGGTGGGAGAATTGCTTGAGGCCAGGAATTCAAAACCAGCCTGGGCAACATAGTAAGACCCTGTCTCTACAAAAAATAGGCACGTGGTGGCAGGTGCCTATAGTCCTAGCTACTCGAGAGGCTGAGGCAGGAGGATCAATTGAGCTCAGAAGGTCAAGGTTGTGGTGAGCTATATCATACCACTGCACTCTAGCCTGGGTGAGAGAATGAGATCTCATCTCAAAAAAAAAAAAAAAAAAAGATTAAAATAGAATTTTAAAAAATTAAAAGAAAATAATTTTTCTGATAAAATGCTAAAATGTTAATAGTAACACTAATTATGTAACAGGGACCATAAAATAAAAATACTAGTAAAAGTGTTCTGTAGATACAGAAAATACAGCAATTTTTAGTGCATCTTTCTCTTGTTTGTTTGTTTATTAATTTGCTAAGCATTTAAAAGGAACCTACCATATGCCAGCACTATGCTAGAAGCTGGGAATACAAAGACCAATGAGCCACTGAAGGGCCACATTCTAAGAAAGACACCAAGAGAGACAATAATACTTTGTAGAAAATATTATCAAAATATTCTGAAGACACAGGGAGAGGCACCTCAATTCTGATAGGAAGATGGGGAGAAGGGCAGCTTAGTGGAGAGGAGTCTGAGTCTTAAATTATGTATAGGTGTTGATCTTTATCACAACTACTCAACTCTGCCACTGTAGCATGAAAGCAGCCACAGACAATACATTAACAAATCAGTATGGCTGTATTCTAAAACAACTTTATTCACAAAGACAGTCTTCCTGTGGGCCGTTTGCCAAACCCCTAATGGAGTGTGCTGGGTCAAAGGATAGAATGTCAGGTTGAGAGGAATGTGGGCAGGTCTGTAGACACTAGGGGAGGGGCCAGAGGAGAGGGAGAGGTTGAAGGTAAAAGAAAACAAGGGAGGCCAGGCGCGGTGGCTCACGCCTGTAATCCTAGCACT
>CM052437.1:132138438-132157751 GCA_028533085.1 Varecia variegata
ATAACATTTGTCCTTTCTGTAAAACCTACAACTTTCTCTTTTCTCTTCAGACATACTGAAGCCCACTAAGTCTGTGTGTATGCCCAGCATTATAATTCTTGTTTATGAAATAAAATGTTTTGGAGATTGGTCTCTATACTTTATTTGACTGTGACACAGCTATGAGCTGATCTGTACAACTCAGTATTGACATCTACTGTTCCTGGTCAAGGTTGGTAGAAATGCTATCTTTACAAATCATATATGCTAATTTTGAGTATGTAAATGAGTAAAATAGCCATTTGCCATTTCATCTCTTGGAATTTGATCCAAACCTATAGACATTGTGGTCAGAGAATAGTGAATGCATGAATAGTGTAGTCCATAGAGTTGAGATCGAGGAGCCATTTTTTGGCCATTAGCTCCCTAATGAGTAGGAGAAACTCATCTTCTGAAAGAAGCTGAAGAGTAGAGCAGATGCACAGAGGTGAGGCGAGGAGAGACGGTGCAACTCTAGAGAAAGAAAGGGAACAATCTCCCAGTACCTTGCTCCAGTTTTCCAGGTCTCATGAGGTCAGACCTGGCTTTTGATTCTGTGCAATTCCCCTGTGTCTTTTCAATAAACCCTTTGTATTCATGTTTACTCAAATGAAGTTCTGTTTCACTTGCTAAAACAAACTCAAGCCTGAAATTAAACCTGTTGTTTCATTGCACCTGCTTCATTCAGATTTCTCATATTCTTTTGCAGTTTTCTCATGCGTCATTCTCTTGTGGCTCTTTGCTATGGTCTCACTTTTCTTTCCTTGAACAAAGTAGTTCCAGTTGCCTTTTTGACATGATAGAAGGGATGGAAGGCCTTCCATTCTATCCTGGCCACGTGGCACTGTTAGGTTGTTTTGAGGTCGGTCGGGCAGGGCTGCTGCGAGCCCATGAGGTGCCTTTGTGTGTACTTTTAAAGGACACTCCTTCCTCTAGGTGGACAGAGGCCCACACCAGGGCACAGGGCTTGGCAAGCAGAGCACAGGCTGAATTTCAGCTGTTCTTCCTCCTTGGTGGGGCACCCTTGGCAGGTATAATCTTCACAACCATATGTGGTGGCCCTGAGTCATGGACGCAGACACACCCTCCAGGTAGTAGAGGATGAAAAGAAAACGTGTACTAGTTAGAGAAACACTGACCCCAGCAGAGTCAATACAGTCCCAAAGATCAGGCTAATGGGAAACTGGCGAAAGTGATGTAGATCCTCCTTCTTATCTTAAGTGCTCTTGCTTATGGCCTTTAAAAATATAGTCTTCCTTTTCCAACAAAGAACATTTTTTAAATACGAAAAGGAAGAAAAGAATTACCTACGTCCCAATTACCTACGGACATTTTAAATACAGCTGGTGTACGTGACTCTTCATTGCCTATAGACTAAGCTCCCAGTTCCTTAGCAAAGGAACAATACTCCCCATAACCTGACCCCCGCCTACCTCCACATGTCAATCTCTCTCCAACCACTCTCTGTAGACTCTACAGTGCTATTTTGTCTCAAAGTAGGTTTCAGTTTTAAGCTTCCTTTTTTTCACTCGAATTTACCTTTTGCGTCCTTCATGTACATTTTCGTTGTCTGCCTGTTTATATTCAGAAGTTTTATAACACCCGTCAGAGTTTTAGGAGGTGGGAATTAATAATATCACTGTTTCTTCCTTTGAGTTCAGAACCATTTGTAAGATTTGTGCAGAGATTAGGCATAGAGAAATTAAAATATCACCTGAATTGGAACATCTTGGCTTTCAGGCCATGTGGGCTAGCTAGCACTCACCCTCCAGGTGTAGGGGCAGCCCACCCCAGAGGGAGGTTGAGTCTTCAGGGCTGATGTATTTCCCCAGAATCACTACTTCTATTTCACTGAGAAAAAGAAGGGATGTTCCTACTGCTTGTAGGATTTTTTTTTTTTAAATAATAAATTAGCATCGGTAGGTGGCAATGAGGAGACTTGATTCAACGACATGTATAAACAAAGCTGGAGCTTTCCTGGATGTTTGGGGATAGGAAAGCCAGCTGCTAATTTGGCAGGTAGAATCTCAGAGTCATTGTAATAAGGGTGTTAAGGAGATGTAGCAAGCACAGGAGAGATGGTCCATGGGAGAAACTTCTGCAGGACAAATGACTAGTATCACTTAAACATTCATATCTTAAACAGATGTTGAAATTATACAAGATATAAAACATAGACTAGCACATGGACAAACTGTATAAACAGATTATTGCATAAAAACAACTCTGTATGTGTTTTTTTATCATATATTTTAAAAATATTTTTGTATTGATATATTATAAACATAAAGAGATTATAGAGACTAACATAAAGAATACTCATATACTTATTGCACAGTTTTATAAAGCTCCTGTGTAAAAATTTGAAAATATAGTTTAAATACAAAATGCAGCTTTAAAAAAATCCTCGAACATCTATAAACATCTCAAAGACAATTAATGTTCCTCCATACACACTTTGGGGGTCATGGCTGGCAGCCTCTGAGATGGCCCCCAAAGATCCCTGCCTCCTGGTGTTTATGCCTTTGTATAACCTCCTCACCCTCAGTGTGGGCTGAGCCAAGTGACTCATTTCTAATGGATAGAAAAGTGAAGAGGTGCCACTCCTGAGATTAGGCTGCAAAGATTTGGTGCTTCTTCTGGGGAAGTCCCTCTTGCCTTCTTGCTCCCTTGCTCTGAAGGAAGCCATATGTCATGTGAGCAGCTCCGTGGAGAGGCCCATATGGCAAGGAACTGAGGGAGACCCCTGGCCGACAGCTAGAGAGGAACTGAATCCTTCCAGCAACCACCTCAGTGAGTCAGATGCAGGTCCTCCTTCAACTGAGCCTTCAGCTGAGACCATAGCCCCGGCCAACACCTTGACTGTAGCCTTATGGGAGACCCTGAGGCAGAGGCACCTAGCTAAGCTGTACCTGGAAACTGTAAGATAATAAATGTTTGTTATTTTAAGCAATGAACCTTTAGGGTAATTTGTTATAACTTACAAATACAGATATCATACATGAAATAGTGCTCAGAAACATACTTAGGCCAGAAGGGGTATAACCCAAAGACTCATTCATAGGAATGTCCAGACAGGGAGACACAACAGAAAGCAATCCATTTTTGCAGCCTTTAGATATATTAAGAAGGGATAATAATTCCCTTGTTGGGATTATTAAATGGGAAAAGTTCTGTAAAGTACTTAGTACTTTGTTCAGCTCATGGTAAACTCTCAAAAATGAGTTATTACAATATAGTATTCTGGTGAGTTTATTTAAGAGAAGTTCCATTATGAGCAAATTTGAGGATGGGAGGAGAGGTAGTACTTGGAAACCATAAGGGGTACAAGAAAGAAACAAAGAGCTGGATGTCACAGCAGGGGAGCCCAGGCAGTTAGGGATCCTAAACATAAGAGCAGGGGTAACTTACACCGAGTCTACTGTGTACCACTATACCAAAGGAAATTCTTCCAGGAAATTAATATAGGCCCAATCGATCTTATAAGAAGTTTTTTTTAATTTTTTTTTCAAGTTTTCCAAGATGCTGCCTATTTCTATCATACTAAAATTGGTGAAAATATTTGTTTTGCCTGTGTCTCTTGGTGATTATGTTTTAATCTTTTGTTTTGTCACAATTTCTTGAACAGTGATTCCTAATCTTTTAAATATCTTTTGTCTCTTCCCTTAATAAACTTATATGCAGTCTCCATGTGAATTCGTTGGCCTCTTCCCTTTTCTCATTTCCCTGACACCTCCCAGTCCACGTCCTCATTATCTCTTTCCTGGATTACTGCACAGCTTCTCAGCAGGACTCCTAGGCCACTGCCAGCGAGGACTCTGAGCTGAACTCTAACAATGCTTATTATAACAGTACCTTATACAAGAAATTATAGCTGTTACTCTTACAATCATCCGGCAAGACTGAAGCAGAGAGATAAAAAGAGTTTGACAAGGCAGATGAGAAGGGAATGACCTGGGTAGAAGAGAGAAGCCACTAAAAAATAAAGGGATATAGATGCTCCCAAACAGCATGACAAACAATAAGTGCAGTGCGGGAGGTCAGTGATATTTACCAGGCTGATGTAAGGCTTGAAGACGTGGCAGGTTTGCTGAACAATTACACTGAAGCCAGACAGGGCCAAGGAGCCAGAGGCTAAATTAGATTATCAAGCATGACGCCAAGTAAACTGAGCTGCCTGTGTGCAGCATTTGTATTTGGGATCAATAAGCTGCAATAGTTATTCCTCTCAGACCTTTACCCTAGGGGTAGAGTCTGGATGAAATGAATGCGACAGTTTAAAAATAAACAGTCTGGTTTACGTGACTCAAAAAAGGGAGAGGTTGATTTATTTCTAAGGGGCTCAACTGCCGGGTTCATCCTGCTTGGTGTGTAATTCCCCCCGCCTGACTGCTCTATTGCTCAAGGTTTCTCCATGCCCACCGCTCCCAAGACCAGCTTGGTAGGAGCCTGGAAAGCTAGCATGGCTTTCAGTCACAGGCAGGGGCTCAGCTCCTGATTAAAGAGACGTAGGCGACAGGCAAGGTCCTCCTAAATTAGTGCAGAATCCCTAGGACTGGCCAGAGAGTCAATCATTCACATTTTAGTGATACTCCTGCCCTTTTCCCTAGCACCCTGAAACTGCTTCAGACCACACACACGACACTTCCTATAAACCTGCCCTTGCGCTTTCTTGGCTCTTTGGTGTCTAGGCCAGAATTTGCAGCTGACTATGTGGCCTTAAGCAGATTCCACTCTGTGTAGCAAGAGAAAGTAGAGGGAGGAACTGGACACAGAGGCCTGAGTCGGTTGTTCCTACGTTAAGGTCATTTGTGGCTCACAGCAACCAGGAGAAGCCCGTTTTTGTGCAAAGCATCTTCTCATCTGCATACAGGAGGACACCTGGCTATGGGTGGGAGCTAGCAGAGTGGAGAGAGGACAGAGAGGACCAGTGCTCACCTCTCCCGTCAACCTCGTCCACCTTGTTTACGTTCAATTTCCTCACAAGGCATGTGTTATTGAGAGGGAAAGAAATCAATGAAAATACACATCAAATTGTTGTATGTTTAATTCCATAAACAACAATGTTAAAACAAAGAGAAAACTTGCCCAGACATCCACCACTAATGAATCAACTGCTGTAATTTTCCATTTGCCTTTCTGATCTTCTCTATGTATGATTAGCAATGAGAATTTGTAATCAGAGGATAAATATAATTAGTAAAATCTGTGATTCCAAGGTATTCTGGCACTAATCTTAAATAGAATAGATGTCATCATCTTTCACACTGAAAGAAGTAAGACATAAATCCTGGAAATTTCCAAAAATAATGTTTATTTTCATTAAGTGGTTTTATATCATTTTCACTATTTCCCACTTGTTTGGTTCAATAGAGAATACTTCTGGGACACCTTTAAGGGTGGTAGAATATAAGGCAGAGGAAGATGTGAAGGAAGTGTTAGATCCCCCTCTCTGATCCCATGATAGCTCCACACATTGAAACAGTGCAGCCCCGAAAAGCCTAACAGGAGGGGAAAATATCAAGTAGTTATCGCTACTACTTGGTCAGTGCCTACCACAATTATAACAATGTGCATTTATGGCTTCCAGACTCTTACTGTCCCTTAAAGAAGCAGAGAAAGCCTTTGATTTATCCCTAGTCATTAACTTTTTTCTTGGGAAAACAGAGGCCATAGAATGTAAGCTCTTTTATCACTTGGTTCCTCTTTCTAGGCTTAACCCCATAACACCCAAACTTTGGCCTTTGTCTCTGATCCAGAGAAGCAGGAACTCCTTCTTTCTACCTGGAGACAAAGCTCCTTCTTCCACTTTGCCATCCTTTGGGAGGTTTGGTCTGTTTAGTCTCCATCTGAGATGAGGATCTTTCTGTAGTCAGCACTTTCCTCTCAGTCCATATACATGCTGAAGCCTCCCGTATCCTCAATAAAAGCCCTTCCTTCATTTCAAGGCATTTCTGGCCACCAAACTTTTTAAACAATTTGTTTACATTTGCTGTTATCACCTTGTAATTTCTTTTTGCTTCTTAACACATTTCATTCTGGCTTCTACCACTTATTGCAGTGTAGAGGACAAAGAAGGTAATGGGATATTGATAAAGGGATGCCAATTTGTTAGTCGTTCAAACACATCCTCATGGGATACTGCCATCTTGGGGAAGTTACTACAATCTAGGGTTGGATTATAGTAACTTGGAATCTTTCTAGTGTTTGTCAAACCCTGGAAGACTTGACTCATGCTAATCAAACTTATAAGTGACTGATGTGTAAAATAAAATTTCAAGTCATTAAGTTACCATGATAAATATTATCATCATGTAAACCAGAGTATGTAACTAATATATTTTTTTATCTGTAGAAAAAGCACATAAGTGCTATTTGAAGAGCAGGGAATTCAATTCAGGAAACTTATTCCATTTTATGCTTGTATGGCTAATGGCCTCAAGTTTTAAAAGCCACATACATCCATGTTTATAATATAGCAGTCTGGAAAGATCAGTACCTTAGTCTGCTTTGTTTTACTATAAAGAAATACCTGAGGCTGGGTAATTTATAAAGAGGCTTATTTGGCTCATGGTTCTTCAGACCGTACAAGAAGCATGCATCAGCATCTGCTTCTGATGATGGCCTCGGGTTGCTTGCACTCATGGCAGGAGGTGAAGGGGAGCTAGCTGGCTGTGCAGAGATCTAATGGCGATAGGAAGAAAGGGGGAGGGGAGGTGCCAGGCTCTTTTTAACAACCAGCTCTCTCAGAGACTAATAGAGTGAGAAATCACTCACCTGTAAGGGAGGACGTTAATTTATTTATGATGGATCTGCCCCCAAGACACAAGCACCTCTCATTAGACCCCACCTCCAACACTGGGGATTAAATTTCCATGTATGATTTGGAGGAGACAAATATTCAAACTGTAGCAACCAGAGTTTGTGTTTTTTGTAGTTCAGAGTATTTAGGATACTGCCAGTTGCATGTTGTTAATTTTTATGGTTTTAACTAAGGTTTTTTATGATCCATGAAATCCATTATACTCTTTTTCCTTTAGACTTGTAGATTTCTTTGGTTAGCCTTCTTTTCTTGATATTAGCATAGCAGCTGACACTTACTGAACAATTACTATATGCCAGGCAATGTTTCAATCATTTAACTGACAATATCTTCTTTTATCCTCACTCTAACCCAAGAGTTATTATGATGTCTGTTTTGCAGATGAGGCTTTGCAAGGTTTATTATTTTTCTCAAGATCACATAGCTAATAAGTAGCAGAGCAAGAATTTGAACCCAGATTTTAATTACTTCAAAGCTGATGCTTGTAAGCAATACAGTCTATGGTCTACTGTATCTACAGGCAGACCTCTGGCTTGCGTTCCAGGAATTAGTTTTCATTCTCTGCTTCAAATCAAACTGATCCATGAAGACTGAAAATAATACATATACCTGTTCCCCATTCAAGCCCTGGTAAATCAGAATTCCCAGGAGTGAGGCCTCCACCTGTGTCTTTTCTTTTAAAGTTCCCTGAGTGATTCTCATTTACATGAGAGTGAAAACGTGTGCTCTGAAGATTTAAATCCAATTACTCACTGGACAACACCTGGATGCTCATTAGGCACATCTGAATTTAATGTGTGTAAAACTGAGCATTTCATCTTCCTCCAAGATTTCTGGCTTAACCAGTATTCTCAGTAATAAAAGTGCACAGGAAGGAGATCTCAGATAGGAAGGTTTTTTAGTGAGCAGTGAATTCAAGTCAAATAATCTCATTAAATAAGGGACTTAGTGTTTCTAGTGCCACATCCCACTCAGTTTCCAATGATAGAAACATCAGATGCATCCTGTACCTCGCTCGTCTGTTAGGCAGAAAGTCCACGCTGCTCTCTTCCTTCCTAGTTACCTTTTTACTTAGCATGTGCACCAGTTCCCCACCCTGCAGTCCACTCTACACAGCTGCCCGAGTTATGCTGCCAACTGACACCTCGAATCACTCTACCTTCTGCTTAAAAACCCATGGTAACTCCCTGTCGCCTCTGGAATGAAATGTTGTACCCCCAGTGTCTTCCTAGCGTCTCCTGAGTCTGACCTTATTATGCCTGCATAGTCACAACTTCTGCCACTGGTTTCCATAAACTGAGCTTTAGTAGATAACATGTTCCAGAAGACACCAGGACTTTCCATGCTGCACTGTCATTGTCCGTGCCTGGAGTACCCTTCTCTTCTATATCTGACTAGAAAACTGATATTCACCGAGTAGCAGTGCAGTGCTTCCCAAGCCTGGCTGGTCATAAAAATCATCCAGGAGTTGCTTTAAAACACACATTCTCTCTCTCTCTCAATTCTTGGAGGTCTGAAATTTCTTGGAGCTGCATTTTTTGAAATCCCTCCAAAATAAATCTTTGATCAGCCAGTTTTTTGAAACCACTGTTGCACTGGATTACAATCTCATATGAGATTAGAATTATTTGATCCTGGGTTTAAATCCCATCCCAGACACTTAGTTCAGTCATATCCTACCTATAAGATGTTTGGCAAATAATTTCACCTGTCTGAACCATAGTTCTCAACTTGATAGATGAGGATAGAAATGCTTATTTCACAATGTTAGCATAATGATTAGAAATAAGATATATAAACTACCTGAAATATGTTAGATGCCCCATAAAAAATTGCTATCATTATCTTTCAAAATTTAGTTCAAGTGTTATCCGCTCCACAAAGCCTCCCCTGGCCCTCTCATTTACCTGGTTATTCTCTCTCCTAAAACAAAATTTTGTTCTCATCTTTATTACAGGGTAGAGGATGTATGTGTATGTATATTTGAAATTGTAGTACAAAAACAAAGTTACATTACTTGGTTCCCCTAAATTCAATTAAATTTCTTTTGAACCCTAGGGTTGATGAGGTGTTTAAGCTAAGCCATTATTTGGTGAATCCTTCTCTTTCCCTAGGCTTGGGGAGCCCACACAGTCCTGGCAGAAACCTCTCATCCCAAGGTGATCGTGGTCATTGCCACAGCTCATATGATTCCTTTAGGGCAGACGGCTTTATGGCTTCTACGCTAAATTTAGACCTGGAAACTGGAATAGTGCCTAGAAGTTGGAATAGTGTCCAGAAATCGTAGGAGATTACTAAATGGGCCACTCCCGTCTGAGGTGCTTCAAGGCAGTGAGTTTCTCCCAGACCCCCAGCGTTCATTCTCCACCCCACCCTCAGTCCTGCCCCGTTGCGGCTTTTTCCGCTCCTGAGCTCAGTAGTGAAGGAATGAATACATTACCCTACACATAGTGTTTTGAGAGAAGAGACCAAAATCTAAAGGAGAAAATGGCCTCCTCAGCTGATGTCCTCCCTGTATTTATTTCCAAGGACACGTGCAAAGAATCAGGACCGTTTGCTAATTTCTTTAACAGCTTCCATACAGGTCAGCTGTTTTCAGCTGACTTTTGCACTCAGCAAACAAGCAGCTTCGGGCAGGCGTTTTCGCCTGACGCTTCATTCACCTTGTTCTTGTTCTTTCCATCCATCCTTTCTTCTAGACCCAGCCCCTAAACTGCCCTGAGCCTCTGGAGAAGTTCTAAAGCCCTGTTCCTTCTCTCCTCCCAGGGTTTGTTATCTTCTGCCATCTTGGAGGTATCCACCCTCCCAGGACAATTCAGAATTCTTGTTCCATTGTGCATAGACAGTAACTTCTAGGTGCCTGGCAACCTTGTACTTTTGATTGAAAAAAGCTGTTAATAAATACCGTGAGGCAAGTTAACCCTAATTACTTTTTGAAAAAGGAGAAAGAGAAAAGTATTAATACTTCCAGTGATAGCAATAGACAATTTAATATTTCCATCTCTTTTTCTATCACTCTTACATTAATTACTTTGTATTCTGGATATTAATCTCTTTCACTGCACAATGAATCCAATTAATTAGCTTTAGCTTTTGGGTATATGCATTTTGTATATCTAGACTAGGCTTGTTCTCTGAGCCCATTGGATATTTAATAAATGATAGTTGAATGATAGTTGAACCAATGAATAAAGCAATAGATAAGTGAATCCCTGGTACGTGAATTAGTTGTTTCTACAAACTGACTCTTTAGAACCTTTAAAAATGTATTGCTTCAGTGGACATTACACAAGTAACACATGCTGGTATCGAGTCAAACAATATAGAAGTGTATGTATAGATTTTATGACTATATCAATAGCACCTTCCTTTTTGTGTGTAGGAAGAATATGAGGCTAAGAGGCTGAGTCTAAGTAAGTGGTTCATGAGTGACAAGTTTGTACCAATGTTTAACATGGTCTCTGAAAATTAGAACGTCTTCAAGTTTTCTTCCTGCAGTTGGCACACTTAGACAAATTTATATAACCATGAGAGAAGCTTGATAGGGATTATAAAAATAAAAACCTGGAGTTCTGCACCTCTAAATTATACTTCAATGCTTGGCCAGGTTGAAGGGTTGGGGAATTCTGGAAACAGAGCTGACAACAGCCTCAAGGCCAAATCTGCTTTTGAAAATAAAGTCTTATTGGAACACAGGTACACCCATTTGTTTACATATTGTCTACTGTTACAATGGCAAAGTTGAGTTGTTTCTACAGAGATATACATGGCCAGCAAAGTCTAACATAATTACTACTTGATCCTTTGCTGAAAAGATTTTGCTGACCTTTCTAATGTATTATTTTCAGCTGCCAGCCTCGGATTCCCAGGAGCCCATGGAGTTAGTAAAAATACCTGTGAAGCCCAGTGTGGTGGCACCTTCCTGTAATCTCAGCTACTTGGGAGGCTGAGGCAGAAAGATTGCTTGAGCCCAGGAGTTCAAGACCAGCCAGGGCAATATGGTAAGACCCTCATCTCAAAAAACAAAAACTAAAAAAACCAAACATCTGTGAGTCTGTATATTCTACAAGCTTGACTATAGTACAAATGAATCTGGCTTAAATATGAATTTTCAAATGTATTTTGAAAATATAAAATAAGAAAAATACAAATTAATTTCAAAGCATTAGTGAATTTTTGGCAGTTTTTTATCTTTATGTATTTTTTCCAACTAGGATCCCCTAATTGAATCAAAATACAATTTATGTCATGTGGGCTTCTGTGAAATTCTTGTGCTTAAGGGCTTCATTTTTTTTAAATGATTGTAAACCATTGATCTAGTTAGACTCTGCGGGCCAGGAAGATTACCTTAAAGAAACAAAGAAATCTTAATCAATTTAAATATTTGAGGTTAGTTATAGCATGTATATGGTCACTGATGCCAAGGGCCAAATTCTATTTTACAGTAAATATGATGTGTGAAAAATTATAGCTTGAAGCCCTTAAGATACAATAATAATTATTTTTTCATGAATACATAGCTTGTGCCAGACACTATTCCAAGTACTTTTCATGAATTTGCTTATTTAATCATCACAATATCATGTGATAGTGTCAAGATATAAACAAAGCTCTATGTTAGGTTTAGGTTTAGCAACTGTCATTAATACTTTAATTTTATTATAATGTAGAAAATTATAATAATTTCCTGTAAAAATTAAAAACTATTTGCCTTTTAGCTTTTCTAAACGGGAGCTCATTTATCTCAGTTGTTATCTGAAAAAAAAAAACCAAAAATTGTTCTCTTTTGTGATGCCTTTTTGGAGAACAAAGGAAAAGGGAAAAAAATACTTTTAAAAAAATATCACTTATGCCTTAAATTTAAAAAAAACCTGTCATACATTTTATGAGTTGGAAAAATTAACAACAGGAGAGTCCCCATTTCTTTATAGCAAAAAGAAGGAATTCATGAAAGAGGGAAACTGCCATGAGCAGTTACATAGTTAAATTCATTCTTATTGGGGTTTTGCTTTTACTTAATCAGGTTTTAGTATAACTTCCATTTCCTCATCTGCTCACAATAAGGCCTTTACATCAAGTATGTTTATCAGTAAAGTATTTGTGGTTTGTAGATCACTCTTTTACCTTCAAGTTTCCTTATCTTAGTTGATTCTTTTTTAACCAACAATGGAGAGGAAAAAAAAGAAAGATAATTTTGTAGCTCCAATTTTTCCTTTCAGAAAAGGAAGGTGTGTCTTTAAATTCAACAACAGTTACTAACATTGTCTTAATTTTATAGGAAGTGAGAGACTAAGGGAGGAGGAGGCTGAGTAACTTGTACAAAGTTATATGGTCACTAAGGGACAGAAATCAGAGTAGGCTCTTTATATTGACTCTTACCATGTTCAGGAGGATTTTATTCTGAACCCTTAAAGATTCAGTTAAGAGATTTTTAATTGTCATCATTGGGGCTTCAATGTCAGAGTGGGGTGAAATCAAGAGGACATATATCAGAATAAATGATACAACCGAAATAAAATTGCAGTTGCATCCTGCAATAAAATTAGAGTAGATGGATTATTATCAATCATCTTCTTGGCTGCTTATCCTTCAGTCATTCTTTCCAGGGCCATCCTGTTAGTCTTCCTGTTAGTCATCCTGTTAGTCTTCCTCTGCGAAAACAGAAGGTCATGGTGGGAAGAATTAATATATAGTCTCTGTGTTCAGATAGACTTAGGGGTAGGTGGCAGTCCTGGATCCACCCTTAATACTTGTGTATCATTTACAATGACTCATTTGGCACCTGTTTTTCATTTATAATGTGGGCAAAGATCTATTTCTGAAAGTTGTTTGAAATTTAAATGAAATAGTGGTCTTGAATATTAATAAATACTTATTTCCCTTCCTTTAGTGCTGGGCTCCAAAGTAGCCCATGATTGTTAAGTACAATATCTTAAGGATGTACATTGTATTTTGTATATGAGCCTGTCATGGAGAATACTGTTTTTCTTCTTAAATTGCATATGTCTTTGAGAACCACTGGATTAGTGCATAGAACTTGAGGGCTGGAAGTGTTAGGTTGAATCACGTGAAATAGCTGATTTGTGGCTCTTTTTGAATTACACAAATACCATTTTCATCTAGCCCAATATCATAACTTAGATAAACACAAAAGAGGACAGCTATATAGTCAAAGGTAATACAACTAACTAATTATAAAACTGCACATACAACTCAGTGCTCTTGGCTTCTGGTCAACAATCAAGTGCGTATGAAATGTTGCACTGAGTATTTGTAAGTGTGCTTAGTGCTTGGCCCCCGGGCTGGGTATCGGTTGCTAAAAAGGTGAAGAAGAGCTTGAAGTTGTGTGGGAGTCACAGCTCTCAGCACAGCCACCACATTCCAAGGCTGAGTGAGATGTCAGCCCTGTTGAATATTCTAAGTGCTATAGAAGCAACTAGAAGGGAGAGTAATTTCTCAAGGAACAAATGGGAAGGACTGGTTCATTCTGGTTTTTTTTTTTTTTTTTTTTTTTTTTTGAGACAGGGTGTTGCTCTGTCACCCAGGCTGGAGTGCAGTGGCTTCATCATAGCTCACTGCGTCACTGCAGCCTCAGACTCCTGAACTCAATTTATCCTCCTGCCTCATCCTCCTGAGTAGCTGGGACTACAGGCGTTTGCCACCAAGCCTAGCTAAATTTCCCATTTTTTGCAGAGACAGGTCTTGCTATGCTGCTCAGGCTGGTCTCAAACTCCTATCCTCAAGCAATCCTCCTGCCTCAGCCTCCCAAAGTGCTAGGGTTACAGGCATGAGCCACCATGCCTGGCTGTTCTACTTTATATGTGGTGAATCTACCTTCCAGCTATTCCCTGCGTTCATGTGCCTCATTCAGTAGCTATTTATGGATCACAAATGTATCAAACGTTATGGAATGTTGCTAGTGGGATAATAAAAACGAGCATTTATAGAATACTTAGACTATGCCAGGTACCATGCTATGGACTTCACAGGTGTTAATGAATTTAATTTTCACAATAACCCTAAAGAGATAGTATCATTATTGTCATCATATCATTTTTACAGACAAGGAACTGAGATTTACTAACTTGCCCAGTGTTATAAAGCTAGTAAGTGGGGAAGGCACATGTGAACCCAGGAAGCCTGCCACGACAGCATATGCTCATGACTATGCTATTTATATGTGGCCTGTTACTTAAGGAGGTAAATCATGTCATTCTCAAAGTATATACAGTTACGGAGAGGAGTATAATGAAAGGAAATAATAGCCATGATGATGAGTCTTTCCATTAAAAGGTCAAAGTGAAGAAACTTCTCTTTTCATAAAAACTTACAGTAACTCCTCAAAAACCTCACCTGGGGCTTGGACTTTTCAAGAGACAGCCTGGGGAGTCAGGGAGCCAGGGCCCTGTCCTTTAGGGGAGCTTTAAATATTCAGATGCCTTAACTCCTCAAAATTTAATCATGGAGTTACCATATGACCCAACAATTAGAGTCCTCTGTATAGAAACAAGAGAAACATAAACATTCATTCACACAAAAACTTACACATAAATGTCCTAGCAGCATTTTTCATAATAGTCAAAAAGTGGAAACAACCCTTGTGTCCATCAGCTGATGAATGGATAAACAAAATGTGGCATATCCAAACCAAGGAATATTATTCAGCCATAAAAAGGAATGCAGTAGTGACCTATGCTACAACAGGGATGAACCTTGAAAACATTATACTAAATGAAAAACAGCCAGTCACAAAAGATCACATATTATATGATTCCACTTCTGGGCAATGTCCAGGATAGGCCAATCCAAAGAGACAGAAAGTAGAGTAGTGGATGCCTGGGTCTGGGTGTCAGGGATGGGAATGGGGAATGAGGAGTGACTGCTAAAAAAGTTTGTTTTTTGGAGTACTGAAAATGTGTTAAAATTAAATTGTAGTGATGATTGCAAAATTCTGTGAGTGTACTAAAAACTAATTTGTACACTTTGAATGAATGAATTGTATGCTTTGTGAATTATATGTTATATTTATTTAACAATAAAGCTGTTAAAAAAAGGGATGGCAGCAATACATACACACACACACACACACACACACACACACACACGTGCACACACACACTCCAGATGCCTAGGCCACACTGCTAAGCTGTGGATTCCTAATATTTGGAGGTGTATTTAAGAGTCATTGGCACAGATAAGAACTACAAAAGTATATAACATTTTTTATTCATGGAGTTTTATTTAGAAGGTCCATTTTTTGTATATGCCTCACCCAAAATTGATAAGTATTTTTGTATGATAAATACTGGCAATAGTAAGGAATAATTTAAAAATATTTGTAAGCATTAAATTATATTAAATTTAATATAAATTTAAATCTCATTCCACCTCAAGCCCTGTGCGATTAGAATGGTGGGAGACTTCTATGGGGGAGGAGAGAAGCATCTGCCCCTGCTCCTCACATCGGCTGAGGTGGGCCCAGGTGCTAAGACCTCAGGTCCAAAATGCCAAGTTCATTATATTTTTCAGTTTATGGCACATTATCATTGTATGTCCATGCAAGGCCCCTCTCTTGTTTTATCTATTCCTGTTTGTCCCCAATCCCCCCCATATGTAACCATTCTCAAGTATTGAATGTCTATCTTTTTACATGTGCTCTTGTATAACATGTTTTGTGTGCAAAAGTTCTAAAATGTTTCTACATTATCTATCTCATCTTCTTTTTTAAAAAAAAATAAGAGAGAGAGAGAGAGACAGGGTCTTGCTACATTGTCCAGACTGGCCTCAAACTCCTGGGCTCAAGGGATCCTGCCCACCTCAGCCTCCCGAGTAACTAGGACTACAGGTGCACACCACTGCACCCGCTTTATCTTGTTTTTTATGACAACTTTGCCATTTTGGAAGAAATGAGAAGCCTGAGAGCTCTGCAGTGAACATTCATTTATTACATTTTTTATGAAATGGCTACTACAGGCATCTCTCTAATAAGGAGGAAGGCACTATGGCAATGTGGCTGAGAGTGCCGGCTCTGGGTTCTGAATGCCAGGGTTCAAATTCTAGCCCCTCCGTTTACTGGCTGCATGGTCTCGAATAGGTTATTTAACTTCTTTGCCTTTCAGTTTGATCACCTGTAAAGTGTGGCTGCTTTAGCACACATCTCAGAGTTTTCTATAAGGATTGAATGTGATACGCGCATCTGGCTGTCTCTCTCATGAGAGAAAAATCATCCCAGAGATTGTACCGCAAACCATTTATGCCTTCCACTCCCTTCTGGGTCCTCAGGTGCTCCGTGGTCCCTTTGGTTGTGGCTACTTAAATCCTCGTCAGTAGTTCCTTACTGGATTTCCCAGATTGTCAAATCACTGCATCCCTAGCAGATTCATCCTCAGCAGACAACCTTGCCTTATTTTTTAGAGAAAATGGGGATCGTGTGGTACAATCTTTGATGAATCTTTTCTCCTTCCAAGAAAGTACCTGTGGTCACTTACTGCTCTCTTATTCCAGAGAAGAAGAAACTCTGCCTCTCCAAGCTTAAGTTTTCCACCTACGCTAGACAGTCAAGGTCTCTCCCCTGGGGGGAAGTAGCATACCCAAACAGGGTAGAGGCAATAAATAAACAATTCACTTAAAGAATATTTTCAGCTAGCCAGAAATTCTTTGAAGATAACAAAATAGGAAGACTTTACCTTGGGTGGTAAGGGAAGGGCTTTCTGAGGAGGTGACATCAAAGCAGAGTCCAGCCAGTCATGTGAAGATCAATGGGCCACAAAGTCTAACTAGAACGATCTGTGCCAGAGCCTCGGGGAGAAGGAGCTTGATATGAGTGAGAAGCAGAAGGTCGGCCAAGGGCCAATGATGCTGAAGTGCAGCGAGCAAGGAGACCATGGGGACATGAGGTCAGACCATAGCTGTCCAATAGACCTTACCGTGGTGACAGAAATGTTCTGTATCTGTGATGTACAGCATGGTAGCCAGTAGCCACTAGCCACATGTGGCTATTTAAATTTAAGTTAATGTAAATTAAATAAAATCTAAAATTCTGCTGTTCAATGACATTAGCCACATTTCAAGTGCTCGATAGCCACATGTGGCTGCCATAGGACAGTACGGGGTCAGAGGGTAAGTAGGAACTAGCTAGGTGGGGCTTTGCCCACCAAGGGAAATAGTTGGATTATTTGCTAAATGTGGAGGGTTTGAAGCAGGGAACTACTGTGGTTTATTTACATGTTAAAATATCCGTGGGGCTCCTGGGAAGAGAGGGGGCAGGGAGGCAATCAAGAGAGGAAAACACGGAGACCAGTGGTAGCCATTGTGGGTGCCCAGGGGAGATGAGGGTAGCCTGGATTAGCATGGCAGCAGTGGAGCAGAGAAATGGGTGGATTTGGGATTTATTCTGGTGATAGTTCCAACAGAAGTTGATGAAAAACGTGGGAGATGTGAAGGAAAGAAAGAACCATGGATGATTCCAGGATTTTCGGTTTGAGCAAAAATCTTCTCTTATATGTATTAACGCCATCAATTAGGCTTTTTCTATTTTGAAGGTGGATTACATTCTCTTTCTCTCTTCCAATTATCTAAGGTTAACTTTTTATTGAGGTAAACATATCATATTACAAATGCAAAGCTAGATAAATTTTTACAAACTGAACAAAATTGGATAATTAGCACCTAGATCCAGAAACAGATTCTCACCAGCAGCTTAAGAGAGCCATGAGTACGTACCCCTTTCCCACTTCTGCAGCCCAGTGAAAGGGGGCAATATCCTGACTTCTAACATCATGGATTAGCTTTTATGTTTGTGAAACTGAAATTTAAAAAACCCGGAATTAAACCAATATACAGTCTTGTGTCTAGCTTCTTATCTTCAATGTTATAGGAGATTCACCTACATTGTTTCAGGTAGCTGTGATTTGTTCTTTCTCATTGCTTCATAGTATTTTATTGTTTGAATAAATGATAATTCATCCATTTTACTATTGATGGGCACCTAGGTGATTAACAATTGATAAATTGCAATATATTAAAGTAAGGGAATGTCTGTTCAACAAAAGTCACCATTAAGAGAATGATACACGAAGAAAAATATTCTCAACACACACACATATATATAAAACAAAGGACTTGTACCCTGGGGAGAGGGATGAATATACATATATGTTAAAAAAAAACCCTCAATTTTAAAAACGCTTGACACATCTCAAAGAAAATATACAAATACCCAATAAACATATATGCTCACCTTCATTTGTGGTTCATGAAATGAAAATTAAAACACCCACTGGAATGGTTACAATAGAAAAGATATAAAATACCAAGCAATGGTTTTGGATATGGAACAAAGGGGATTGTCATACACTGTTGGCGTGAGTGTTGTTTTCTACAACCACTTTGAAGAACTCTTGGTGGTATCTACTAAAGCTGATCACATGTACATCCTATGACATAGCAATTCTATTCTTAGATATACACTTCATAGAGATGCATATGTACGTGCCCCAAGAGATAGGTATTGTATAAGATATTATTAGCACATTTGTAATGGCCTAAAATGGCCATCTTTATGTTTAATGCTCTACAGGTGATTCTGAGGACCAATCAGGGCTGAGAACCATGACAATAAATGCACTTTTGATAAAATTTTAATTTGAAATTGCATTTTATGTACTGACAATAGGAAAATCATATATCTTTACCATTCTCCTTGGTAAGAGGTAAAGCTTAGATGATGCTTATGACTAAAATTATTTATTTATGAAATACTAAGTTTTTTGGTATTTATTGAAACACTAAATATTTTGAAGAACATTTGTGTTTCTTATGTGGTAAGAATCTTAAAAGGCTTTTGGTCTTTGTGGTAGGATATAATATGGGAAATGGTTAAAGTCAGGAAAAAGTAATAAGAATTCTTTAGCAATAATACAACTTGGTCCTTAGCTACATCCTGAAATAAAACAGAGAGGCTGGAAACTATTTCCTCTCCCAGCGAAGCCATCTGTTCTTCAGGCGGCATCACCAGGGCAACCATCAAATAGATGATGGGTCATGATCATAAACCTGACTGCATTAAAAAAAAAGATGATGGGTCAGTCTCTCACTAGAGAGGCCCTGAGTGGGAGCCGGGTTCTCTGCTAGGACTCTAATTTTCTGATTGTTCTAACCTTCTTGATAGCCCTGGAGGGTGGCTCTTCTACTGCCATTTGACAGGCGAAGAAGTTGTGGCTCAAGGAAGCAAGGTCACCTGTAGGAAGGTCACACAGCTTGTAGGCGATAGAGCCAGATACTCCCTAGGAGATGGGGGTTTCTGATGCCTGCCATGGAGAAGCAGGCAACAGGTGTTTATTTTGGGCTTTCTATTTGCCAGGCACTGGGCTAAGCACTGGATTATGTCAAGTGGGTCCAGGAGGAGTGGAGACATGTGATTGGTGGAAGGGGAAATTGACATTTTGAGAGAAGAAGCTGTTCTGGGGGAGGG
>CM052437.1:132158251-132206339 GCA_028533085.1 Varecia variegata
TTATTACATAATAAATTCACTTCAACATACCAGTCTCCCTAAGCCTTGGGGTCTCTTTTTCAGCATACCAAGATGGTTATGAAACCTCAAATTCATTTAGTGTAAAGTACTTTTAACTCAAGGTTTCAGCCATAAATCCTTAAGCTCATCATTTTCTTTCCTCACATTCTCTAGTGCACTCAGAAGTAACCATTCAGTCCCATACTACTTCTTTATTTTCACTAAAATCTTCATTGGTAGTAATTAGTTCACTCAAATTCTCACCATCTGTAGATACTTGATTATAAGATGTGCACAGGTAACAATTCCAGCAACTCTTTTGCATACCATGAACTACCAGTGTCCCCTTTACTGCTAGCTCTCTAATTATATGAGAAAACCAATTCCAGGTAACACAGAACTAATTTAGAGAACGCCATTAAAGTTCTGTTCCTATGGAACCACTTTGGTATTAATTTCTGTATTAATCAGGGTTCAATCAGGGAAACAACCACTATGATTGATATAAAATATGGACTTTTGTTATAGGGTTTAGACCTTACCCAACTGTGGGATGTGATGAAGTCTATAGAAAGCTGTTGCTTCTATGTCTAATGATGGGCCCAAGGTCACTGGCTCAGTAGGTCCAGGAGTTGAGAAGAAAAGCTGAATATGAAACAGAGACAAGTATGGACAGACTGGGTCCTCATCTGTCTCTCAGTGCCTTGATGATGCAGATGGCCTTCCCGGTAGAGTTACACAAGCACCTGGCCCAGGACATGGAGAGGCTAGAAGAGGAGATGTAGAGGGAGCTGGAGGAGCTTTGGGCCCAGCTGTTGCCCCCCTCCGACAAGGTGAGCCAACAAATCAGTGAGTTGTAGCAGGGCACCCTGCACTCACCTGTAGACCTCAATGGAGGCTCTATCACCTCCCAAGTTGGACTCACATGCAAATTTTTCTCATCCAAATCTAACCCACAACCACATAAGAAAGGGAAGTAGTTCCAAATTAGCTAAATTAACACAGTAGAAAGCCACTGTAGAAGGAGTTGGATTTGGAACTGATTTTGGAAATAAAGCCAAATAAACTATGAAAATTGATAGTGAGGGAATTAGTATTACTTGAATATTTTTCCTTTGAACAATTTTTTTTTTTAAACTCAAATTTTAGATTCCTTTTTTGGAGTAAAACAGACTCTTCACTGTTGACAAGATTATTTCTGAGTTGCAAAAGTTATCCACCGTCCCCCCTGCCCATGTTTAAGTAATTCCTGTATTTCCTCATGCAATCTTGACTGCCACAATCAGACAGAAAGTGGAAGGACACTTTTTTCTTGCATCAGTAGTGGAGAAACCTCAGCAGCAGACATTAACTGCTCCAGGTATGTCAAATAGATGAGATGCATCAGTATTTTTTTAACCATCTCACTACTGTTAATTATGCTCACGTGTTGAATCCAGGTTACTTTCTCTCTCTTGCAGGTGTGTAATGATTTTGATAATTAACCTTTTGTAGCTCTAGCAGTGCCTGCATCCTGCCCCAGCATTTTGCCATTTGTGATGTCCTCACATCACTCTTCAGGGCACTGTAACTCCCTTATCAATTCAAGATTAATATTTAGTCCTTATTCTCAGAAATCAAATCCACTTCCTGCTTGTTAAAACTCTTTCCTCTAGTGACTGCTAGGTCACTGTCTTTTTCTCATTCCCTCTCACCTTCTCAGCCTCTTTTTCCTGCCCTTCTTTCAGTTGTTTCTCTAGCATTGAATCTCCATAGTCCTGCCTTTTATTTTTTTCTCTTTTGCCCTCCAAGGATGATGATGACAGATTCCACCATCTCAGAGAGGAAACCAACACTCTAGTGGCTTGCAAGCTACCTAATAATAGCACCTGCTACTTGTTGAGCAACTACCACATGCCATGCACTTTGCTAATATAATCTTTAATTAAAAAAAAAAAACCTAGAATCTTTTGAAAGAAAACTTTGATGTGGGTATTAATTATCCCAGTTTCGAACAAGGATTTTGCCTCACCCAGTTAGTAAGTGGATTTGAACTGGGACCATCTGACTTGTGAGGTCCTGCACTAACCCACATCTGGTTGTTCACCAAATCCTCCAGCATTGGGGTCAGAGGAACCTCTGCATCACCGTGGCTCCTGGCATCATGTCCCACTCCTCCTGACCTCCTGCCACTGTTCTTTCCATACCACATGTGGCTCTCTACATTGCTGCCAAAATTATCTTCATAAAGAAAAAAATCAATCTGTTCCTGCCAGTTTGCTTTAAAGCGTCTCTTGACTCCATGTTGCCTGCAGAATAAATTTTTATCTCTTTGGTATGCCACTGAGACCCTTGACATCTTGCAGTCAGCTGTTTTTCACAGTGTACAAATGGTTATTTTTCAGAAGGATATGGATGCTGTTGAGATGCAGAAAATACAAACTTATTTCAAAACTTGACTGAATTCATTTTGACTTCTAAGAAAAGTTTTAATTTTTAATGAATTCATTTTGACTTTTTAATCACATATTTTCTCAGTCCAGGAATACTAAAACAGCACAACTATTATCATGTGGAGTTGCAATTTTATGTTTGGTAGGAAAGGGATGCTCATAATGTAAAGTTTGGGATCAATTAGATCAGATTTTTATGAAATATTTCTTCTAAGTTTCAGGGTTTAATGATTTAAAATAACTTTCTTAGCTGAAACTGAAAGAATTCTAGGATTCTAAGTTCAACGGTGTGCCTGGACTGATAAATTTGATATTTGGGAGAGGAAGGAGGAAGGGTTGTATGGTGGAATGATGGAAGAATACTGGCCCCAAGGCCTGTATAAAGCAGGGAAAGGTTTCATTCTTTGTTCTCAATAATTCAGATAAAATAATTTTTAAATGCTTCTGGCTCTTTTAATAGACTCCAATAAGGGAACTAAGGCAGTGTAAGGAAAAAGACATCATTTAGTAATACTGCAATGTCATGCTATGAAACTCTGTCTTCTGTTATGAGCTGTGACAAAAGTAAGGATGAGAAGTATTTTCCATCCTAATGAAGCTACTGATTCTTCAGGCAGCAACTACCAAGACACTGGTCAGTCTCCCATGAGAGAAGCAGTGTATGGAGGTTAGAGACAGCAGGCTATGGGTTCAAACAGATTTGGGTTCAAATCCTAAGCATACACTTGGTAAGTACCTGACATTAAACAAATCAAAGCTCTGAGACTCTATTTTTTGTTCTTCAGATGGGAACAAAGCACACATTTCAAAGTTGTGGTGAGGTTTATAAGAAGTCAGCTTCAGTGTTAGGGAATTTATACAGGTTCATTTGCTTTTCTACAATGCCATGCTTCCAAATACCTCCAGTGTAATATGTTTAATGCTTCAGTCTCTCTGACTGGAAGAGTCCTTAGGGCTGATTTAGTCCATTTAGTTTACTAAATGGAAACTCAAAGAAGTCTTATAGGTTATCAGCAGTTACATCAAAAAGGAATTGTATGACCAGAACCCGACCTATTTTTCCTTTCTAGCATTGATTTCATTCCGTATGATGAGGAAATCGGACACCAGTCAAGTCCTATTGAGACAGAAAATCACGTGGATGTAGCAAATAGTCCAGTGCGACTCAATGTCAGCGCCATGCAGGGAGCTGGGGGTTCAGCAGGTTCTTTACCTGGGGTGCTCACAGCCTGGTGCCAGGAGGCACAGACTTAACCCAAGATCTGTAGAACAGGTCAGGCTGGAATAACTGTAAGTGCCAACTGCTTCAGACCCGGAGGAAGGAGGGATGCATTCTGCCTGGGGACAAAATAGAAAGACTTCTGGTGTCTGTGGTGCCGAAGGGCAGTCTGCCAGCTCACTGGTCATTAATCCAGCACTAACCTGTGGAGCAAAACGTCTCCACGTCATGCGTCAGGCACCATGTCCTACTAGCTCTGAGAATGGGAGGAGAAATAACATGCCAAATAATGTACAGTCACAGAGCAGGGACAGGAATAAGATGCAGAGGAAAATAAAACGACTCTAGGCAATCATTTTCTCTAAAGGAGATACAAACAATGGCAGAAATGGTATTATTTACAGTGCGCCAAGGCTGGCGGCCTTGGAATAGCAGGGATTGGGCTCACTGGTCTCTGGAAATAATTCTGTTTTTCTGTGGGACCCTGTGGGAATGAGGTCACTTCTCTGTACTAACTCTCCAGAATGTAGGGGCTGTGGGCAGAGAGAAGACTGAGAACCGCTGAGGGCTGCCTGCGGACCCTTTGGCCTTTCATTATTTCTGCATCACCTCTTCTGTCCAATTTTGAGTTCTTTGTAACCAGAGAGCGAGTCAGTTGTGCTCAACTGTGGTTGGTCATCTGAATCTTCAAGGAGGCTTTTAAAAAACAGGATCAGCCAGGCCACACAGAGACCCACTGACAGGGAACTCTTGGTTGGAGACCAAGCCTGGGAATGTTTGCTGAAGCTGCACAGGTGTTTCTGCTGCTGTGCAGGCAGAGCTGAGAATCACAGGGGTTTGTTCAATTTTGGGTAGAGTTTTCGTTGAAAAGTTAATTTTGCGAGCTACTGTTTTAAAAAGCTGATGAGCAAGCTCCTTTCACATATGGAAGAGTGAAGTTTAAAGATTGTGAAGGACTAAGAAAATTGCGATTCCAAATTACAAAAATTTTCAAACAGTTTTTGAAATTTCCTCCTTTTAAGGTTGTGGGAAACTTGTAGTTAGTTGGGAAGTGTCCAGCTCAGGTTTATCAGATTTGGAGGGGTAGGCAATGGATCCTGGCCTAGGTGTAGGATCTCTTTTTTATAATCGTGGTGGTGTCTGCATATCAAATTTTAACTTATGATAATAATAATGGCTAACATCTTAAAACTCCTAATGTGTACCAGGTGCTCTGCTAGATCTCACTAGTCCTCTGATTATGTCTAACCCCTACAATAGTCTTGGAATGTTCTATGGCTTCTACTTGACAGGTGAAAGAACTAAGGCTTAATGTCACTCAGCTTGTAAATGATAAAGCCGGGATTCTGAAACAGATCTCTCTTATTCTACAGTCCAGATTCTTAACATGAGAGCTTATGAGAGCATGAAGCCGGTGAGGAGGGCTTGCCAAACATGAGGTAAAACACTAGGATGCTTGAGTATATGGACCAAAAAGATGGCTGGCACCAAGGAGGCTGGAACAAGGAAAGAGGGTTAGACAGATGATTCCTGAGACAAGATATGGTTATTCTGGGCTGTTTACCTGCTCACATTTAAGACTCCTCTCCTTTTGGCAGACAGTTGGAGGTGAGCCTTGACCTGTGCTCCAATGAGTATATCTCAGTGGGGGTGGGAGATAGTTAACTCTGACAACAGAACATTCCACTGAGATGCCAGTAATCTATCTACCACTTGGAGGAGGGGATGGATAGACCCAACTTTCTTTGGCCCATTAGAAGATTTCACAGAAGTCCTCTTGGAGATCCAGAGCTTGCTAACTGACCAACTTTCCTTCATCATATTTTTCTGGAGCACCTTCCATATGCCAGGAAGTTTGCTAAGCATTGGATGGTGTCAGTGGATGCAGGAGGAATGGGGTCCTGGGAAGGGTGTTCTCTGTGGAGGAAGGTGACAGTTGACTCTAGGTATATTGCATGAGCGCTGGGCAGATGGCTGAGCCATGCAGTCAGCTACCTGCCTAAAGAGGGTGGGCCCTGGGCAGATAGACAATCATGGGGATATACATGGCAGCTGGAAGGAGAAAGCCAGGGGGCTGGTTAGATTGAATTCAATTAGCTTGAATGTGGCAGAAGAATTAGCTAAAATGAAGGCCATAATTGCATTTTCCAAAATTCTTTCTTCTCTGGGAAACCACAGTTTTTGCTCTTGAAGCCGCCCAATGATTGGATGAGGCTCACCCACATTGTCAAGGGTAACCTCCCTTACTTAAAGTCAACTGCTAATAAATCTAATCACATCTACAAAATACTTCCACAACAACATTTGGACTAGTGTTTGACCAAACAACTGGCACCATGGCCTAGCCAAGTTGACACGTAAAACTCAAGCATTACAAAATTCTTAGACTGCCTGGAAGTAGGGGTCAATGGGTGCTGCTAAGATGAGACTCATTATGGATGTCATGTCACCAAATATCCCTGTAAACTGGATTTGGAGGCTTGCATGGATAGCAGTGGTCTTTTTGGGTAGTGAAGAGGAGTAGTAGCCTGCCTTTACTTGCTGACTATACACAACTTTCCCTAGAGAGGCCCTCTAGGCCTTTCTCATCTCCAGGACTGCCCCCAGACGCCCAAGATCTCTGCCAGGACTCCCAGGAAAGCATTCTCTTGCTGCCTGAGCTGGATCATGTTGCTGCCAAATTTTCAGACTAGAGGATTTTCTGGGCTGGGCGATTTCCTAGATAAGATTTCTGCTAGGCCTATTTGAATTCTGGGAATATAGCAAGAGATTAAATTAAACTACCTAAATTAGGTGGCCCCCAAATGGCCTAATCAGTGCTGCACATTAGAACCATCTGGAGAGATTTTAAACATATGTATGCCTTGGCTCTACTGCCTGAGATTCTAATTTAATTGGTCTAGGGTAGGATACTACCATAATTTTTTTAAAGTTTTTTTTCAATTGATTCTAATATACAACCAGGTTTGAGAATCACTGGCTATCTTAGGTCAGGTTCCCTAGAAGCAGATGTAGGCTGTGCATTTGCCAGTTATTATTAAGGATGTGTTCCAAACAGAGATCCATCAGGGAGTGGGGGAAACAGGAAAGAGTGGGGAAGGAAGCCAGGCAAGGGCAGCACTTCAGAGGAAGTCCCAGCCTTAGCCTGATCCTACAGCAATTTCTAAGATATAAATTATACCCAAGGAGAAAAGGAGCAGAGCTCTCCTACTCCACTTCAGTCAGTCGCTGGGAGAAGTATATACTTCCAGCCACTGCCTGCACTCTATATAGGAGAGGAGGCTCCAGTGCTTGAGTTCTATCCTCTGAAGAAGATCACAGGTAACAAAGTTAACAACAAAGCCTTCAGAAGCTGGAGGATTAGTGCACGGTGTTGCTAGAAGGGATCCAAGGGGGATTTTAATGGGGTACTAAGGGCTTCAATACACTAAATAAGTGGCTGTTATCACTGTTTCAAGGTCTGTCTTAGTGCTAGTGGTTTGTGTGAAGCTATTAGGGGAGCCTCTTATGCAAAGATTCTATTTCAAGAACTTAAATAAAAGCAATCTTGGCTGATAATAATACTTTGCAAATATCAATAATTGTGAAGGGATTGAGATTTTTCCTCTACTTGCAAACTAACAAGTTAGCGTGACAGTTTCATCAATGCTGGCAGAAGATATGAGACCCTTGGGTCAGAGACAAAGGATTTAATTATGGTAATAGCCAGAGTATCAAAATTTCTTTGCAATGGTTCCAGGGTCCTAATTCCCACAGGGCAATAGGAAGAGGACTAGGTGACATCTGCTCATGCAGTGAGTGAATTGTGTCACAGAGAGAAACCTTGGGCTTAGAGAACCTGAATCTTTTACAATGAGCAGTAAGCAAAACTTCTCTTTGCTCTAAAGAGAGACACTATCTTTATCTTCCAAGACTGCTCTATACAACCATTCTTGAAAAGATAGTTCAGTACAAAGGTAGTCAGTGCTTTTGCTTGCAAGATATGCAGAAATATGAGGGACCTATGAAGAAATGTCTCCCAACAGCAATTAGGAACAGGGGCAAAGCAATCTTTGGCAGCAAAACTCACGTTTGTGAGTATGCACCCCACAATGACATTGGGGGCCTTGGTTTTCATTTTAAGGCTGGGCTGGGTCAGGTTGGCCAGGATTGGGAAAGCGGTAAATAGAATCTTCAGCTGCTATGAGAGTACCATGTGACATCCCTCTTATCCTTCAGATGGAGTTTGTTATTAGAATCATTAGGGTGGAGAAGTAAGAGATGGATTAGTCATCTCTAACAAACCTCAGGAATAACCGCATGTCTACATATCCTGGGGTCTTTCATTAGGAGGCTGCTGACCCTTGGCTGGCATCTGTGAACATCCTAACTCATAACTTCCCAGAGAGTGGCAGGCCCAAAGAATTCTCATCACTGATTCTTAATATTCAATATTAATAAAGTTTTTAGCTCATTGCAACTTACTCTTATCTCATTTGATGCTCTTAAAATAACAAATACCCTCCTCCTAATCGTCATTTCCTCTGTAACCTTCTAGTGCCTTATCCACACCAACTAACCCAACATATTGAGACTTCTATTTTGCCTAATTCTCCATAGTATTTGTCTATTAATCTACTTGTGGTTTTATTTTCTCCTTTTTCCAATTTCACCCCTTTGGCCCATAACTGTAGTAACTCTCCTCCCAAAATCTTTGTTTTCCTTCCGTTTCATCTTTCCATATATGTGCAACAACCTTCAACCTTGGATCAACCAACTATTTTCTTTCTTCATTTCTGGTTCTGTCAGGCATTCTTTGGAGAAAATCTCTTTCTTGATGCACATTTGTGTGTGTGTGTGTGTGTGTGTATGTGTGTTTACCTTTGCTGATCCTAACGATTTTCAGCGACCCTCAGAAACCTTTTTTATTTGCCTTTATGGATATTTCAAATATCACCACTTCATGATATAATGACAAACAACCTACATTGCCTCTTTTGGCAATGACCTCTTTTGATTTTCTTATCTGTACTCTAAGTAAGGTGGTCTAAATAAGGATCCTTGCAGACGCAGACTTTGAAGCATTAAATATATATGAGGTATTTGGACGTGTGGTACTTTCAGTAGTAGTAATAAGTAAAGAAAAAAATATATATGAATACCCAGGAAAACAATTTAATTTTATTTAAAGTTATCATGATGTTGCAAAATGTATCTGTTATTCAGGTTATGTATGAAAAAACTAAGTCTCAAAGAAGTGACTCATTTAATGTCACACAGTTACCAAGAGTGTTCCCAGGATTTGAAACCAAACCTGTCTGAATCTGGTCGGTGCTCTCCAATCACCTCATTCTGACTCTATAATGGGAGACTGTCCCATGTAAGACGATGTCCTGGTGATGCTGCCTGAAGAACTGGTGGCTTCACTGGAGTAGAAAACTATTTCTATCCTCCCTTTTTATTACAGGACACGAGGGAAGCCTAAATTGTTCTGTAAATTATACTGTTTTACATTTGTGGTGACTTTACTCTAATTCCCTATTGAAACCTACCAAAGAAGCTAGAGTTGTTTTAAGTGAATTGTTGAGAATGAGTATAACATCTTACCCTATTTATACACGCCCTGGGCTAATTTCCTTTCCACCACCCACCTTACCACACTATATACACATGTGCTCACTCTAATACAAAACCAAATTTATTTTTCGGCCCAGATAAACTGTTGCTCTCAAAGCCTATATCCTTGGAATGACCCTGCCTACAAAAGTTACTTAGCGTGCGTAAGTGCTGAAAGTTGAAAGAGGACTTTAAAAATATATAAAGCTATGTAAGTACATTATGCTAAGTGACATAAACCAGTCACAGAAGGACAAATACTGCATGATTCCACTTATATGAGGTATCTAAAATAGTGACACTCATAGAAGCAAAGAACATAATGGTGGTTTCCAGGGGCTGGGATGAGGGGGAAATGAGGAGTTGCTAATCAATGGATACAAAATTTCAGTTATACAAGACGAATAAATTCCAGACATCTGCTGTACAACATTGTCCCTATAGATAACAATGCTGTATTGTACACTTAAAAATTTGGTAAGGGACTAGATCTCACATTAAGTGTTCTTACCACATTTTTTTAAAAAGAACAATATAATACCTTATATATAGTTGGCCCCCAAATTTTAAAGTATGAGAAGACTTTTTTAACATCAAAAAATTGCAGCTCCACATGAAAATAGCTATGCTGTTTTTGGTATTTATTCCATTGATTGAAAAACACATGAATAAAATCAGTATGAAATCAGTAAAGCTTTGAAATGAGTTTATATTTTCTTCATCTCAGCAGCATCTATATCCATCTGAAAAATAATTACTCATAGATGTGTGAGAGATAGCTGACTGTAAGGGAGGCCAGACCAATTGTTAAGGGCCTTCGGGGACACACCAAGAAGATTGAAATTTATTCTGTAGGCAAGAGGAAGTCAAAAGAGGTTTCAAAGCAAAGTGACAGAATTTGATTGATTGTATTTTCTGAAAGATAATTTTGGCAGCAGTGTGGAGAGCTAAGTGGCATGGGGAAAAGACAGTAGCAGGTCAGTTAGGGGGTACGTGGTGATGTCAGGAGCCACAATGACAAACAGATACTTCTAACCCCAGCTGGATGTGGGGCGCCCCAGAGAGGGCATGGCCAAGGGTGTTTCTATATTTGGAAAATGTGTTCAGGATGGGATCGTGAGAAGAATAAGAAATAACAAAGGAAGCGACATTTTCTTTTTCTTTTTTTTTTTTTTTTGAGACAGAGTCTCGCTTTGTTGCCTGGGCTAGAGTGAGTGCCGTGGCGTCAACCTAGCTCACAGCAACCTCAAACTCCTGGGCTCAAGCAATCCTCCTGCCTCAGCCTCCCGGGTAGCTGGGATTACAGACATGCGCCACCATGCCCGGCTAATTTTTTCTATATATATTTTAGTTGGCCAGATCATTTCTTTCTATTTTTAGTAGAGATGGGGTCTCGCTCTTGCTCAGGCTGGTCTCAAACTGCTGACCTCGAGCGATCCACCAGCCTCGGCCTCCCAGAGTGCTAGGGTTAAAGGTGTGAGCCACCGCGCCCGGCCGAGCGACATTTTCTTGATTGATTTGTTTTGGTGTGAGGCATGAAATTGGAATAGGGAGAATATATATAATATTGAGTTGGATTTTATATATACATGTGTGTATATTATGTATATTGAATATATATGTTCAATGTATATAAATATATATATGTAAAGATCAGAGCATGGTCTATAATCAGGTGATGTCCATTAAGCAGCTATATAGGGATCTAAAACTGCTACCTGAAGCTCTTACTTATACTGCCTTAGTTTTAGACCCATATATACAAGTTTTTTGCCTTTCTTTTTTTTTCTTTATTAGAAAGATAACTAAGAAAATGTAATACCAAGCAAACTATCATAGTGAGAGACTAGAACTTAATCCCAGAAGAACCTTCTGGGAAATGATGCAAAATACATGCCCAAGAGGTTAGGCAGCTCAGGTGTTTATATACCAACTCCCAGGAGTTACTGGTTGAGGGCTATTTCTCCGGGTGTTAATTCCCCTGCATTTTTCACCTGCTCAGCTAGATAGCGAGAGCTATTGTTTCTGGCAACCAGCCCCCAGTCAATAATAGGTAAATACTGGCAGCTGGAAATCACCTGGAGCCCACCAAAAGGACTGAAGGATAGTAGAGGAAGACTATGCCTGCTGCCCTAGTCCTGTGGGGAAAAAAGATTGTAAACACAGTTAGCAGAAAGGCAACCCTAGACCTCTAAGAGATTACCTATTAAAACCAACAGGAAATGTAGAAACAATATAATCTTAATGGAACAGGAGGGGAAAATGTCACTGTAGCCCAATTGATTGGGCTATGTGTTTAAAGGAAGCTGGAACGGTTATCAGGGAAATACAAATCTGGGAAAGATACAAAGCGTATTGGAGCTGTACTTTTCTGGACCCTGCGTGCTCTTATTAGTAAAAGCAGTTATCCAGTGCCTAGTAGAATATCAGAACAGGGAAGGGAAAACTTTCTGTAAAGTGCCATATAATATTTTGGGCTTTGTGGACCATGTGGTCTCTGCTGCAGCTATTGTCACACAGTACGGGCATGGCTGTGTTCCAATAAAATTGTATTTATGAATGCTGAAATTTGAATTTCATATAGTTTTCATTTGTCATGAAATATTAATGTTCTTATGTCATTCTCCAACTACTTAAAAATGTAAAAACATTCTTAATTTGTAGGCCATACAAAAACAGGTAATAGGTCAGAGTCAGCTTGTGAGCCACAATTGGCTGACCCCTGTTGTATGAGTGAAGGCAGATGAATACCTCCATCTGTGATAGCCTGAGACACTGTTCATTTAAACATCTGTCTCACCCAGCGACTGTACTAGCGCTCAGCAAACTGTGCTTCACATAACGAGTATCATAGAATCTCAGACACATTGCTATTTGCACTTTCTTAATCTTAACAGTTTTTTTGTTTTGTTTTTTCCATTTTTGACATAGGTTTTATGACTTTTTTGTTAAGTCCCATTTTTTATTATGATACAATTCACATATAGTAATAGTCACATTTTAAAGTATGTAATTCAGTAGTTTTTAGTATATTCACAAAGTTGTGCCATCATCATCTAATTTCAGAACATTTTTCATCACCCCAAGAAGAAACACCATACTGTCAGCGTTCCCCCTTCTCTTAGCCTTTGGCAACCACTAACCGACTTTCTTTCTCTAGAGATTTGCCTATTCTAGACATTTCATATAAATATTAATAGAATTGTACAATATGTAGCCTTTTGTGCCAGGCTTCTTTCATTTAGCTTAATGTTTTCAATGTTCATCTATGTTATAGCATGAATCTGTACTTTATTCCTTTTTATGGCTGAATAATATTCCATTGTAGGCATATACCACATTTTGTTTATCTATTCATCAATTGATGGACCCTTAGTTGTTTTCACTTTTTTGACTAGTATGAATAATGCTGCTATAAACACTCCTGTCCAAGTTTTGCGTGGACATACGCTTTCAGTTCTCTGGGGTATGCTTCTAGGAGTGGAGTTGCTGGGTCAAATGGTAACTCTATGTTTAACTTTTTGAGGAACTGCCCAATCAACAGGTTTTAAATCCACTATATCACGACTGCCACCTGGCTGACAGTGATTGTAAACACAGTCAATTGTAGGAAGCATTCTGATTTTGAAGAGGTTGAAATTTGAAGAAAAAAGAGTGCGTCTTAGGACTGATATAATATATAAGAATTTGACTTCCATTGTACATTTACAATTGAAGAACAAAAGCACTGTTAAATCTTGTGGGCATAAGCCTTCTGATCCACAAATCAGATGATATTTCTTATTGTAAATTAAGATATTGGAATTTCAGTTTACATATCAGAATGAGTTCAATTACCATGAGTCTACTTATAGATCATATCAACTCTAGTTTCTGGAAAGATACAATTTTTGGATGCAAAAAATTTGAGATCGTGATGGCTTCAAAAAACAACACATTCCCTGAGGCTGTGTTTGGGTAGCTGTCCAGTCAGCCCAGCCCAGACTTCACCTCTCTACCTGTCTGTGCTCTTTAAACTGTCTTTCAGCTTGAGGGGTAAAGAGGGGACAATGAAGTGAAGACATGCGTAGATCACTCTTTATAAAATTTTGGAGGGAAAGGCAGATAGAGACATAGTGATTTTGTCCCTAAATTGGCTAGATGACAAGGGGTCAGCTGGAACCTGGAAGATTTGTAGAGGATGGGTTAGGAAGTCACCAGCATTAATGGATGAGAGTGGTCTGGGTGGGTGTCTTAGTCTGGGCATGCAGCTATAACAAAATACCTGAGACTCAGTAACTTAAATGAACAGAATTTATTTCTCACACTTCTGGAGGCTAGCAAGTCCAAGATCAAGGTGCCAATGGTTTGGTGTCTGGTGTGGGCTGCTCTCGGCTTCCAAGATGGTGTCTTGTTGGTGTGTCCTCACATAGCAGAAGAGCTGGCAGGGTCAGCCAGCTCTCTGACTCTTTTATAAGGGAATTAATCACCTTCCAAAAGCTCCACCTCATAAAACTATCATTGTGGGGTTTAAGTTCCAACATATGAGAATTTTGGAGGGACAAATATATTCAAATCATGGCAGTGGGGGAGAGCAATGTTTTCTTCTGAAGAGTCAGTGGAGCCTGAGTTGCTGAGACAGTGGTATTTGATTTTGGAGATATAACAGTAGAGAATGTACAGATATACCCTGTCTGGACTATTGTGTGCTTTGGGAGGGGAAGGATAATAAGAGTATATTTGAACAATCCTCCAAAACTGGAATAAATATTGAGGTTAAATAGTACAGACTAGGTGGTTGGTTAGATCCTAAGGATAGAAAATACTTTTTATGCACAGAGTATGGTAATTAGTTCTGAGGAAGACAGAGTGGGAGAAATTCTGGGTTGAGCGTGGCTAAGTGATTGCTGAAATGAAGGCCACTGGGTCCCAGTGATATTCAGGAGTTAATATCGGAGCAGCAGAACTTTGGATATCTGGGAATATTCTTATCTGGAATGTAGGCACCTCTGGTATATCATATTTTGGAAAAATTTTTCTCAAATGCAGGGCAGTTGCAGTATTGTTCTAATCACTATGGCTGCAGAACAAACCACCCCAAAACTTACTGGTTTAACATATGTTTTGTTCAGAAATATGCAATTTGTCTCTGCTCTACTTGTTGTCAGCTGGGACAGCTTGAAGACTGGGGCTGAAATCACCTGAAAGCTCTCTCACTCATCTGTCTGGCAGTTGATCCTTGGAAGATTCAGGCACCGGGGGACTACCAGAGCTGGGACTCCGTGGACAGGGGCTCCTCTTTCTCTTTATGTGCCCTTTACATGGAGTCTCTCCAGCTCGGCAGTCTCAGAGTAACTGGGCTTCTCATATGCCCAGGGGTCAGCCAATTGTGGCTCACAAGCTGACTCTGACCTATTACCTGTTTTTGTATGGCCTACAAATTAAGAATGTTTTTACATTTTTAAGTAGTTGGAGAATGACATAAGAACATTAATATTTCATGACAAATGAAAACTATATGAAATTCAAATTTCAGCATTCATAAATACAATTTTATTGGAACACATCCTATGGCATGTGTCCCCGTAAACAGAGAGAGCCAAATGGGAACCAATTGCCCTTCTGTGATTTAGCCTAAAAATGTATGCAGTGTAACTCTGCCTCATGATCTTTGTTGAGGTAGTCATGAAGATGTAGGGGAGTGTCAGCGTGGCATTGTAAGAAGAGCATATGGGATAGACGTGACTATCTTTGGAAAATACACTCTGCCACAGCCCACCTTCTGGCCACAACAATCATCTCTCTCCCACATGCAAAACACTCTTCCTCTCCCCCAAGACTCTCAACTCTTAACCCTTTAGGGCATCAGACATAGTCCAGGATCTTGTTCTATAAACCTTGCCTTGGTGAAGATGAAGCTCACCGGGTACAGTTTCTTGTGTGTAGCTTCTTGAGTAAAATTCCTCTTGATCTGGAAGATCTGTGAACTAAGAAGACAAGTTCTATGCTTCCCACACACCTAACACACAATAGCAGAACAGATTTAGGAGAACTGCTATAAACACTACTTTTCAAACGGGAGGACATGGGGAGCACCCAAGAGTTCCATTCCCAAGCAAGTTTGAAATCAGCCAGGCACATGCTATGTTACCACTTTCTTGATTAGAATTCAGGGCTAATGCCTAGAAATGATTTACTGCGGCTCTTGGCTTTACCCTCTAAACTCTTGTTTTTTTCTTCTGAGTTATCATTTTTTCCCATAATAAATAAATAAATAGTGTCTGCAGCAGAGTAATTTTCTCAGCCTACTTCCAACCCATAGTTGTTTGAGAGGTGAAAGGCCTCTTTTAATTTTGTACTATCTTTTTCCCTTTTAGTTTAAGCTGATTGCTTATTCTATAATAATATAATGTTCTCAGAAACTTCGTAAAGCTCCTCTAAATCTTACTGAGTTTTGCTCCGTTGGACAAAAGCCACACCCACAAATCATTGAGATCAGCCTTTTTCTACTTTCGGCTCTCTGTAAGACTGCTGTATGACAATGACCTTAAAATTCTCAGAAGCACGATATTGTTCAAAGAAGAGGGTCTGTGAGGCATACCTTTAAGATTCTTAGGGGACTTCTATCTGAGATACCACCTTAAATCTTCCTATTAATATTTAGATCTTGTATCTCTGATGAAGCCCTACATTTGATCTCTGCCATTTTCAGATTTTATAACCATCTTTCATTTGGAGAGCTGAGAATGAGAAATGTTGTGCTACTACATAATAAGAGTCTCCTTTTCTCTAGCTTCCAATAACATTTTCCTCACTTTTCTTTAAGTCCTCACCAACAACTTCCTCAAGGGGCATCACGTTTCTACCAACTGTTCCTTGAAGGCCCTTTAGGCTTTCACTAATACCTTCCTTAAGGTCTTTCCAGCTTTTCCTGACAACCCAATTCCAACACCATGTGTCTTAGGTTTGGTTATAGTATCACCCCCTCTTCCAGGTAACAAGATCTGTTCCAGTTAGTATGGCTTTGTAAGACACCACCTAAATCTTAGAGGCTTACACAATAACAACAATATTTATTTGCTCACAAATCTGTGATTTGGACAGGACTTGGTGGGGACAGCTAGTCTCTGTTCTATTTGGCATCAGCTGAGGCAGCTTGAAGTCTTGGGGCTGGAATCATGTGAAGCTCTCTGGGTTGGTGCTGAAAAGATTGAAACAACAGGCGGGGGGTGGGGGGGGACTGGCACAGCTGGGCCTCCTTGGGCATCTTTCTCTATTTTTATGTGGCTACTCCGTATGACCTCTCAGTATGGCATCTTGAGGGTAGCTAGTCTTCTTATATGTCAACTTAGGGCTCCCAAGATGCAGTCCTAGAGCCGCGGAAGCCATATTTTATGACCTAGACTTAGAAGTTACACAGAATTACTTCTGCCACATGCTATTGTTTAAGGCAGTTACAAAGGTCTGACTGATCAAGGAGATGGAACACAAATCCCATCCCTCAATCACACTGTTAGAAGAGAATGTGGGGTGGGATATGATTGGTGCCATCTTGGAAATTCTATCTTTCACAAATATTAAATTCCATATTGCTACAAGTTGTAAATTTGCTTTTCCTTTCTCACCCTGGTGCTACTCCAGAACTTTTGCATCCCAGCCACTTGCTTCTGAGGAGTAGTACTTTCTTTCTTCTGCTACCTACACTGGACCAGACATCTGCGACATTTCCTGGGGTTGGGTCTGCATTTATTCTTCCCTGGAGTTCCAGCTTCAAAGTTAGGGTAACTTCCTGGTAGTTTTAGCTCCTGGAGAGTAAGCAAATGGTGAAAATCCATCTTTGACCAGGACTTTCTGTTGCTATAATAAGTTCATTTAATCAATATGTATTGAACATCTGTTATTAGCCAGGCACTGTAACATAGGTACAGGGGATTGGCTTAATGCCTAAGAGTTTACAAGTGCCTCTCTCTTTTTCTCTCTCTTTCTTTCCTTCTTTCTCTCTTTCTCCAACCTCCTTCCTCTTTCTCACTCTTTCTCCCTCCTTTCTTGTCTTTCTCTCTCTCTTCTTCCTTTTTTTTCCTCTTTCACACTAAGCTGCCTGGGGTTAGATATCCCAGCTTCTCTTTTCTAGCTATATGACTTGGTTAAATTCCTTAAACTCTCCAGGACTCTTTCCTAATGTGCAAGATCAGGATCATGAGATTATTGACAGTGTGGAGTTGTGGTGAGGATTAAATGAAAAAATATGTGTTAAATCCTTAGACTTGGCACATATAAAGAGCTCAATTAAAGAACAGGCTGACGTGATGGTGACCAGGAGCTGAGCAAGTGTGGATTTAAGTTGAATGAGTCCTGAGGCTTATGTCATTTGAGGGGTCCTTTTTAAAAAGTGCAAAACTGCTTGACATACGAACATTGTGGCTGAAGTATGAAAAGCAAGGGACACATGGGATGAGGTGAGGTCAGAGAGGTGGTCTGGGGTGAGTCCATGTTGAACTCTATTGACCCCACGCATACTCCTTAGTTTTGATTTCAGTCTAAATAAAAGAGTGAGTTTCTGGAAGGTTTTAAACAATGGGTTGATACGATCTGATTCATATTTTAAAATACACTGTGGCAGCTATAAGGAGAATGGCTTCTGCAGGAGCAAGAGGGGAGGCTGAAGACTGTTAGGCTGCCAGCAGTGCAGAGGAGAGAGGGTGGTGCCTTTGGTTGGGGGGGGGTAGCCACAGAAAGATAGGACAGAAAGGGATGAATTGGTCCTTTATTTTTTGAAATAAAGTAGTTTTTAATGGATTTAATTTGAAGATAAGTGGGACTAAATCAAGAGGACTCTCAAGTTTTTAGCTTGAGCCAAATTAGGCATTTAGATGTGCTAATACTTTTAATTAGTCTTTTCCTGGTTTTAATCCAGATTACATTCTTCCTTCTGATTATGCACCTATTTTCATGATTAATCTTTCAGAGTCCTAAGAGTGCTGACTGATAACCCTATCCTATGTACTTCCTTCTTCACAGAGCTCTTCCAGCTGCTGCTTTCCAGGTCACTTCTTGCCAAATCCAAGGGTCAGGTCCCCTCCTCTTCAATATCCCCTCTCCTCCTCAATATCCCCCTCCTCCTCAATTTCTGTGAAGTGGAATGCAGCTGACCCATTCTCCTGCTTGTTGACATGCTTTACCCACCTGCCTCCAGCTCATCGCCCTCCCCTGATCTCCCCACCCGACTGGCAGTTCTGTCCGCCCTGTGTTCGTCTCCTTGCCTACCCCTCCTCTGCCGGCTTCTCTAGTATTGGACTCCCTGGGCTCTTGCCTTGCTTTCTTAGCTTTCAGCATCATGCCCTTGGCAACACTTCCAATCTGTGTCATGATGCCTCATACATCTATATAATGATGATGGCACCTAGCATTATTGGTGCCTGGCCCTTTGCTAACTGTGGTACACATTATCTCATTTAACCCATTCCTCAAACCCTGTGAGGAATATGTTCTTATCACTATTTTTAAATGAGGAAACTCACTCAGTAAGGTGAAAGATCTTGTCCAGGCTCTCATAGCTAGTTAGTGTTAAAGCTGGGGTTTTAACTCAGGCCTGGGGACTCATAAGCTGTTGTTATAACCACTCTGGTTTAAGTCCTCTGAGCTCCAGCTCAGGTGGCCGTATTTCTAGACCTATACAGCCTAGACCTGCTCCCTAATACACCTGTATGTCCCATACCTGTTCTCTAATACCCCTGTACATCCTAGACCTGTTGCCTAGTGGATGCATGTGTGCCAGCACTTCAAACTGAAATCACCATAATAACCTCCTCAACCTGGCCCTACAACAAAAAGGGATACTATACTTTGGGTTTTGCCCAGAGTATAGTACCGTGTCTCTTTCCCTCCCTAACCCACCCCCACACACTCCTTTATTTCCCAAGGATTACCTTGAGGGTTTACCTCAGTTCTATCTTTGCCTCTCCATAATCGAGTCATTTTTTGACTCCTAACTCATCTCCTGCTGCTGATCTCTCCTCAGATCACTTGGTCCTACTCTCTCAATTTTAGAGTTATTTTTTGAAAAAAGAAAATCCTGTCATTCTGCATAAAAAACCCTCGTAAGTCACTCAAGCCTCTTTACAATTGTCCTAGCTGGTCCCTAGTAACATGTTTTGTCCACATGCATATGATTATTTTTCAGGTACCTGTAGATACTATCATGATAAAGGAAATCCAAATTTATTTGGAAGTAGACTTAAATCATGGTAGCTTCCATTATCTATTTCAAAGGCTTACTGAAAGTACAATTGATGATGCTCGAATTCTTTTGATGCTAAAAACAGAATTCTCATACTTGAAATCTATATACCAACCAAATCAAATGTTTTTTGATAAAAATCCTCTTTTGATTTTGGATCTTAGAGAACTTTCTTAACCATCGTTGTTCCATGGCTGCAGATCCTGCGGCCAAAGCCATATTCTTTCGTATAATAGTCTGGGTTTGTGTGGGAATATATGGGAACATGAGGTGGTGAAGGCATAATGTTAGGTTAAGTGCCTTTGCTCAGTAGGAACTGATTTCATTCTTAATAGCTCAGTTCAAAGAATTTTTTTATCTTTTACTTTATTTCTCCTTTTCTTGTGATCCACCACTAAGGGTCTCAATTCAAAGAATTTTTAAATATCTCTAGTACTTATGATAAGTTCTAATAAGTAAATTGGGCAGGAGTCAAGTAAAAATATTTAATGGTAATATTATGGTAATAATTTTATACTGTTAATACCTTGCAATTTATTCTTCCATTGTGTCCTGTAATAAAAAAGAGAGGATGAAACTGATTTCTATGTTAGCAAAGCCACCTATGTAAGCCAGTCTCATACTGCACGGATGATACATTGGGCTTAGAAGCAAACAGATTTGGGTTCAAATGCTAGATAAACCTGACCAACACTTTGACCTTGGAGAAGTCGTATCTTCGAACTTCAAGTCCCCCTGCCCCTCCCCTCGAAAAGAAGAATAAAATACTTTTTCAAAATATGTTATCAGGTTTAAATAAGTTTGATCTTTCAAAGACTAACAGTATTTTTCCTACTTAAGAGTGTCATACTTCACTAGCTCACATCCGTTTAGTGCTTAGGATTCCAGGGCTGAATGGTATCTGAAAGTATTTTAATTAACACTCACCAGTTGGTAGGTGTGGAAACCTCAGGAAGGAATGCAAATTACTTATTGTCACATCCTAAGCAACTATGTGACTGGGGCTTACCTCACATCCTAGCTATAGTTTCTACTTTATGGATGGGGGATTAGCCAGTAATTAAACACTGATGAAAAATCAACATTGAATTGAATTGAATAAATATTTAAGAGTTTTCTTACTGCTCGTGAATGTAGTAGTACTTAAGCTAGTTTCTTTCTTTTTTTTTTTTTTTTTTTTTGAGACAGAGTCTCACTCTGTTGCCTATGCTTGAGTGCCCTGTCATCAGCCTAGCTCACAGCAACCTCAAACTCCTGGGCTCAAGCAATCTTTCTGCCTCAGCCTCCCGAGTAGCTGGGACTACAGGCATGCGTCACCATGCCCGGCTAATTTTTTCTATATATATTTTTAGTTGTCCAGCCAATTTCTTTCTATTTCTGGTAGAGATGGGGTCTCGCTCTTGCTCAGGCTGGTCTCGAACTCCTGACCTCCAGTGATCCTCCTGTCTTGGCCTCTCACAGTGCTAGGATTATAGGCGTGAGCCACCACACCTGGCCAAGCTAGTTTCTTTGTCAGAAGATGCTCCCAATCTAAGGAGACAAAGACTTCAACTCAACCCACCTGACTACAGTTGGGATGGGATAGCAGCAGAAACAAAAATTTGAGACTGCAGAGGGAGGAAAGACAAAAGGGAAAACTTTCCTAAATCTGTTGTGTGCATAAGGAAAAAGTCTACTATTTTAGCCATTCTTTTATCAGCTCAACAGATATTTAAGGAACAAGTCTTTACCAGGTACTGTGTTCAATTTGATCAGAGGAACAGAAGGCAAATAATGTGCCAAACAGTTTACAGCAAGGGTGGGGGGTGGTGAGATAAGGAGAATAATTACCACCATAGGTGACGATTTCCTCATTTCCTAATTGGCATGTCAGCTCCAGTGGGCAGGGTTTTTTCTTTCTTGTTTATTACTACATCCCCAGGGCTCACAACTGTTCTTGATACATAGTATGGTCCAAGTAAATATTTGTGGTATGAATGAATCTAATAAAAAGAGATGTAAAGAAATATAAAACATATTGGCATTTGCAGAACATTAAACCAGGCAATCACCAAACAACAGAAAAAGGCACCCCCGCCTTATTCTCTGTGGAAACAAGAGGTCAACAGCCAAAACTTCCTCCATGATTCAGAGTTCCATGTATTGTTCATGACCGCCTAGCTCACAGATTTAGATTTAACATGTACATTTCCATCCCTCCTTTCTCCCAGTGGAATTGAAGTTTAAGGTGGAATTTTTTGGCAGCAACAGATTTTCAGACTCCTTTATAGCCCTGGTAGGTTTTTGCAAAAAGGATGTAATCTCCAGCCTGGATGAAAATACCCAGACATGGGAGGCTAAGAAGAGCTGAGTGCAGGCTGCAACCTCTGAGGCCCGCAGCAATCAATTGTATATCCTGAGCATCAGGGGGCAGCTGGACACACAGGAAACTTGCCTGTGGCTTGTAACCAGGCAGAGTGGGGTGAGTTGGAGGGAGCGTGGGGAGCACCATATGGGTAATGTTTGTTCTCTCACCTCTTATAGTTACCCTCCTCCCCTTCCCCTTGCCTTCTTTGCAGATTTCCAAGTGGATGTTTCTTTCTAGAAGCAAATGACCCAGAGTGCACAGATACATGATGTCATTTTGCTTATTTTACAAACAATGTTATAACCACAATAATGAAATCCACCGTCTTAACAAGTTGACTGCCATTTTTCCATGTGCCATCTACCCCTTCATCACATTTGCACAATTTTGAGATATTTGTATTCATAAGGGAGGTCAGCGGCTTCTACTCTGGCTGGTCACCAGAATCATCAGGGGAGCTCTCAAAGATGTGGCCCCGCACCAGACTCCCATACCCATCAGTTCTAGGTGAGGGACAGGTTTAGTATTTTCCAAAAGCTCCACAGGAGATTCTAATATGCAGGCAGGGGTGAGAACTCCCAGAGCAGATTCAGTTTTGTGTAGCATTTAGAGTTACAAGTCCATTTTCTGTGCTGAGATTATTTGCAATATCTTTGCCCTTTAAGTGTTTAGGAGATAATGTTTAAATAATGGAGATGACTATGAAAAACATTTTCCCTGAAATACTAGGTATTTTTTCTTAGTTTTACCCAGCACTGAGAGGTAGAGTTGCAGCCAGAGGCGACGGATTGAGTTGCGGACACGACCAGGAGCAAGGCTGCCAATCTGCAACTGTGGTGGGAAGCTGAGGGACAAGAACCACAGTAGATCACATACTGGTAATCACAGGTGCCTTTTTTATAGCACCCTTTTGTGCAAGGCACTGTGTTAAATATCTCTAATCTCCTAGTTATCTCTAATTTTCCTAACTGTCGCTGGAAAATTCTTTTTCTGCTTACAATTGACAGGAGAAAGAACCAAAGCTCAATGAAGTAAAGCAACTTGCTCAATTCACACAAAAGCAAAAGAACACCTAGCTGGTTCTCCCACTTTGGCTATTGTTAGTGTTAAAAGATAATTTTCAGAAACAGTTAAAATCATGATTCTTATAATAGTAGAAAACATTTTCTCCCTGTAGTCTCCTAGGTTCTCCAACTGGGGTCCTTCAATGTAGACTGACAAAAGACAGACTAATAAGAGAAAAATGAACAGAAGTTTATTAACATGTGCAGAGCACACACACACACAAGCACTCAGTGATGAGTAATAAGAGCTGGTTGGAACTTCAAGCTCATATAGTGATTAAGAAAGAAAAATAAATTTATAAGAAGTGAGAAGACAAAGGGAAAGTGTTTTAGGCTTCCAAGGGCAGCAAAGTGTGGGAAGGTAAAGACATGGGGAAACTATGGAAGATAAGGGTTGTTTCATTAAAATTTCTTGTGTAGATTCCTCTCAGTGCCATCTTCTTTATCATCTTCGGTGATAAGGTTGTTATCCCTTTCCTGGTACAATAAGTGTGTGTGTGGGTCTGGGGCTGGGGAGACACCTTCACAATGGGAATTTATGATCTGCTTGCAGGCAGATGGAGGGTGGGGCAGAGAACTTTTCTTATATCTGCTTCTTCTCAATTGCCTTCAGCTCAAAATAATCATTATGCCAGAGTGGCATGTTTGGGGGCAACATACTCAAAGCCCTGTCATTATGCAGGCTTAAAAATGAGCACATTTAATTAATTAATGGGGGAATCAGGCAAATGTTATAACCTGTACAAAGGAAAAGTCAAAAAAAAGCACAAATGTATATAGAATAAAAAGGTATTGAATTGAATGGGCAAAGGGAGGCATTTTTTTCCCCTCACAGATTGGCAGGGAAGACAATGAACCTCTACAGAACAATACAAAATTTGCAGGTCTATCCATTACCTACAAACTTACAGAGTTCAAAGTCAATGGACAGGCCTAGAACCCAGTAACTTGGAGGGGTGTGTGTTCTACACAGTGCATACTTTTCCATTGAAACACAAATTCTTTTCTGCATTAGACACCTGGTGGGAGGTTGATAATGACGCAGGCGGTGTCCCAAGGAAGGGAGGAAACCCCCCTGAACTCACCAAGTGGGTTTTTGGCTTCACCAGGGAAAGAATTCAAGTGCTAGCCAACCAGTGACAGAAAGTTTATTGAGGTAGAGACAGACAATAGATTCTACTCCACAGAGTAGGGGTCCTCTTTCGAGCAAAAAGGAGATCACTTATGGGGCAATGGTAATGTTTTCTAAATGTTCAAAAACCCAGCACGTGACCAACATTGGCTTGTGGTCAGGCCATAAAGGTTAATCATAAACTGCTGTCACAGAAAGGTAAGCACAAACAGTTTGTAAGGCATCTTGCTTAGTAATTCATCAATCCTTGGGTGGTACCCGGCTGGCAACTTCCTGGCGACTTCCTTGGCCAGGGTGGTTAATGTCTGGTATGGGTCAAAATGGCTGCACTGAGGCTCTCTTCACCTTCCTTTTCTGCCTTATTCCTAGATTCATAACATGGAGGCCTTTAGAGTGCTATGGAACAATGCAGGGATATACCTATGGGTTGAAGTTTGGAACACTAGTTATAATACAGAACAAGATAATTTAGGATTAACATGGCAGAGTTTAGGGACAGCACCTAAAATGGACAGCATAGGTTAAAAGGTCAAATGCTAAACTCTTGTTGGTCTCACAACTACCTTACACGTGGTCATCAAGGAAGATAACTTGTCTCCCAGTTTCATGGGAGGAGATGGGTCTAAACTTCAGGAAATTAGAAATGCTACCTCCAGTCATAAAGATACAATAAATGTAGTGATTTTATCTTGAAAGCATGAATATAATGGATTGTGTCCACTTAGCTATAAAAAAGGAAGACTTGACTTCTTTTGGCTTTGCAATCCCTTGAGTGGGCTGCCTGTGATGCACATCGCATGCTGGTTTAATGCTTATTCAATAATAAAATTATTTTCTTTCTCTTCTATCTCTGTGGAGAGGTTTCCTGGGTTGGGAGGATATTTTGTTTGTAATTATCTTTCTCCAACAGAAAACACAAGAGTAAGATCAAACTGAAGAGACTTTCTGAGTGTATCACCGAAGGCCTTGCAGGCTGCGTTCAGAGGCACAGATGGAGAGCTGCTGGGGAGGAGGGATCTAGAGTTGGCTGTTGGGAGTAATGCACTGGCCTCGGGAAAGCTCTCTTAGCCCTGTCCACCCTGTGGCTGCCCGCTGCCTGTGGTCACCCACCGCAGACACCTTCCAGCATCTCCAGAGGAGAGATGTCCTGGTGCTTCCTGGACTGTGGCCTGGCTACATGGCTACACTTTCTTAGACTGAAAGCTTTCTTGGAGGTGCAGCTTCTGTTCCTTGGGATCCCAGCTTCACAATTGGCTAACTGGCACTTTGATAGTTGAACACTTAACAGTGAAATTAAGCCACCTGAGAAGGTAAGGTTCAGAAAATCATGTCTACCATTGTGATTTTTGGATCTTAATTGCCTTAGTTGCTATACGCCAAGGTGGTGAGAACCAAAGCCATCTTACTGTGATACTCAGCCTGGATTCTCAGAACCACACCTTCCTGCCCACATCAACACGACTTTGCTATTGCAATGTCTTCATTAGCGTTACTTTACTTTCCCAGAGTCTCCTGCCCAGGCAGATGGCTTGATTGTTCACAACAGGACAGTCCCCAAAGACAGAATAATACAGGTGGTTTCACTGTTTTCTTAATCTGCACCCTATACTGCCAAATATATGCCAGCAATTGCACATGAGAACCAAATGTGGAGATTTTTTTTTAAAAAGTACATGTCTGTGCCTTAATCCAGCATTATATTTCAATAAATATCCCAGTGGGTAGAGTTAGGACATATTTATTTTGGAAAAGCACCAGATAATATGAAACTCTGTTCTTGGCCCTTTTAACCAGCTCCTGAATGTCTGTCAAGAACCTTAGTTTAACATGTACAAAACAAAACAAATTATTTTCCTTCTAGACTTAACTCCTCTCCCTCTATTTTTCATATTTGTTTATAATATCACCATCCTTATGAATGCAGGAATAAGATACATTAGTCTGGGCCCAAATCAGGCCAGAGAAACCACACAGTAATGGGAAATTATAATGTAAAAACCTAACTATAAAAGAGGATAAAAGTAATAAGAAATTGGCCAGGAGGAAGTAAAGTCTAAAGAATCTAGGAATAGCAGATAGAAAGAGCCCCCAGAGCCAAGCCAGAGCAGGAAAGGAAGGCCTCCCCCCACCTCCCTCCAGGGCTGCGGTCCAAGCCTTGTTGGAGAGGATGGCAGAGAAATTGCTGTGGTGTTTGCTGGCAGAACTTGCCAGAAATCAGCCTTCTAGGGGCTGAGGAAAGCTGTTCACAGGGACATATCTTACTGGGGAGACATTCCGCTACAAAACTGTCTGATGGAGGTGCTTGGGTGCCTGCCTGCTGGCTGCTAGGAACTGAGAAAACTTCCTGCTACAGAAGAAGGTGCTGGAGAAAGATATGCATGCTTGAGCACACCAGAACAAGGACGCAAAACCCTTTCCTCCTGTGCCCTCTACTGACAAAGCCCAGAATGCCAGCTGGCAAGGGGAAAATATTTAACGGGTTCAACTCCACAGAGCAGGCATTGGGTGAATTTGGAGCTGAGCGGCTATAAATTGCTAATGGGCACCCGGAATATGATCCAAGGCTGCTCCCCTCCCTTACTCTCTGACCCTCTTGGCACCAGGTCCTGTAGGGCTTGCCCTGGAAATGTCTGGGTGTCCCCACAATGTCACCATCACCTCCTGCCTTCTCACTGGCCTCCTGCCTGTCGACTCTCCACTCTTCCAGCTCTTCCAGCTCTTCCCATTGCTTCCAGAGATGTTTTTCTTGAAGTCAAATGCATCTAGTGGTGGACTATGCTAATAATTCCTCTGTGGATTTATATGGGTTGCAAATAAGACTAAAAGATATAGTGCTAACTAATCTAAAACGACACGGCAAATGAGCATGACAAGATAATGCTATATCTGGAAATGAGAAATTCTCTTTTTGAATTTTCCATCCTGTTTATTAACCTGTTGAATTATGGTTTGGAAGCAGTAAGTACACTTAAGGAATTTTGAGAGAAAACTGATGGAGTGAAGAATCAAAGATCAGAAGTTCTGCTTTCTCAAACTTGCATTTCAGATACTGAATAAGAAGTTCTTTGAAATCCTGGATTGAAGAGATGAGAAATGAGCTAACCATCATTTGAGTTATTGACTAATAAACAACTTAATAATTAGTGGGCACTATGTACACTGTCCTGAGAGGTGTTTACGTCTGGGCAGAGCCAACTTCTCCATTAGGCACAGTGCTGAGGACACACAATGAAAATGTTTTCATCTCTTTTAAAATCAGAAGAAAAAAATGAACTTTTAGGTCAAAGAAAATATTTTATTATGTAACATTAATATATTTGTATATTCATGTCATATTCATGACAATCACAGTTGTCAAGTATACATATTTTAAAATACTATTTTATAGAGGGCAGGACCCACAAAGCCAAAAGTGCTTCATGCCTATGAAAGTTATAATGCAACCCTGTATGTGGGAGTTTGTACAGAAGTTGGGACTCCAGTTCCGTGTTTTCTAACCTATAGGTCATGGACTCACAGAGTTTATGCAAAGCTTGGCAAATCTGAAGCTCTTGCAATATTGTTCATAGACTGAGTAATAAATATCTGAAAAACAATTGTTAAGTCTACCTTTGTGATAAATAAGATAGAAATCTATTTTAAAGTGTTTCTAAAGTCATTCTTTCATATATTCTCAGCAATGATTACCAAAAGAACAGCCACTGTGATGTATATCTGGAAGGAATCCATATAATTTTATGATATTAGAAAAGTGATCCGTAAACTGGAATGTCTGAGAAGCATCGATTAATAAATATCTATACAGCAACTATAGCAACATTAAAAAAAATCTTGATTATTATAACTAACACTCTCTGGGCTAAGCCAAGATGTGTTCATTTAGGACAAGGGGAGAATTTTATTCTGAATCCTCTATGACTCAGTTGAAAAGATTAATAAATTATTCAGCCTTTACAAATGGTCTCTAAATTGTGAAAAAGGTTGGGTTTGGAAAAGATAAGCTGTATAATTTCGGTTTGGGTTTGGAAAAGATAAGCTGTATAATACAAAAGATGTATAATTTCGTTTTGTTTTGTGTTTAATTTTTAAAAAAGAAAGTTGTTTTTTTTTAATTCTAGTTAAGGCCATTCTCTCTTTAGTCAGTACCTCTAGGTTGGCAGTGCTATAAGTAAAATCCAGTCTCCCACCATCCTAGAAGTTTCCTGCAGTAGAAAGAAATGGTTTCCAGATTTGGACAAACCTATATTGAAATCTTTAATGAACGTCCTTAAATTATGTGTCCTTGGAAAATCACCTAATTTCTTTTAAACCTCAGCTTTTATTAAAATCTGTAAAATGGGGATTAAAATATTTTTCCCCAGGTATCTTTATTCTTATTATGCCAACTTCTGGGTTCAATATCCTCTGGTTTGTCAAACATCAAATTCAGAGAGGTGAGAGAGAGAGTTTGAAATTTTGTACAGGGACCAGCATGACATTTTAAATTCCCTTTTAACTCTATAAAAAATTTACTGATTGTATTTAGGAAATAATTATTGATTCTTTAAAAAAATCATATTAAATTAATAATAGTCAAATTTATCTATCAAATATCTTGCACTTCACACTACTACAATGTTTTCTGTTTTCATCCCTCCATTTCTTTCCCACAGTCATTACTGTGATTCAGGCTTCTATTCTTTCCAAAATATTTTAAATTATTTTTATTTTTTTCTTTGCAACATTGTGCAACCACCAATTCTATCTAGTTCTAAAATATTTCCATCATTCTCAGGCAAACTTCTTACCTGAGAAGGTTTTCCCCATCCCTGCTTCTTCTAACCCCTGGCAGCCATCAATCTGCATTGTCTCTCTGTGGACATGTCATACAATTGGAATCATACAATATGTGACCTTTAGTGCCTGGTTCTTTCACTTAGCATGCGGTTTTTGAGGTTTATCTATGTTGTAACATGTATCAGTACTTCAGTCTTTTTATGCTCAAATTTGTACATAGATACGTTCTATTTTATATATATACTAATTTGTTTATTCATTCATCCCTAGAAGGATATTTGGTCTGTTTTCATCTTTTGGCTATTGTGAATAGTGCTGCCACGAACATTCATGTACATGTACCTCTTTGAGCACCTATTTTCAATTCTTTCGGGTATATTACTGGGTCATATGATAATTCTATATTTAACTTTCTGAGGACCTGCTAAAGTGTTTCTACAATGGCCGAACCATTTTACATTCTTGCAAGCAATGTATTCATAGGAGCGTTCCGATTTTTCCATATCCTTGCCAACACTTGTTGGCAAAAATATTGACTTTGCAAGATCGCTGAGTGGCTTAAATGACATGGGAGCTCTGGAAGGGAACGCAGGGAGCAGCCAACCTCATAGCACCCTCGCATCTAGATGTCTCAGTGCCTGTGTCAATCAGGGACACACTTTGCCTTGAAGAGTTCACATCTCCACGTTCTTCCTCACACAGGTACAAAGGTGGATGGGACTTTGGGCTGGGACTGAGCCGAGTGGGAGGGGTGAAGGCAGCACAGAAGGCTGTCTTGGGGTGACATTTCTTTGTTCATATCCATCACAGCCCCCTCGCAATTTCCTCATCCAGGTACCCCTATCTTTTACTACCTCCATTCAGAGAGCATTTTTTTCTATAAACAATTATAATTAATATTTTCTAAATGTAGTATACAAAGAGTCTTATAAGAAAACATACAGAAATAAAAAGAAAAAAAAATGTGCAGAATTCCACTATCTTAAGCAACTGCTATGTTTCTGGTGCCCTTATTCCTAAATGTTCTGAGCATGGATCGATGATTCTCACTTCAAATACCCATATGTGTCAGCAGGGAAAAGGTGAAAAATACCCACGTCTGGGCTCCTCTCCAGAACTGTGGATTCATTGTCTCTAAAATAAGATCCCAGAATCTGCTGTGTTCTGGTTTCCTTGTGATACTCAGCCACAGCCAGGATTGGGAACCACAATAGAAAACAGAACTTTTTTCTTCAGCGTTCAATTTGTAGGTCCATTACCTAAAGTTGACAAGTATTGATCATCCACATTGGTAAGAGATGATAGAAATATTTTTTAAATTTTTGTTTTATAACAAAAAATTTGCTTTTCCTCTCCTTTGTCTGCCTCTATCTAATGACCTCTAACCCAAATCTCTCCACAGTATTAACTTGGCTTTTAATATGTGAAACCATTTAAAGTTTCTGTCCCCTCTTTTTATATCCTCCATCCATGTGCAGTCCTGTGAGATAGAACAGTGGGTGACCTATATGGAGAGCAGGAAAGAAATTTTGTACAGGAACCAGCATAGCATTTTAAGTTCCATTTTAACTCTATAGAAAATTGACTGATTTTATTTATGAAATAATTATTGATTCTTAAAAAAAATCATTATATTAAATTAATAATAGTCAAATTTACCTATCAAATATCTTGTACTTCATACTACTATAATGTTTTCTGCTTTCATCCCTCCCTTTCTTTCCCACAGTCATTACTGTGATTCAGGCTTCTATTCTTTCCAAAATATTTGGAAAATGGCCTCAAGTCTGAAGGGAAGGGGAGTGAGGATGTCTCTAAATCGTTTAGATTGATGTACAAGGTCTCTTATCTGCAGCTGAAGTATATGCAGAGGACAAATAAAAGATCATCTTCAATTATAATATCTAACATTGAATAACCCCCTGTCAGATTCTGGGGACTGCGTTTGATGTATTACAACCATTATTTTAAATCCTCAATATAATCCTGTTGGGTCTGGAGCTGAGAAAGTGACGCACATGAAGCCTCATGTGTAGCAAAATGCTGTTTATCTGGGACATCTGGGTGCAGACAGGTGGAGGCCAAACAGCGTCCACCCTGGGGGAGGGGAGAGCCTTGGGTTTTATAGAGGGTTTCTCAGGGGGCAGTGAGTACCTGGGTCAGAGCAGCTACAATAAAAATTTTTTTTAAACACCCATTTTCTGGGACCCCTGGGTCAGTCTCACCCTGTAGAGATAAGGGAGGGGGGTAGTTCTGTCCTTATCAGTGGGGATAGGAATGCCACAGCTGTCTGTTAGATTTTACAAGCTCCAGGGACTCTCCAAACTCCTGCAGCTATTGTTTCACAAACCTCAGTTTTCTATTAACCGCATTCTGTCCCACCTGGAACAAACCTAACAATCCTTCAACGTTGTAGGGATCTAGAGAAAACTTCCCCTTTGCCATCTCTAAGAGTTCGCTGAAAAACCAACTGACAAAAGGCAGATTAACTGGAGAAAAGGCATACACAGTCGTTAACATGCACATGAGGGAGAACCACAGAGGGACTGCTTATATATCATCTTGAGGTTACAGAAAGAATGGGGGCTTGGATCATGGCAAAATGGGTTATAGTGACAATAGGGGTTGTGGGAGTTGAAGAAGAGGAGGCTGGCAAAGGTGGTCTTGTTATGTAGATGAAGCCTCACAGGTAGCAGCCCTTAGAACAGATGGTGAGTGTTTCTTTCACTCCTTAAAGGTGTCAGATTTGTTAGTCTTTCCTAGATCAGACAAGGGAAGAAACCCAGAGAAAGCTCTACTGCATCAATGCAGATTTTTGTGGGCAAGCCTTCCCCACAAAAGACAGCTTTGCGGGACTTCTGTTTGCAGGCCCTCTGAGCAGACGGCTCAAGATATGTCAAAGAAATGTATCTGGGGATGAACTATTTTTATTTCCTTCAGTCCACACTTTGAAACTTTAAATGGTTTCACACATTAAAAGCCAAGTTAATAGCTGTGGAGAGATTTGGGTTAGAGGTCATTAGATAGAGCCAGACAAAGGAGAGGAAAAGCAAATTGGGATAAGCAGAAAAGAACAAATTTAAAAACATCGTCCCATATCTTCTTGAATCAGTCTCTTAGTCCTGAGAATAGATCAGTTCAAACAGTTGGGTCCCATTTCAGGAGGTGGCATTGCAGATGGGCTAGTCCTTTATGATGCAGGTGAACAGATCTTTAATAAAAGGCATTTCCATGGAAAGAAAAGAAAAACAAAGGTTAATGTCTAGAGTAGTCTGTAGACTAATTTTTCTAGAGTCTCCGAAGCATCTTCGGATTTCAGTGGCGATGTGACAGATTTTTCTGGATTATAATTCAAATCAGGTGTTCAAGCGAACTCAGTAGTTCACACATCAGCAGACATGAAGGCTGTTTATAAGTTGCCGTGGTGGTTTCCTCCCGTTTATAGCAAGTTGTCTAGCTTCAAGAAAAGCAAACTTTTAACTTCTAGTGAATCTAAGTCAGAAAAATGGGAGAAAAATTTGAAAATGTTAGTTTAGACACTTGTAGTCAGGAAAGAATTTAGAATTCAGTCCAAACTATAGGCAAATAATAAAAACTGAAAAACAATGGAAAGGGCTAGAATACACTAGTAATAAGTATTCTATAGTTTTCTTCTGAAACATAATTTTTCTCTCTCCAGTTCTCCATTTCTACCAAAGACAAATCATAGTAGGACCAATTTATTTGCAAAATAAGTTTTAGTTTTATTAAAATAGGCCTGACTATTTGCATAAAGGGCAGCAAGAATATAGTTATTGTCGGTATGGCTTTTTAATAGTTGGCTCTGCTGGAACTTTTTTAATAGGAATCTCAGATTAGATTTTTAAAAGCCTTGAGGCTAGGGAGCCAAGCCAAGGACTCACCATTGGGCTGTGCCTATAATACCTGTATGAATCTGGTGAATTCCTCTTTTCCTGAGGTTACCCAAACATCCTGAGGTTCCTGGGCCTATCAGAAAGTCACATTATTTTTAAAACATTTTTAATAGATTTAGGGGATATGAGCTGAGTTCTATTACATGTTATATTTTGGATAGTGGTGAAATCTGAACTTTTGGTGTACCCATCACCCGAGTAGTGTATTTTGTACCCATACGTGATTTTTCATCCTTCCCACCCTCCCCCCTTGTTGAGTCTCCAATGTCCATTATACCACTCTGTGTGCCCTTACATAGTCATGGTTTAGCTTCCAATTGTGAGTGAGAACATGTGGCATTTATTTTTCTGTTCCAGAGTTACTTCACTTAGGATAATGGCCTCCAAGTTGCTATTAAAGCCATTACTTCATTCTTTCTTATTGCTGAGTGGTATTCCATGGTGTCTATATACCACATTTTCTTAATCCACTCATCAGTTAATGGACATTTAGGTTCATTCCATACCTTTGCAATTGTGAATTGTGCCACAATAAACGTGAGTGCAAATGTCTTTTTGATAGAATGATTTCTTTTCCTCTGGGCAGATACCCAGTAGTGGGATTATAGGATCAGATTTACTTTTAGTTCTTTGAGAAATCTTCATACTGATCTCCACAGAGGTTGTACTAATTTATGTTCCCACCTACAGTGTATGAGTGTTCCCTTTTCACCACATCTGTGCCAATATCTATTGTTTTTTTGGCTTTTTAATATTGGACATTCTATTAATAATTGGAGTAAGGTGGTATCTCATTGTGGTTTCAATTTGCATTTCTGTGATGATTAGTGATACTGAAAATTTTTTTCATATGTTTGTTGAACATTTGTATATCTTGTTTTGCTTTGTTTTTTTGAGACAGAGTCTCATTCTGTCACCCCAGCTAGAATGCAATGGCATCATTAAAGCTCACCGCAACCTCAAACTCCCGGGCTTAAGTGATTCTCCTCCCTCAGAACCCCAAGTAGCTAGAACTACAGGTGTGTGCCACCACGCCCAGCTAATTTTTTCTATTTTTAGTAGAGATGGGGTCTCACTCTTGCTCAGGCTGGTCTCGAACTCCTGAGTTCAAGCGATCCTCCCGCTTCAGCCTCCCTGAGTGCTAGGATTACAGGCACGAACCACCATGCCTGGCCTGTATATCTTCTTTTGAAAAATACTTATTGATGTCATTTGCCCCCTTTTTAATGGGGTGTTTGTTTTTTCCTTACTGAGTTGTTTGAACTTCTTATAGATTCTGGATGTTAGTTATTTGTTGGACACATAGTTTGAGAATATTTTCTCCCATTCTGTAGGTTGTCTATTTACTCTGTTGATTGTTTTGCTGTGCAGAAGATTTTTAGTTTAATTAAGTTCCATTTGTCTATTTTTGTTTTTACTGCATTTACTTTTGGAATATTAGTGATAAGTTATTTACCTACGCCAATGTTTAGAAGAGTTTTTCCTAAGTTTTCTTCTAGGATTTTTATTGTCTCAGGTCTCACATTTAAGTATTTAATCCTTCTTGAGTTAATTTTTGTACATGGTGAGAGATAGGGATCCAGCTTTATTCTTTTGCATATGGCTATCCAATTTTGCTAGCACCATTTATTGAATAGTATGTCCTTTCCCCAGTGTATGCTTTTGTCTGCTTTGTCAAAGATTGTAGGTATATGGTTTTATTTCTGGGTTCTCTATTGATCTATGTGTCTGTTTTCACACTAGTACCATGCTATTATATTGTGGTTACTATAGCCTTGTAGTATAATTTGAAGTCAGGTAATGTGATGCCTCCAGTTTTTTTTTTTTAATTTTTGCTTAGGATTGCTTTGGCTATTCAGGCTCTTTTTTGATTCCATATGAATTTTAGAATTATATTTTCTAATTTTGTGAAAAATGACATTTGTATTTTGATAGGAATTGCATTGAATCTGTAGATTGCTTTGGGCATTATGATCATTTTAAGAATGGATTCTTCCATCCATGAGCATGGGATGTTTTTCCATTTGTTTGTCTCATCTATGACTTCTTTCATCAGTGATTTGTAGTTCTCCTGGTAAGATATCTTTAGCCTCCTTGGTTAAATGTATTCCTAGGGATTTTATTTATTTTATTTTATTTATTTTGCAGCTATTGTAAATGAGATTGCCCTCCTTATGTGGTTCTCAGCTTGGTTTTTGTTGGTGTATAGAAATGCTATTAATTTTTGTACATTGATTTTATAATCTGAATCATTTTTCAAATCTAAGAGTCCTTTAGAGGAGTCTTTAGGGTTTTCTAAGTGTAAGATCGTATCATCAGCAAACAGATAATTTGACTTCCTATTTTCCAATATGGATGCTCTTTTATTTCTTTCTCTTGCCTGATTGCTCTGCTCAGGAGCATTACTATGTTGAATAGAAGTGATAGAAGTGGACATTCTTGTTTTGTTCCAGTTCTTAGTGGGAATGCTTTCAACTTTTCCCCATTCAGTGTGATGTTGGCCATGGGTTTGTCATATATAGCTTTTATTATTTTGACGTATATGCCTTCTATGCCAAGTTTTTTCCCCAGTATTTAGGCTCTTAGTATGGCACCCAGCTCAAGCTGCTCTAGGCTCAGATGCCTGTGGGGTTCGGTGGAGGTTCCCTTTCTAGAGCAACATCTTTGTGCAATCTCTAAGCAGCTCCATATATTAAGCCCAAGACCTGTGTGAGTTGGGGTGTTCTCTTGTAGCTCAAATTTTAAAAGCTCATCTCAGAGTGTGGAGCTCTGGGGGGGTTCTCCCTATTGTTTCCCTGCATCCTGGAGCTTCCCCCAGCTCTTAGCTAGTTCTCTGCTTTGCAAGTTGCCATGAATCCTCTCCTACCCACTTTTGGTGCTTCCCATTGCTTCCCTGGTGAATTCTAGTATTCTCCCCTAGATTATCTGTTCAAAATGTGAGAATCTACTTGCTATTCTGATTCATCTCCAAGGAGGAGGCACATACTACCTGTGTCTAGTTGGCCATCTCGAGCCTATTTCCTTGATTCAAATTTTTAAAAGACTCATTGTGTAACTCTATAGAGAATTGATTCTCAGGAAGAGTGAGATGAAACAAGGATACCAATTAAAATGGCTAGTAGTCCAAAAGAGAAAGATTCTAGTAATTTGAACCAGAGCGGTAGCAGTAGAGACCAGAGAAAAATGAATGGACTTGAAATGAATTTTGACAGTAAAGCTAAAATAACTTATTAGTGGAGTAGATTTAGGAATAGAGCGGGGGGAAAGTATGTGGAATGACCCTCCCACCAACCTTTTTTATTGAATGAGAGAATTCCTTGCTTTAAGTTGGGTTTTCCTATTTTTAATTTTGATTATAATCTTTCCCTTAACTTATAAATTGATGTAAAGCCACCCCCTGCATATAATTGCTGCCTTCACATCTCTCTTCACACTGATATTGTTCAGGACACTGATGACTAACTCACTGCCAAATTCAAGGCTGATTTTTAGTCCCTGCCCCAATACTCAGTGAAAATTGGGGTGGTATTTAGTTCTTCCTTTGCTTGTTAAAACTCCTACCTCATTGGTTTCAGGTCATCTGCTTCTTCTGGTTCTCTCGTCTTTCCATTTCATAGAGCCTCTCTTTGATTTTTCTCTCTTATTTATCACCAATTTAAATTGTATGGTTTCAACTCCCAGCCATTTCTGGGCTGGTGTGAAAATCCAGATAGTAAGAACTATATGTGGGCTTGGTGCAGTGGCTCACACCTGTAATCCTAATACTCTGGGAGGCCAAAGCGGGATGATTGCTTGAGCTCAGGATTTCAAGACCAGCCTTAGCAAGAGTGAGACACCATCTCTACTAAAAATAGAAAAAATTAGCTGGGCATGGTGATTTACACCTGTAGTCCCAGCTACTTGGGAGGCTAAGGCAGGAGGATCGCTTGAGCTCAGGAGTTGGAGGTGACAATGAGCTATGATGATACCACTTTGCTCTACCAGGAGTGACAGAATGAGACTCTGTCTCAAAAAAAAAAAAAAGCACTATACTTACTATTTATTATGTAATCATTATGTACCAGGCACATCTCAAATCCCTGTGTACTTATCATATCATTTTATCCATATCATAATGCTTATGCTTTGTCCATATCACTATCATTATTTTCAAATGAGAGAATAGACTTAGTAAGGTTAAGGAGTTTGCCAAAGCTCATATCGTCAGAGAGGTCAGAACTTAGGTTTGAACTCAGACCCATGTGAGTCCTAAGTTGTTGTCATGACAACTGTGGTCTATTGTCTTCCAAAATTCCCATTTATTCCAACTCCACTTTTCCATCCCCCATAACAGTACCACAAAACACCCTCCTTTTTGTGTTCTTTATTTTGTTTTATGAGTAGTAGATATTGATGTGAGACACTTTCTGATCAATTTGATCAATCAATCTGATCTTGCCACTTTGCTTAAAAACCTTTCTTGGCTTCTTGAGTCCTTGTTGCATATATCTCCGTTTACCCATGGTCATTCACCATTGGCCTCACCTATAATTTCTGCTCAGATTTGTCTCACACTTATGTGAATGATTATTTTTCAGATATATGTGGATGCCATCATAAGGAATAAAATATAGACTAATTTCAAAGTATTACTAAGTTTATAATGGCTTTTTGTTATTGTGAATTTCTCAATGAGATATTAAAATTACAACTACTTTCATATGGGGTACTCTAATTTTCTTGATGTTAAAAAGAGTCTCTCATAAGTAATAAAGGCTGAGATACACTGGTTCTCATTTTTGATTGATCATCATTTCATTAGAGTTTTCCATGGGGCTTTAGAGTTTAATAATTTTAATGAATATGATTAGTCATTGTTGTTCCAAGGCTGTGGACCCTGTGGCCAAGGTTATGCCTGGGCTGAATAATGAAATGAGATGTTGAATTTAGACCTGGAGATGGGGTTAATAACTCTGAATCTTCATAAAGCAGGGAGAAATTTAGTTTTTGTTTTTAATAGCTCATTAAAAAGAGCTTTTAAATATATCTACCCCTTATGGTAGCTTTAATATGGAAATAGGGAAGAAATCAAGGGGAAAAAGTGCTATTTAGTTATAATACTCTATTGAAACCTAATACAGTTTGGTCTCTAGTTGTGTCCTGTATTGAAAACAGGGGATGGAAATTGCTTCCCATCCTAGTGCAGCCACCTGTTCTTCCAGCAGCTTCACCAGGGCAACTGGCTTAGATAGGTCATTCTCCTTTACAGAGGCCCTGTGTAGTGAGGGAGGAGATGGCCTTTGGATTTGGACATAGTTGATTGAAATCTAGACACAATGGTACCAAATATTACATCGCAGTTTCCTCATCTTCAGTATAGGAAAAAAACATTTTGCAAGGTTACTGGGAAGTTTAAGTAAGATAGAGTTGAACTTGAGAAGATTAAGAAATATTAATTTCTCTTTCTATGGTGCCATATAGGTTTTTATATGGCACCATATAGCTCACTCTCATTTAGTGCTTAAAACTCTAAGACTGTAAAGAACCTCAACTCTTATCTTGTCCAGCCCCTTATATCACAGATGTGGAAATACTAAGAGACCATGAGAGATCTATCAGTCTTTTTACAAAATTGTTATATGATTGGGAATAGGTTAAGGAGTCTTCTCCTAGCCTAGTAGTCTTCATTCCCAGTGATGATTAATTGGTTTCAATCAAATGCTAATGAGATATTAAATGGATCAAATGGAACAAATAAGTGAGAATCTTCCTAATTCTGGACATTAGGCTGGTGTTGCTGGGTACAGATGAATGATAAAAATTCCTTTATCTGAAATGGCTCCTAGAAATTCTTAACATTGCCCATACACCAGAATCACCTGGGGGAGTCTTCATTCTTATCCGTGCCTGGATCTCACCCAGAATTTTTAATTCTGTTGGTCTGGGGAGTGATACAGGCATTAAACATTAACACAACTAAATAAATATTATTTAGAATGGGATAATAGCTGTGATGGAAGAGAGAAGTGCTTGGGAGCCCAGAGGAAGGAGGGATTGCCTGAGGATTAAAAAGGCAGCTTTGGGAAACCAACCGAAGAGCAAATTCATCATTATTTACCTTACTTATCATATCCTTAATTAATTCAACAAATATCTGTGGACCAAATGTCTCTCTTGGGTATTGTTTGACACCATCTGAATAAAAGAAGAGAAATGAGCCAAATGGTTTACAATTAAAGGATGGAATAATAGCAGTTGAATTGATAAGGAAAACCCGCATCTATTACTTGGCACAGCAGCCACTTCAGACCCCCACCTCTCATGGAAGACCTGCATCAGCATAATACTAACCTATCACCTGGCCCATCAACTAATCTATTACTTGGTGCATCAACTACCCTATTACCTGGGTGCATCAACATAATACTAACCTATTACCTGACACATCAACTAACCTATTACCTGGCAGGCATTAGTCACCTGAGACCCCACCCCTCGGACCACCCCAACTTAATAAAAGTGGGAAAAATTGGGTAGACAGGGCTCAGAATTTGGTGGCCAGACCCCTCTGAGCTCGCCGGCGAATAAAGCTTGATTCTCTGACTCTCCGTGTACTGCTCGGTTTGTCCTCGGGACCACCCGTTGTAACACTTGCTGTAACAGAATAAGAACAAGAATTTATAATTCCTTCTCAAAGAGATATAAACAAATGCAGAAGTTTCCTGTCCTTCAGAGCAGCAAACCAGGCCACCTTCAAATAGCAAGAGAGGCAGCTCTTTGGAGATCCAGGTCAGGCCTGGCTTTTTGTTATGCTGATTTGCATTTGCACTCTGACAGTTTGGCTCAAAAATACAACTTACAGGCTTTTCTCTCCTCCCCTTATCCTTCCTCCCAGCTCTTGCTGCCTTACCCACACTCCGTTTCTTCTCAGCCTCTAATTTAGGATAGAATTGGCCTGACAGCTGCAACAGAGGCCCTACCCCATTTAGAGACCCGGTGCATCCTTGCAGAATGAGGTCATGTCCCCGGCAGCAGTGGAAAATCAAGGCCACAGGATGTGGGAGAAGCACAGAAAGGCTGACAGCAGCGGAGGGCAGCCGAAGCACCTCCCCGCCCCCTACTCTGCACTTCGCACTAACCTAGTGAACTGGAGAAGTCAGGTCTTCCTGGACTCTCATGTCTGCACCTAGACACAGGAGGGTGGTTGCCAGAGGGTTGGGACTGGGCAGAATGGGAGACCACGGAGGGGGCCCGAGGGATCACGTTTGTCTCCTCACCTTCTCCTTGCTGACCCTCCCATTCCCCTACCGTTATCTGTCCCACAGGCCTCCAGATAAATATTTCTTTATTCAAACAAATAGCAGAGTACAAAGAATGTGGCAATTTCTCTGACTTTGTTTATTGAACAAATAATATTGTAACAACAATGGGGAGTTGATAAAAAAATCTCCTCAGTATTTCTTAACAAATCAACTACTGTCATGTTATCATGCAGTTTATTATTCTTCCTTCCTATTCTTTGTTTTGCACAATTTTGAGATATTCGTAATTAGAGAGGTGATTGACGGGTCTCAAAACTTGCAGTGATGTTGCCCTCGACTGCTCCTACCGTTGGGTGTTCTGCTTCTCTCGCTGTCTTATTGCTGGCAGTTGTCAGAGGCTCCAGGAATAGTGGGGACCAGGAAGCTGTAATAACAGGAGCTAATTTGGGGATATATGGTGTTTTACGTAGAATAGGCTGGTGTGATGTGCCAGCCATATCCCCTTTCTGCTGGGAGGGCTGCTCTTGGGGGCCCTCCACGCCCTGCTTTCAGTTGAAGACTATCCTTGCTCAAGTCTACACTCTGTGATCGATGACTGGTTGATGCAGGGTTGTAAAAGTTCTGCTGTATCACCCCAACTTGGGACAACTTTAAAGGCTGGTCCAGCTTCTGAGCTCCCATGGGGTCAGATGACAACTTCATTGACATTTATCATAAACTCCCTCTGCTCTATCCTGGTCTTTTTCCTTCCCAGATGTGGATCTGCAGAGTACTCCCAAATAAAACTCCTTCATGCTAATGGCTTTCTCAAAGTCTGTTCCCGGGGGAACACAACCTGTAACAAAGACAGTGATTGCCATAGGAAAATGCCATTTGGCCTGGGTAGGTGGGAAAGCTAAGGCTAGCCAGTATAAAGAAAGAGTACCTTCTAAGACACTCTCTCTGATTATTGCAGGCATTAGTAAAGCAGGGTTACTTTGAACAATCCCCTGCTGCATAGAATGGGCATATGAATTTAAAATTGGAATACACACAACTGGATAGTACATGAATAAAAAATGTTCTTTGATAAGTGAGATTACAGCATAGGTTGAATGTGGCAGGAAATGTGTTTAAAGTGAAGACTGTAGTCGGGTTTGCCAAAGATGTTTTGGATTGGGAGGGTACAGTAGACTCTGGCCACTTTGGCTTGTCCTTTTCCTGGGGGTAGATGTCAAAGTTAATATCCAACTAAAGAGACTAATTGAGGATATGTGTGTCACCGAAGTTCCCTAAAGACTGTGTTCAGATCTCCAGTGGACAGTGCTATGGTTTAAATGTGTCCCCCCCAAATCATGTGTGGGAAACTTAATCCCCAATGAAATAGTAGTGGGAGGGGAGCCTAAGGAGAAGTGTTTAGGTCATGAGGGCTCTTCTCTTACAAGTGGATTAAGGCCACGATAAGAAGGGTTTGCGGGAGTGGGCTCGCTCGGTCTCCCTTGCTCTTCTCACGTGGGGACATGGTGTGTTCATTCCCTCCAGAGGACACAGCATTCAAGCCACCATCTTAGAAGCAGAGAAACTTGGTTCTAACCTGCCAGAGCCTTGATCTTGGACTGTTCAGATTTCAGAACTGCGAGAGAATAGTTTTGTCTTTTATAAATTACCCAGTCTCAGGTGTTCAGTTATAGCAGCAGAAAACAGACTATGGCAGAGAGTATTTGTAGTAGATCGAACTATCAGCTTCAAGTCTTCACTCCTCTCTGGATCTACACCTTTATTCCCGATCCCTTCACTTTGGGCTTGGCCCTGTGACTTGCTTTGAGCAACAGAATGTTAGCAGCTGTGTCTGCTTGAAATGTGCTTGGATAGCATAGCTAGTCGTCTCGCATCTCAGGACATGCCATGGTGGGTCTGCTAATCAAAGATGATAGAAGTCATGTAGAGCAGACCAAGACCTGCAGCCTGAAGCAGAGCCACTCCCATTAGTCCTCAAACTCATGAGTGAAACAAATGTGTTTTGCATGAAATTTTGCATGTGTTTGCTCCACAGGAAAAATTAACCAATACAGTAGGGTCTGCTCGTGGAAAGTGTCTTCACTTTGCTGCTTCCTGTTCCTTTACTTGCTTTGATAAAGCTCTCTCAGCCTTCCTCATACCTAGAGTCCCCTCTAGATGTTTTTTATGGAAAGGAAGTCTTTCTGCTGCTTACATGAGGACTGCAGAGGGACCCGGAGCCACGCCCAAGAAGCCTTGAGCAAGTGGACTCACTGTGGCTGGGTTACAGTTTGGTTTTATACATTTCAGGGAGACAGGGGTTACAGGTAAAGTCGTAAATTAATACGTGGGAGGCATACATTTGTTTGGCCCCAAAAGGTGGGCCATCTTGAAGCGGGGCTTACAGATTATAGGTGGGTTTAAAGATTCTTTGGCTTGTAATTGGTTAAAGACATGAAGCTTTGTCTAAAGGCTTGGAATGTTCTAACATAAGGAGCTGTTTATCAGAGGTAAGCCACTGGACATATATTTGTTGTATAATTTGAGGACCTGCAGGTTTGTCTTGTATACTCCTACACCTGTTAATGGGTTACAAAGGATGTCCCCAAGAAGGGAGGGGGGCATAATGAGGCATGTCTGACCTCCCTCCTCTTGACAGGCAATTTAGTTTTAGGATATTCCTTTGGCCAAGAGGGGGTCCATTCAGTCAGCCGGTGGGAGGTGAGCCTTAAGATGTTATCTTAGTTTACAGCTATTATTGATTAACTCAATCTCCAGCCCCTCTCCCCTTCCAGGAGGTCCAGGGGTATGGTAGAAAGTTCAAACCCTCTAATCACTAGGTTGGTTCCTAAGGCAACCAGCCCTTCTCCTCCCAGAGTCACTTTATTAGCATAAACTCAGGTACTATTGGAAGGAGCTTGTTATGAATAATAAAAGATGCCCCTATCACTCCTATCACTAGGAAGTTCCAAGGGTTTCAGAAGCTCTGTGACAGGAACTAGAGATAGAGATAAAGACCAAGTATATATTTCTTTTTTATTTATTATTATTATTATTTTGAGCCTCAATCTCGCTCTGTTGCCCAGGCTAGAGTGCCATGGTCTCAGCCTAGCTTACAGCAACCTCAATCTCCTGGGCTCAAGATATTTCTTACCATCATACTCCCAAACACAGTATGAGAGCTTGTGAGGTGACATTTGGTGGAGAAGCTGATTCAAACATTAAGTAAGAGCCAAGGGTTCAGAGTGTCTGAACACAATGTATGGAACTAGGGGGGCCGAGTGGGGTAGAAGAGGCAGAGGCAGAATGCTAGCCTGAAGGTTGGGGCTGCACTTGAAGCTTTGCTTGCTCACCCCATAGACTCCTCTCCCCTCAGCAAGAAGGGTTTGCTGGAAGCAAGTTCCAACATAGTCCTGTGTGCACACTGCAGGGAGGCCAGAACAGGCTTCCGCTGTCGCTAGGTGACAGACATCAAGGGCAGAGTCAATGTAAAGACGGTGGTCAAGTGTATTCGAAGCCCAGTGGGAAAGTGTTTAGAGCACTTCCTGGAGAATTGGTGGGTGTCTAGAATTTCCTCTCGGGTGTTCCTGTTAGGTCCGGAGCTGAGAGACAGAAACACGAAGCCTCATGTGTAGCAAAATGCTGTTTATTTTGAGCCTCTGTGTGCAGATGGGTGGAGGCTGAAAAAAGTGTCCAAGAGAGAAAAGGGGAGAGCCTTGAGTTTTATAGAGGGTTTTTCTGGGAGGAGTAAATACTTTTCAAACAACCCAGAGGGATAAGGAAAGTAAGTTCCCCTCTTGCATTCCATTATCTCCCTAGGGAACAACCGGGAGGGATAAGCTTAGTCAGGAGGTACAAGGAAAGTAAGTTCCCCTTTTCCATTTTATTCCCTTATCTCCCTAGGGGTATGTGCCTAATACACCCCTAGGAAGGGGAGAGGGGTGGGTTTTATAAGAGGTTTGGATGGAAGTTTGGGGAGGGTGAATTCTTTAAGCTTAATAGTTTGTAAGCTGGCTGGTACCCAGTTGTTCAGTTAGCAAGCATTTATTGAGTGCCTTCTATGTGACATGCACTGTGCTTGGCTCTGGACTGTGTGAAGATGAGTAGAGACCTGAGAAAAAATAGAAGAGGAAACAATAAGCTTTAGGAAATGGCTGTTCTGTAAGAGCAAGACAGCAATTCACTGTAGCACATTTCTATGAAATCTGAGCAGGCAGAAGAACCATGGTGTCTGGAGTGGCTATGTCACAGGGGCACCTGATAACTGCATTGACAGTTTTGAATGGTGTCTTGCAAAGTGGGGGCATCCATGGGAATGGAAGGTTGCAGGCTAATTGGCTAAATACTCCATGAAGATGGAGAATCTCTTTAATGACCAGTTACTTTGCTCCAACTTGGGTGGTCGTTGGGTCGGTGGAGGTGCAGGAGACAACTTGGTTTGAATATGACAGGGAGCATGTTTGGAATGGAGACCATGATAATTGCAGAGGCATTTAAGAGTGACAGCGGTGCTGCTGCCTGGGCTTCTCCTTGTCTTGGTGGTAGGAATCCAGCTAAAGGGAGTCATCAAGGGTATTAATTTCCTAGGACTCAGCCAGGTGTGGTGGCTGACGCCAGTAATCCCAGCACTCTGGGAAGCTGAGGTGGGAAGATGGCTTGAGGCCAGGAGTTCACAAGACTGGGCAACACAGCAAGACTCTGTCTCTATGGGAAAAAAAAATTAGCTGGCATGGTGGCGCACACCTGTAGTTCTAGCTACTTAGGAGGCTGAGATGGGAGGATCACTTGAGTCCAGGAGTTAGAGGCTGCAGTGAGCTGTGATCATGCCACTGCACTCCAGCCTGAGTGATAGAGTGTGACTCCATCTCTTAAAAAAAAATTTCCTAGAATTACTGTAATAAATTACCACAAACCGGGTGGCTTAAAACAACAGAAATTTATAATTTATTCTCTCACAGTTCCGGAGACCAGAAGTCTGACATTAGGATGTCGACAGGACCACACTCCCTTTGAAGGCTCTAGGGAAGATTCCATCCTTGCCTCTTCCATCTTCTTGTGGCTCCAAGTGTTCCTTGGCTTGTGGCTGCATGACTCCAATCTCTGCCTCTGTCTTCAGGTGGCCTTCTCTGTTCCTCTGTGTGTCTTTTATAAGAACACTTGTCATTGGATTTAAGGCCCCTGGTTATGTGAGATGATCTCATCCTGAGATCCTTAACTTAATTACATTTGCAAAAAACCCTTTTTCCAAATAAGGTCACGTTCACAAGTTCTGGGACTTGGGCATATATTTTTGGGGACCACCATTCAACTATGCAGACACCAAGTCCTCTGCATACTATGTTCACAGACACAAATGGTCAGAAGTGGTCTCACAGATAAGCCTGTATTTCAGGCTGTTGTATGCTTGCTCTGATAATTCCTTCTCAGCCGTCCTCCGTTCTGTCACCAGATATCCTGGATCATAGCCAGATGCCATATCGAGATGTGTTTTTCTGCCTGTGCTGGGGCCTGATGGCTAAAACATGCTCAGTCTGCAGGATTTCCTGAGGGTGGGGCTGACCCTGCTGTACCCTGGGAGTCCAGCTTCCAAGTTGGGCAGTTACTTAGCAATAGATGAAAATAAATCACTTTGAAAAGGTGACCTAAATGTTCTCAATAAACAGTAGCTATTATTATTTGAAGGTCTGCCACAGTTGCTCTGAATACCCTGAGGATGGCCTTTACCAGGTGCCAGTCTCTTACAGGAAGAATCCAGGCCACAGAGGCAGCCTTGACAGCTAATCATTTTTGCTCAGCTTTCTGCGCTGCAGATGCAGCAGTGAGCTTTATTTGTACCTACACCCTCCTGGGAAACAGTGGTCCTCACTATGGTGTTAAAAACCTTGCTGTGAAGTATTGAGCTGCATCCTGTCATTACCGCAAAATTGGGGTAAAAGTAAAATGAATTTTCAACTGCTGCAAAGATTTACTGATACCTGGATTCCAGCAAGCCCTTTCCCCTTTGGTGAGAATTGTTTACAGCAGTCAGGACTGAGGGTTGGCCATATCTGACAAGCCCCAGGAACTACTGGATGACTCTCTTCTGAGGGCTTTTCACTACCCCAGTATAGACTGTTTCAGTTTCATCCTGGAGAGGTGTTCATAACATTTAAATGTGAAAAGCAAGTAGCAGACTAACGTTATAAAATGATGTTATATAATGGAATACCAGGACCATAGTATGATATTTTCCCCTCTGCTCCATTTTTCTCTATAGCACTTGTCCTTATTTACATATTTAACTTATATATCTTGTTGACTCCCTGTTCCTCTGCACCATGAATATAATAAGCTCCATGTCCTAGAACACGGTAGATGCACAAAATACACTGTTTAATGAAGAAATTAAACCTTAACTTTCTGCTCTAACAACCCTAATCACAACCTCCATAAGAAGGGAAAGGCGTTAGTCTGGTCTCTAGCCACAGTGCTACTTTCAGCAGCTAAAAGCCTTGTTCCTCTCTGCCTGTTGTGTTCCAGAACAATAAGGAGACCTGCGTGACTGGGTTGCAAGGAACTAGGGAGACAGCAGCAATAGATACTGTTAGAAGAGAATGAGGGTGGACGTTTGTCAAGCTTCAGGACTCACTGTGTGATGGATTTTCTGGGGGCCTTTTATTCCAGGGCTGCTGACCCCTAGTCCAGTATGGACAAACGTCTCCCCTGGTCAGGACATAGCCCAGAAAGGCTTAGGGGAATTCCGTTTACGGAGGACCTTTGTTTACTTAATGCCCAATGTGTTCAGGGCCCTACGCTAGATAATCGTACATTTGCTATTTTATTTAGTGCTGTAAAATCACACATTCCTCTCCCATGAAAATACCCAGTTCATCTGTTTCTTCCACTCCCATACTTGTCTACCCTACAACCAAGCCTCTGATCCTCAACCCCTCTTACACTCTCAATAAATTAACTCATTTCTGGCTTTACATCTTTGCCTTCCAACTTAAAACATTCAAGCTCTACTAGTCAGGTTAGACTGGGTTATGTTGCAGTTACAAACAACTCCCAAATCTCAGACACTTACAAGAAGAAAGGTTTTTTTATTGTTCACCCAAGCTACCTGTTGACCCTGGGTAGACCCTGGCCCCTCTCCAAATCATTTTCACTCTGGGCCCTGGGTTGGTGGAGTTGCCTCTGTCTGGACCTTTGGCAGAAGGGAAAGGAGGAGGTGGTGGGCCACACCATGGCTCTTAAAGTTTCTACTTACAAAGTGACACCTGTCACTTCTGCTCACATTTCGTTGGCAATAGCAAGTCACCTGACTGAGCTGATATCAATGGGCTAGATATGGTTATTCCTCCTGCAGGAAGGGGCACTGAATATTTTTGTGCAATAATAGAATCTACTAAAAATGCTGTCCCTATAGAGAGGCATGCTTGCTGTGCCTGGGTGCCCAGGCCCTCCTATCCTTCTTCCACACACGCTCTGCCAAATCCAGAGCCTGGATGCATTCCCTCCACATCTTGACTCCAGCTCTCAAACTGCCCCGGGTTGTTGGAGGGTGTACAGTCCCTGATGGCCCAGTCCACATTCATTGCTGGACCGCCATGTGGCCCAACATCTTTTCTTTTTTCCCTCATCAACTCTCTTTGACATTTGTCTGTTATTTCAAAGTTGACCCCCATGACATCCCAAATCCTTCAGTACCTGACAATGATGAGCCTTCTATTTTTTACAGAAAACAGGAGCCTATAAGTACAAATTCTTATAAAAATTGTAAAACTCTCCACATTCCTTTTCATCTCTGTGCTGTTTTTCTCCATAGCACTTGTGCATCCTCATTGATCTACTTAGCTGATGTATCTCGTTTATTTTCTCTCTGCATTCCCTTCCTCTTCCTCTAGGTTTGCCATTCTTCCCCTCTTTCCTGTCCTAAAGTAAAAGTAGTTTTTTCTCTCCAAGTGCATTGCATTCTGCCCATTTCCTATGGCTTCCCCTCTCAACCCTGTGCCGTTTATTCTTCCTGCTTTCTTAAAAGCCAATCCCTTCCTCTTCATTGGCTCTTTCCGCTTGGTCTCCATACTGGCTTCTGCTGTCCTCAGGGACACAATGGGACCTTTCATGTCCCACTGCCATTTCTTGGAAGGCAGTTGTTCTCCACTTGTTCTGCCTGCTGGGCAGCTTCTTGGGGAGA
>CM052437.1:132206439-132228190 GCA_028533085.1 Varecia variegata
GACATACTTGAAGATCTGACTCGGGGTGTTGGGGGTGGGGGAGGGGACGGGTGTTTACCTACATGATGAGTGCGATGTGCACTGTTGGGGGAATGGACACCCTTGAGGCTCAGTCTCGGGGGGGTTGGGAGGGGCATGGGCAATATACTTAACCAGAACGGTTGTACCCCCATAATAAGCTATAATAAATAAAAAAAAAGAGAAGAATAATTATTATTTTCCATGGTTGATATGAAGAGTAGGAATAACTTATACAAAATGCATTATGGGGATGAGGTACTCAATAAATGCCAGCTAATGCTGTTATTAATGCTGTTATAGCAGTCTCTGCTCAGATATCATTTGCTCTGAGCCCTACTCTGAATCATACTTAGCTGTTCTGTGTTCATAGAGCTCTATTCTTAACTGTTTTAAAGCAGTAATTATTCTGATTCTAATTAATGGTTCTTCCCAGTAAATTTTTAATCTTTTAGATCAGAGTCTCTGTCCTTTTTTTTTCAGTCTTACCAATGTTTTCTTATTCCTTTATTAATTCACAGGCTAAATCATTCATCTTCTTTTATTTGGGACTAAATAAATATTTTGTTGGAAGAGGGAGTAGGTCCCAGTTGCATGAAATATGTAGTTCTACAAAATGAATATGTACACAATCCATGTTAATATTTCACTTCTTATTGTACCAAGGCTACATAACAGATCCTAGGGTGACAAAGCAAGTATCATCATGATAGAGAGTAATCTCTCTTGAATTTGGAACTTCCTGAATTTTCCATATTGTTTAACCTGCTGATTTAAATGTAGGCATCAGGGAGAATTTCTATGAAATTAAAAGAAAAATAGGAAATAGAGAAGTAAAGATCAGTGGTCCCATTTTAAACTGCATTTCAATGCCTAGTAAAAAGGACCATAAATATTAGATCAAACAGCACAGAAATAATCAAAGGCTGCTGAAGCATGCATCTAATATTTGTAGGGTAGGGTAAGAGTTCAAATGGAGGCTCCAGCTCCATTTCACCTCATTCTGGCTCCATCCTGTACCTTGAGAGCTCATCTCTGTGGGTGCCATCAGAATTCCCCCCTGAGTGAGCAAATTCATGACCAGAGGAAAGCTCAAGTGTGGGGTCTAGGGCAAGGGCTCTGGTTACGGGGAGGCAAAGGTGATGCTATTACTGACTCATAATCAACCTAATGTTTGGGAAAGTGATCATGTGTCCTGCTCTAAAAGCATTTCCTATGTTGATGGGGGGAGGAGGTGGTATGAATGGGCTTATAAACTAGTTGGAACTCTAGTTCAGTGTTATCTAACATGTGGGTCATGGGCTCCTGGGTAGCTTTGGAGTTATTGCAAGGGGTTGGAAAATTTGAATGCTTTCATAGCATTTTCTATAGACTTAATAAATATGTCTTACTCATCAACAAATACTAATTTTACAAAGGTGGAGTGGGTTGAACAAAATGTAATTTTAAGACATTGTTAACCTCAATGATGCTTTTTATTATTATGCACATATATACCAAATGAATACCAAAGGGTAGCTACCCCTATGTCGTTGTCTAGTTACTATATATTTTTTAATTTTAGAAAACGGATCTACCTACAAAAAAACTATTGAAAATAACTGATTCAGTTGATATTTTAAAGGACTTCAAAGACTTCATTTTAATTAATACTCTCAGGGCTGAACAAGTGTAATCTTGCATTGTTGATTCCATTTTGGGATGCCAAACTAGACTTGACAGTAGAGGATTTTATTCTGATTCCTCAGTGACTCAGATCAAAGAATTTTAAATGCTCCCAGGTGCTTTGGAGTAAGATTTCAATATGGAGGTGGGGTGCAATGTGGGAAAATAGGCCAACATAATTTAGTTTTCATTTGTGTCTAATAATTAAATGAATTGTTTTCCATTCTAGTTAAATCCACTGCATCCTCAGTTATTGTATCTTAGACTGACATATCAGGTAGGGTCTGATAGGAAGTAGATGGCACACTTCTATTGGAATTAAATATAGAAGTGTGGGCAGGGTTTAGCAAAAGTAAGATGGCTCAGTACTCTAGCGCTAGGCCTTAAGGGGAAAAGGAGGAAACAATTCTTGGAATCTGAAGAGAAAAAGGTATAGGAAGGGTCAGCTGACAGGAGCTGAGGCTCTCAGGAGAGGACCAGGTAAGGGAGCCAGGGGAATAAATATCTTGAGACTACTCCATCCCACCCTCTGCATGTCCTTGAAGTATCTCCCTTTGCACACTCTCCCTGTAAGAGGGGTGCAAGGGAGCAAGGGCACAAAGTGAGATGCAAAAGGGTGGGAAGTGGCTCTGGAAGTACAAGCAGAAGATATTCAGCACAACCAACCACACTAGATAACGCATCAAGTACAGGAGCTTTTCTTTCACTACATGGACAGGGTAGTACAGGAAATAGGCTCTGGATTTACTCAGATTATGATTCAATTCTTTCCTGTTGTGAAGCTGTGTGCTTGGATAAATCCCTAAACTTCTCTAAGTCTTATTTTTTCATTTGTAAAATGTAAATAGAAGACCTGTTTTCCCATGTTGCTCTCAAGTTTAAAGGATAGTATGTCAAATAGGATATAGCAAAGTCTATTTGATGCTGAAAACTTTGGGTGAAATGGAACCTTAGAACTTAGTCATCTATCATCTTTGCTCTTGCTTGTCAACTACTGTGTGTCTAATACATATTCTGTGCTTGGGGATTTTATATTCTTGGCAATTTTTGAACTAGTTGGGAATGCATGTATGGGGATATCAAATCTGTATGCTCTCAAAGCATTGACTGTAGTCTGATTTTATTAGGTCTTGCTTCCATAATTTTACTATTTCTCAATTTATTTCGGTGCTGATGTGATTAGTACAAATTTATTTGAGTGTTATGAAGTCATGGTACTTTTTAAAAATCATGGTGTAGTTTCTTTATTAAAGGGATACTAAAAGCACACTACCATCTTGTGGGGGCAGGCTGAGAAAACCTGTTTTGAGATTCTAAAAGGAATCTTTGCTCGTAACATGTTTAAGGCCTACTGATCCATTTTGGCTTCATGTATCAACTTGATTTAGATTTTATAAAAAATTTTAGGCCTTACACATCAGTTTCTTAGGACAAGCCTTTCCCTGCACTGTGTAATAAACATGAGTCAGCGCAACAAAAATTGGTAATGACTTCCTTAAAAACAAACCAAGTGTAGAAGACTCCCTAATCGTCAGGACAGCAGGTAAGGCGACCCTACGTACCAACGCGGCACCGGGCCAGTTCTCTGAGGGTACCCTAAACCGGCGGACCCTCACTTCAAGGAAACTGAAAAGGGAACATCCCCGCCTTGCTCCCTACCCCTCCGCCCTCCTCGGTCCCGTCGGCCCCAGCCCCGCCCCGTCCCCGCCCGCCGGAGCCGGGCGGGCCACGCCCCCGCGCGCTGGTTGGCCCTCGCGGGCATGATGAAACTTCCCGCACGCATTACAGGAGCGCGGCGTGCACAAAGTGAGCGGAGGTCGCCTGCACGCCATCTGCATCCCTGTCCGCCGCCCTCGCCAGCCTGACCTGCTCTCGCGCAGGTAAGCCGGGCCCCCGCCGCCCAGCGCAGCGCCCTCCCTGCGTGTCCCGGGCTGCCCCGGGAGCGGGGGGAGGATGCGCTGCGGCTTGGCACCCGGCAGACGCGGTTCCGGGGCGCCCGCGGATGCTGCGGCTCCTGCCTGGAGGGCGGGGCGGGCGCCTCCCGATTGTTGCGCACCTGGGAGCAAGCTGGCGAGGAAAGGCCTGTGTCCTGGGCCCCGGAGGGAGTCAATGAACCGCGGCCGGGAGGCCGGGCTGCGCCGGAGAGAAGGCCTACGTTAGCCCCTGTAAATATTATTATTTTTTACCAGCTGGCGTCGAAGCCTGTGGGAATATTGGCAGTCCGGAGGCCCTGCTGCGGACCGGCGGGAGCATGCACGTGGCCGGGGCGCAATCGGGTGTCCCGGGGCGGTGGTGCAGTCGCCTGGTCCTGGTCTAGGAGGGAGGGTCTCTGGCGTTGTCAGTTACCGCCTCACGCCTCCGTGTCTGTATTTTCCCCCTTACCTGGCCCACATTCACCTTGCCTCCTTCCCCTCCCCCCACCCCTCGCTGTAGACTGCAAGACTCCACAAGTGACTTGCTGAGCAAACCCTACCAAGAAGAGATCTGCGTAGGGAGACAGGCGGCCAAGTACAGAAAAAAGCAAAAGAACGGGCATGCCCTTTTCCAATAGGTATCTATTGTATAGAGCTGGCTTAAGATTAATGTTACTGCTTTAAATACAGGGACAGTTTTCATTTTGGCTAGTGGCCGACATTATTTCTTCACTGTCCGTTACCCTGGGTGCCTGACTAATAATTTAAAAGCACCAACTTAAAAAAAATCATTATTCATTGCATTGCTGTAAGATTAATTAGAAGTAAAGCAGGGCTTGAACTTGCCCAGGGGTTGGTTACTTACCGAATCTTACCACAAAAGTAAGATAATATGGCGAGTTTTAAGTAGTTGGTAAGTGGAATAGAAATTAAATGCACTGCACACTTTTGTTCACCCTCTTTCCCGTACGATTTAGTGGTTAGTGTGTATTCCTACAGCAGGCTTAATACTGGGATTCGAATACTCAGCAGCGTTAAGAAGACTTAGGTTAAATGATTCCCTGATGACCACCCTTGTTTTCAAAGCACTTTCCTAACCCATTTTTAACATACTTGGTAGTGAAAGGTAGGTGGCTCATTAGTAGTCATCTCTCTGATGACTCAGTCCAGTTCCGTAACTGCTAGCCACATGTAAGTATTGAGCACTTGAAATGCTGGCTAGTCCGAATTGAGATGTGTTAGTGTAAAATACAATTTTACACTAGATGTGCTGGTGTAAAATACAGTAAGTGTAAAATACAATAGATTTTGACGCTTGAATAGGAAAAGCAATGTAAAATACCTGTTCAGTATTTTTTTATATTGATTATATGTTGATGCTATTTTGGGTGAAGTTGAAAGTAATATATACTTAAAATTAATTTCACCTTTTTGTTCTCTTTTAATGGGACTGCTAGTATATTTAAAATTACATCACTGCTCTAGAACTTTATGAGGAAATATGAAAATTACTGGGAACAGGCAACAGCAGTAGGAAAAAGGATGGCAAGTAGGTCCTTTGCCTTCTTTTAAGACTGATTCCAATAAAAGTAATAGGTTATAGTTTGAATTTGCTTTTTCCTGCTGGAAAAATAAATGTGCTTCACACTTGTTCTCCCTCTTTCCCCTCCAATTTAGTGGTTAGTGTGTGTTTCCTGTAGCGGGCTTACTGCTGGGGTTTGCTAAGCAGCATTAAGAAGACTTAGTTAAATGATTTCTGATGCTCACACTTGATTTTCAGAGCAGTTTCCTAACCCATTTTTAACATATTACCACTTGGTGGTCAAAGGTACAGGGCTTATTGGTAGTCATCTCCCTTGAGTTTCAGTGAATTTTCCCACTAAATCTCAAAGTTAATCCTTCGTTAGAGGCTGTTTGGCTTGGTGCATGGAAGGGACAGCATAGAACATGTGGTGCTTCATTTCCAAAGTGTGGGAGTTGGTACCATTTGTCATTACTTTGATCTGGTCTTCTGAAAGGCCAACCAAAGCTTTGGTTCATGTAGATGCAAAGGAAATATCCTCAAAGGATTGTTCAAAGTGGTGGATGTGACTCGAACATACATTTTTTCTTTAGAGTGTTTGTCCCAAATAATCTGGGCATTTGCTGCAGATTGGCGTTTTTTAAAAAAAATGCCAAAATAGTTATTTTCCATGCTACAAATATTTTGAGAAAATCGCTGTTTCAAGCTGTCAGCAGCCAAATAAAACGGCCCTTTATTTCACAGTTGAGAATTTGTAATTTGAAAGTAATTAACATATGTAGGAATTATTTTTATTTACTTCCTGGCCTACAGGGATGAGCCACGTTGTTTTTCAGGGATGTTATAGTATAAGTCCCACCTCTTTGCTTTCTTACTGACTGACGTGGCTTTCAGACAGGAATACTTGAGGATATTTTTGTCATTTAGGACCTTTTGATAGTGAACATTTTGTATCTTCTGTCAATTTAAAATGTTTTGTTTGTCATAAAGTCAGAATATCTGATATCAGATTATATTGCTTTCTTTTTCATTTTAGACTTTCTTCAATCACGTTTGAATAAATCACTTAGAAGTAAGCTAGAAGTCCTGGAATGCTCACAAGAGCTGTATATCTTAATATTTATTATACTTTAGCAGTGTGTATAATCTGTTCTAGCCAGTATATTCTATCTGCAGTTAGTACAGGTAAAGAGAGGGCTGAGAGGAGACTGTAGAAATGTGGAGAGTGTTTTGGATCTTTGAGGGCTTTGAGGATTTTGGGGATTTTAGGGTGGAGAGAGTGGGCCTGGGATCTCTGGTTAGATTGGAGCCAGCCTGCCTGGGTATCCATATGTTGGGAGCAAACTTAGGATGCAGAGACAGAATACAGCCTGCATGCTGCCAGCTCTAGCTGGCCTCCAAATCCTAAGGTGTTGGAGATGTAGACTTTGGCTGGGTGCTAAGCTGCTGTTGGATATGAAGGTCATCCATCTTTTCTGAGTACTTGCAAATAAATGAAATCATTTTCTACTCCTGTGTGCCTGCCAACCTAGTGGAAAATCACTATAGATAAGATGGTTTATATTTCAACCTTTGAAGTAAGTAGTTTATGTAAGTTTCTGGAATCCAGATTTGATGAAGACTTGGATTGGATATTGAATATTTCATTGGCCTGCTTTTCTCTCCACAGAGAGCTGATAGCACCATTGCACCATGTGTGGTATTTGGGCCCTTTTTGGCAGCGATGACTGCCTTTCCGTTCAGTGTTTGAGTGCTATGAAGATTGCACACAGGGGTCCAGATGCCTTTCGTTTTGAGAATGTCAATGGATACACCAACTGCTGCTTTGGATTTCACCGGTTGGCAGTGGTTGACCAGCTGTTTGGAATGCAGCCAATTCGACTAAAGAAATATCCTTATTTGTGGCTCTGTTACAATGGTGAAATCTATAACCACAAGAAGGTAAGCAAAATAAAACCAGATGATGTCTGGATGTGATTAAACTTCAGAGCTTGTTGGTTATGATAATATTGCACATTTTGTGTAATGCTTTTTACTTTTCAAAGCACTTTCTGTGTTTGTTATCTCATTTGCTCTAGGTATATAAATAGGCAGGGCACCAATGCACAAAGAGGTGAGTGAAATGAATTGGTCACCAAAAAAAAAGTAATAATAATGGGAATTACAGTTCAGTTTCTTTGACTCTTATAATGTTTTTTCCTTCTCTTTTATCAATTTAAATATTTATTAGAGCCTGTGGCAGGTGCTGGGGATACAGTGGTGAATAAAAGAGTCTGCACTCTAATGGAGCTTGTTCTTAATTAGGGAGCAGACAGAAAAAAATCATTGTATATATAACAGGTGTTCTGAAAGGATGAATATGGATCTGTTGAATATGAGAGATCCACTTTCAGGAAGGGTGGTCAGACAAGGCCTCTTGAGGAAGTGACATTTGAACTGAGACGTAATGGATAAGGATCAACTAGCAAGGTGGGAAGAGCATTTCAATCAGGGGGCATAGTATGTATAGAAGCCCAGAGGTGGGAAGCAGCCCTGGGATTGTAAGCGAGGGAATGAGGGACAGGTGGGCAAGGTGGGGCTGGGAAGGTGGGTGGGACCAGATCAAGCAGGGCTTTGCAGCCTTGGTAAAGGGTTGGAATACCATTCTAAGAGCGGCAGCACTTGAGGATTTTAAGGAAGGGATAGAATGTAATAGTTGGGAGGTGAGTGTATTTATAGCTTTTGTATAATGCTGCCACCGAGATTGTTGTTGTGATTATGTACTTAATCAGAGCCAAAGGGCAGAGAGCTGGCTGGATGCAACAAGAAGTAAGACTTCTAGCAACATTCCAATTGAAACAACCTTCTAATCTGGTGAAAACTTACTCTTAGGTTAAGAGTGGGTGAGGGGATAGAAATTCTGACCCTAGGAAGCTAAGAACCTTCCAATCCAGGATTATTTGGCTAGTGTTTCATAAGAAACTTTTTAATCTACAATTTGCAAGTTATTTTTTGTCACCTCTCTTCCCAACTTACTGAAAAGAACAGAGCAGTGAGCACCTAGATTGAATAATGTTTTGCTATACTTTGGCTGAATCATTTGAGAGTATGTTGCAGATATTATGACATTTTACCCCTAAATATATAAGCATTTATCTCCTAAGAATAGGGACACTCTTTTACTTGACACCAATACCATTATTAAGCCTAAGAATCCATAGTACCACCTAATAATCAGTTCATATTTAAATTTCCCTAAGTGTCCCAAGAGTATCTTTATAGCTTTTTGTTGTTGTTGTTGCTTTGTTTTGAGCCAGATTTCAGTAAAGTTTCAAGAATTTGGTTGTGATGTTTCTTGGTATTTTTTGAAACTTTTGATATATGCCTGTCATGCATTTTAGGTTTATATAACGTATACTGCAACATAAACTCCAAAGCCCCCACCCCCACCCCCAGCCTTTTTGATGAAAATAAAATTTGCTACTACTAATAAAGTGTATCCAGGTGAGCTGGGAGTGGAGGGAGACAGAATGAGGGAGAGGAGCAATGGGGTAATGGTTGGGGCCAAGGCGTGGCCTCCTTTTCGAATAAATCACCTGGAAGGTTTAGGACAAAGAGAGGTGGTTGGGGGTAGGTGAGGTAGATTTGGGAAGCTGTTGCTTGCTAATGTCACTGAATGTGTTAGGGTCACTTATCCTTCATAGCCCAGAAGAGTCAGCGGAAGACTATTTCCAAACCCCACCCGTTAGTGACAAGATCATCCCTGATCGTCTCTCAGAGGAGGGAAGGGTGACCAGGTAGTGATGGCCAGGTGGTGCCTCCATTTTTGGACAGTTCTATGAGTGCTTAGAGATAAAAGCTTCACAAATTATGGAGTGAGCTAGAGTGAGAAGCATATTTAAAGGTCATATGTATACATATAGGTTTACTTTTTGAAATTTAAAAGCATGTTTGTTTGTTTATTTATTTATTTTTGAGACAGAGTCTCGCTCCGTTGCCCCAGGTTGGAGTGCAGTGGCGTCATCATAGCTCACTGCAGCCTCAAACTCCTGGACTCAAGTGATCCTCCTGCCTCAGCCTCCTGAGTAGCTGGGACTAGAGTCATGCACCACCACGCCCGGCTATTTTTTCTATTTTTAGTAAAGGTCTTACTCTTGCTCAGGCTGGTCTCGAACTCCTGACCTCAAGCAATCCTCACACCTTGGCCTCCCAGAGTGTTAGGATTACAGGCATAAGCCACCATGCCTAGCCAACATGTTTTAAATACTTAAATTTACCCAGGATTTCCATCTGGTTTTGTGTATGTTAACAACTTCATTCTCCATTATCAGCTAAAAATGTGAGTATAAGTACAAAGAAAGAGGAACACATCAGGACTTTTTTCACATTTATAGTTTGCCAGTGGTGCTGGAGAGCCACCAAATTGGGCAGTAACTCCCAATTTGCGGTGACATTGACAGTCTTTTTGCTGTTCCTTTAGGGCATGTAGACTAATAAAGTTCCACTGCCATTTTGCCTGTCCGTGAGAGGTAGCTTTACTGCCACTGCAGTGGTGAAGGACTGGAAGTCGTAGTCTACCCCTGGGGACCAGCAGCTTTGTTTTGGACTGTGTGTCTGTCATCGTGATGGAATCATTTATTTTTCAGGGAATGGTGCCAAATTATGTTTGCCCTTTTGCTTTATATTTCGAAAGCTGTGGTCTTTGAGGCTGAACTGGAGGAACTTCAGCCAATAGTATCTTCCCAAACCAAAAGTTTGTAGTTGGAGAAGACACATTTTTAGTGTCATGGCAACTAGGCAACCTGTTTTCTTAACTTACACATACAGGTTGAGCATTCTTAATCTGAAAATCTGAAATTTGAAAGGCTCCCCAATCTGAAACTTTCTGAGCACTGACCTGACACTGCAAGTGGAATATTCCACAACTGACCTCTCGTGACAGGTTGCAGTCAAGATGCACGTGTACAACACACAATTTATTCAGCATCCCCAGGGGATAAAAACACCCTTCCAGCTCCTTTCAGCTGCAACTTACCTTTTCCACGTGTGCCCAGGTTTCCCCATGCAAGCACGCTCACAGTGGGTAATAAAATTGCACGTGTGCAGGCTGGACCTGCCAGTGGCAGGTTCCCCACAATGCCCCGCATGGAGCCAAGACCTATGTGTTTTACTCACTGTGTACTTTTGTTTATTCTTTGCTCTTGGTGTAAAGATGTTGTTGAAGCATCCAAAAGACCTGGGTAATAGTGATAAGAAAAGAGGAAGCATTAATGTTTATAACACAGAAAGTCAAGCTGTTGGAGAAACCGGACAGCAGTGTAAGGGTATAGACAACATGGTAAAAATGTGTGACGGGTTCCTGAAGGGCTAGAGCAGCGTGCATGCATAAGAGAATAAGAAATCATGTCAGTTTATAAAATCAAAGAGAGACTTCTAAGACAAAAACCGTTGTTATGAAGCAGATGACTCTAGAAGAAACATTTAAAACGGCCATCCAGCAGAATGCCTCCTCATCCCTAGAGGACCCACTTCCTGGTCCCTCAACTACTTCTGATGTTTCTTCTCATCTAAAAAAGTAAAATACAGTATTTTATAATTACTTTTTAATGAAAACAGCATCACAGGTGGAGACTGAAATTCTGCTGCTGTTAATTGTTGCTGTTGTTGAACAAGCTGATACAGGTATTCTGGTGATGCTACTGTGCTGCTTAGTTACCCTGAACACATTATTTTTGCACTGTATTAATGGTATGTCATATTTTTAACTGTTAGGTACTTATGTGTGAATAAGTGTAAGAAAATGATTGCTCATCCGTAGCATCAGAGTCAGGAATGATGGTGATGCCAAACAACCACAGATTGTCCACGTGGGTGGCTGAGATAGTGACACCTTTGCTTTCTAATGGTTCAAGACACACAAACTATGTTTCATGCAAAAAAATTATGAAAAATATTGCATAAAATTACCTTTATCCTATTTCGTGTTTGGATTTGGGTCTTATCCCCAAAGTAACTCATTATTTATATGTGGATATTCCAAAATCCAAAAAAAAAAAAAAGTATCCGAAATCTGAAACACTTCTGGTTTTAAGCATTTCAGATAAGGAAATACTCAACCTGTATATATGTAAATATATGTATTACCTACATAGTATGTATATAATATGCATTTTCATCCCTCCACACATTACTGCTCTGGTGTATTGCCACTGTCTTCTGTTTATCAGAATGCAACTAAAATTTTCACAGGTTCAGCTTTATTTTGTGTAGAATTTGCAGAATTGTGAGTTGAAACAAGCTAATGTTTGATAATGCTATGATTCTAAATCACCAAAGTGCATGAAATGATTATAGAGCACAGAAATTTTGAAGCAACTTTGCAATAAAAAATTACTGGTAAATGCGCAAGGATTCTAACATTTTTGTTTGCTATTCTTTAAGATGCAACAACATTTTGAATTTGAATACCAGACCAAAGTGGATGGTGAGGTAATCCTTCATCTTTATGACAAAGGAGGAATTGAGCAAACAATTTGTATGCTGGATGGTGTGTTTGCATTTATTTTATTGGATACTGCCAATAAGAAAGTGTTCCTGGGCAGAGACACCTATGGAGTCAGACCTTTGTTTAAAGCCATGACAGAAGATGGATTTTTGGCTGTGTGCTCAGAAGCTAAAGGTAATGATAGGATTTTTCTATAGATTTTCATTACTGTCCTGGTTTTGTGTTTTCTTCTAAATCATCTTTGGAGATCCCTTAGGGAACAATCCAAATTTTACAATTGATCCTATATGTATTTTATCTTATTTATTTATTTTTTTTGAGACAGAGTTTCGCTCTGTCGCCCTGGGTAGTAGAGTGCAGTGGCTCATTGTAGCTCACTGTAACCTCAAACTCCTGGCCTCAAGTGATCCTCCTGCCTCAGCCTCCCAAGGAGCTGGGACTATAGGTGCGAGCCACTGCCCAGCTCCCTGTGCCCTTTAGCTGTCACTCCCATCCCTTCATATTCATCATTCACCCACGTATCCCAGCCCCTGACAGCCACTAATCAGCTTCCTGTCTCCATGGATTTCCCTATTCTGGCCATTTCATATGAATAGAATCATATCATGATACGGGTTTCTGTGACTGCATTCTTTCACTTGGCATAATGTTTTTAAGATTTGTCTATGTTGTAACACGTGTCAGCACTTAACTTTTTGTAGCCAAATGATATTCCATTACATGGGTATATCACATTTTGTCTGTCGGTTGATGGACATTTGGGTTGTTTCCCCCTTTTTGACTATTATGAGTAATGCTGCTATAAATGTTTATGTACAAGTTTCTGTGTGGACCTTTCTCTTGGGTACATATACCTAGGAGTGGAATTGCTGGGTCATATGGTAACTATATTTAATTGTTTGAGGACCTGCTAGGCTGTTTTCCAAAGTGGATGCATTATTTTATATTCCTACCAGCAATGTAGGGGAGTTTTGATTTTTTTTCCACATCCTCACAAACCATTTTTATCTGATTTTTTTGACACTAGCTATCCTGGTGTGTGTGAAGTGAAGTGGTGTTTCATTGTGCTTTTGAGTTGCACTTCCCTCTTTTTTTTTTTTTGAGACAGAGTCTCTCTTTGCCCAGGCTAGAGTGAGTGCCGTGGTGTCAGCCTAGCTCACAGCAACCTCAAACTCCTGGGCTTAAGCAATCCTACTGCCTCAGCCTTCCGAGTAGCTGGGACTACAGGCATGCACCACCATGCCCAGCTAATTTTTTCTATATATATTTTAGTTGGCCAGATAATTTGTTTCTACTTTTAGTAGAGATGGGGTCTCGCTCTTGCTCAGGCTGGTCTCGAACTCCTGACCTCGAGCGATCCACCCGCCTCTGCCTCCCAGAGTGCTAGGATTACAGGCGTGAGCCACCGTGCCCGGCCTGCACTTCCCTCTTGACAGTGATGTCCAGCATCTTTTCCAGTGCATATTGGCCATTTGTGTATCTTCTTTGGAGAAATGTTTATTCAAATTCTTTACCAGTTTTTTTTTTTCCTACTGAGGATCATTTTATTTAAAAAAAATTAATAGAGTTTTCTTTAGAGCAGTTTTGGATTTCAAAAAAATTGATAAGTACAGAGTTCACAAATGTTCCCCTTTCACCCTCCCCCCAGTTTTCCCTACTTTGAACTGATATTGATATATTATTATTAACTAAAGTTCATAATTTACAGTAGAGTTCACTCTTTGTTTTATACAGTTTTTTGGGTTTGACAAATGCAAAATGTCGTGTACCCGCCATTACAGTGTCATATAGAATAGTTTTATTACCCTAAAAATCTCCTGAGTGCTACCTATTCACTCATCCACTCTTTTCCCTCTGAACCCCTGTCCACCACTAATATTTTTACTGTCTCTGTAATTTTGCCTTTCCCAGAATGTCATATAATTGTTGTAACCACACAGTATGTAGCCTTTTCATACTGGTTTCTTTTGTTCAGCAATATGCATTTGAGGTTCTTCATGTTTTTTTTTGTAGCTTGATAGCTCATTTCTTTTTACTATTTGCCGATTATTTGCTGACTAACATTCCATTTGTTTGCATGTACTACAGATTATCCATTTTTCAATTATTTGTTTATAATTGGGTTATTTGGTTTTTTATTATTGAATCGTAATAGTTTCTTATATAGTCTAGATACAAACCTCTTATGTTCAGCAGGGTTGCAAGATAAATCAATATCCAAAAATCAATTGTATTTGATTTATATACGTTCAGTGAATACTACATACTTGTATTGAACAATCTGAAAATGAAATTAAGAAAAAGCTATTTACAATAGCATCAAAAAAGAATAAAATCCTTAGAAATAAATTTAACAAAAGAAGTGTAAACGTTGTATTCGGAAACTATAAAACATTGAAAGAAATGTACGAAGATGTAAATAAATAGAAAAGCATCCTACTGATTGTGAATTGAAGACTTCACATTAAGATGGTAGTACTCCGCAGATTGATCTACAGATTCAACTTGAATCCATATTAGAATCCCATAAGAGTTCTTTGTAGAAATTGACAAGCTGACGCTAAAATTTATATGGAATTGCAAAGGACTCAGAATAGCCAAAACAATCTTGAAAAAGAGGAACAAAGTAGGAGAACTCACACTTCTTGACTCTAAAACTTACTACAAAGCAATGGTATTAATACTAAGGACAGTGTAATACAAGCACATGGATAGATGTATAGCCCAGTGGAGTAGGATTCATAGTCAGAAATGAACTCTTATATCTATTGTTAACTGATTTTCAACACAGGTGCCAACACCATTCAGTGGGGAAAGAATTTTAAAAACTGGTGCTGGGACAACTGGATATACATAATACATATGCAAAAAAAATGAATTTAGACCTTTATACCATATACAAAAATTAACTCAGTGGATCAAAGACCTAAATGTAACAGCTAAAACTATAAAATCCTGAGAAGCAAACATAGGAGTAAATCTTCATGACCTTGAATTTGGCAAAGCTTTCTTAAATAATGACACAAACAATGAAAGAAAAATTGATAAATTGGTCTTCATCAAAATTAAACATCTTGTACTTAAAAGGACACCATTAAGAAAGTGAAAAGACAACCCACAGAATGGAAGAAAATATCGCAAGTCATACATAGCACATTTGATGGTAAACTTTAGGAGGACATTCCTCTTTTATCTCTTACCTGCATAACAGTAACATCCTAAAATCTGTCTTGTTGCCTCTTTTTGCCATTCTTTAAATCCTTTCTCACTTAGTTTTCAAATTTAATATTGGCTGAAGCAAGGATAATGAGGTCAGTCAAAGGGTCCTTGGGATACTAGTCACAGTGTGGGTACTAATACCTACCTGATCTATTTCTGGCATTTCTAGTGTGATCTAATGGCGAACAAATATATATATGTCAGTTACCTCATGTACTTCTGGGGCAGTCTGGCAGAGAACACAGGGAAAAGCAAGCACCTACTCCACTGTGTCTCTGGGCCTGACCAACACTTGATACGGAACTGCAATCTCCTGTCCAGTTTACCCTTTGAAATTTCTTGATTTGATCTTTTCTACATCCTAATACTGTCCTTTTCCAGACTAAATGATCTCATCTAGAGTACTGCAATGGTTTTTCTTTCTCAATGCTTTTAGAATAACCTATCAAAAAGTCATCTGGTCATGGGTACTGCTTGCTTAAAACCTTTTAATTATTATCCCTCATTCCCTACCCGGGTTGTGTAATTTGCTTGAGCTCTGCTAGCTATGAGGGGATCTGGGTCTTTTTTCTGGTCTTTGAATTCAGGGCTACAGAGATTACTGGGTTAATGGTCTAAGTCATGAGGAGTATTCTGTGTAGACAGGCTGTTACTATTTACAATAAATCATTGATTTTTGTGTTAAAGATGATGGTGATGTCAGGTTAGGGTACTGTCCATGAAAACTTATTGAGAAAATTTATAGTTTTCATGCATAATATATAACTAGTTAAAAGATAGATGTCTAACTTCTTAATATCTGACTTTAAAGTATGTAAGAATGGATCATCGTGCCTGTTTAAAGGACTGGGAACCATGACTATTTTCTTAAAATACCTCAGTGATAACAAAGAAATGACTGCCGGGATATCATAAGATAGAATTTCATCTTTTTGCTTCATAAATGTGTCTGTCTTTTCTTTTTATATTTGTTTGCTTTATTATGGAAAGCAATTTCTTGATGAGAAATTCTAGCTAGGGAGAAGAAATTGAACACCGAGAGTTCTATTGCTTTGAATTACTAGAAATCAGTGTACTTTTGCTGTACATCTCAGTGCCTCTGTCATCTCTCCTGTAGACAGAAGGTAGGGCTTCGGGGGATTAAAATTTTTTTTCCTATTTTGATTATATAATAGGCGTTTATTTGTATTGAAAAGGGAAAATGAATGTGAATGTAGAGGGTATCAACTAATTGTGGAAGTTATTATGAAGTGTTACCTAATTTGAATAAAGGTATCTTTTTGAACGTGTAGGTCTCGTTACATTAAAGCACTCCACGACTCCCTTTTTAAAAGTGGAACCTTTTCTTCCGGGACACTATGAAGTTTTGGATTTAAAGCCAAATGGCAAAGTTGCATCCGTGGAAATGGTTAAGTATCATCACTGTAGGGACGAACCTCTGCATGCCCTTTATGACAACGTGGAGAAGCTCTTCCCAGGTAAGCAACACCCACTGGCCCATCCCCTTCCCTTCTTCCCTAGAGGAAAAACGTTATATTCCCATGCTATTTGCATGATTTTGATTTCAAGACCTAGTTCCCATTCCATTTTGGAGGTAACACGTTAAGATTTGGTAGACTTCAGTGTTGAGCAAGTGGGGTGTCCTGGCAGATGTTGGTGATAGTGAACTTCATTTCAATAACTAAGTCAGCCCAGGTATCACAGAGCTGTTTCATTTACTTTCTGTATTTATAGGTTTTGAGATAGAAACTGTGAAGAACAACCTTCGGATCCTTTTCAACAATGCTGTTAAGAAGCGTTTAATGACAGACAGAAGGATTGCTTGCCTTTTATCAGGTGAAGTCAATTAAAAACCTAATTATATTTAATGTGTGTTCAGATGAAATGATTTGTAGCCATCTCTTTGGTTTTGACTGTAAAATGTGGACTATATTAATCTTTCCTTCACTGTAGGATTAAAAAGTTTTTTATAAGCTGCATTTCATGTTCATAGTAATACTGCAACTTAGAGTTACACTATTGCTATATTATTGGTATGAGAGTGAGCTAGTAAACATTCTTTAGAATTCTGTATAGTGATTTTTAACCAATTCAAATGCTGCTACCATTGTTACAGGTTATATTTTGCTATCATTACAGTTGATTTCAGATTATAAAACTTGGGGATTTTAAATGATAAAACTGTGATCATGGTGTTTAACAGGAATATATATCTGTTATATGTGCCTGTCTTATGCAAGGCACATAACCAGTATGCTTGCTTTCTTGCACGTAGGGGGCTTGGACTCCAGCTTGGTTGCTGCCACTCTGTTGAAGCAGCTAAAAGAGGCCCAAGTACAGTACACTCTCCAGACATTTGCAATTGGCATGGAAGACAGCCCTGATTTACTGGCTGCTAGGAAGGTAAGGTGCTGTCTTTGCCTGTTATGTAGTAAGAACAGACTTGTTATTATTGGAATGAAAATCGAGTAGGATGATTCTACTTCTGCTGCTCTGTTGACTCAAGTAATTGTTTGAAATTCAATGTATTAAAATAGAATGAAATCCCTGTTGAATATCCCCTGCCTTGCATCCATGCTTCCACTGGTTGGGGCTTGGAGGTAGTGGCCTGTAAAATCATTTCTCCTTTTTTGCCTTGTTAGTTTTCACTAATTCATAATGCTTTTTGAACTTATGTCATGTTTTATTTTCAAGGGTAGTTCTTTTCTTTAACAAATATGTGGATATTTGTTTATATAATCAGGTGGCAAATCATATTGGAAGTGAACATCATGAAGTCCTCTTTAACTCTGAGGAAGGCATTCAGGCCCTGGATGAAGTCATATTTTCCTTGGAAACTTATGACATTACAACAGTTCGTGCTTCAGTAGGTAAGTATTTTATGATAAGGAAAAAGTTTTTTTAATACTAAAAAATATAAGGTTTGAAAAATATTAAGCAACAGTTTATAAACACATTATTCAAGAATGAATGTAAATTAAATTCCTATGTTACTAATTGTTTAAGACCATTTAAGAATTTCTTGAATCTCTTTGGGGAGAAGGGAACAATAAATACATAGTTCAGCCTCCACATTATGGTATCACACTTTATATTTCCCTAAGGAGTGGATACATGTTTTCTGCCCCTCCCTCCATTTCCCTGTATAAAGTTTCTTGGGCTATATATAGTCTGTATAAAATGGGGAAATAGGTCTATGTTATAATGCCTTTTCTGTAGGAAGTACTCATTGTAGATGGATTTTGTAAATATTTCATCATACGCCTTATCAATTTGCAACACACTAGTTTTATCCTGTAAACACATACAGAGATTGGAAATAGACCCCAAATCAGACTGATTCAATGTTGTTATTAAGCCTTTATGTGTTGCTAGCTTAGATATACCTCTTTTAAGAGACTTGCCTTGGAGGATAACAAAAATCTTAATTATTACAATGATTTATGGCCCTCCAAAGTATCACAATAAATAAACAGATACACAGGATATCTATGGTATTGAAATGTCATGGGGTGGGGGTGGGATTAGGCAAAACAAGGTCTAAAAAGGCTCTCCAGGTGGGGTGATGGGAAAACAAGGCTGAGAAGAAACACTGGTTTAGAGGGATGTGGAGCAGGAACTAGGCAGGCATGTTTTAATAATATATAGTCTCCTCAACTGTGTGGAATCTGGTAAATGGGAAGTGGCAAGGGGGAAAAAAAAACCAGCAAAATTAAAACTAAATTATCAAAACCCCTATTTTTTTTTGTAGTAATACCAGTATGAAAGGCATGATTTTTAGGTATTTGAGTCATTATTCAGTTTAGCAAAATTTCGAGGTAGACATTCTTGGTCTGAAAACATTAGAATTTTAAGATATGTTTATAAAATTATAGAATGGTTCTGGGCTATTTTATTGCAACAGTATAACTTTTGGATTAAGTATGTATAAATGGCTTATAAGGTCATTGCTTTTAGAAACTACCTTGTATTAATGTGAAGTCCAATATAGTAATAAAGTTTACAATTGTTTCTGAAAACCACATAAAAGGCATTTTTGGTGGATGGTTATATTGACATTAACATTAATTTCTCTCTCTCATTTAAGGTATGTATTTAATTTCCAAGTATATTCGGAAGAACACAGATAGCGTGGTTATCTTCTCTGGAGAGGGATCAGATGAACTTACACAGGGTTACATATATTTTCACAAGGTAAGCACTCGAAAGCAGAAGGATATTCATGCTGTATTAAGAAAAGTATGAATCATTTGACTGTTTTCCATCTTTTGCCCCTTCAGTACAGTAACATTTTTGAGTATCTTGTGAGTTTATATGAGGAAATCTGATAGTGTCTGCTTTGTATTTCTTTTGAGAGGAAAGAAGTCTTAATAGTGTCAGATAATTTTTGTTCTTTAAAACTAAGCATCAAAATCACTTTTCTGCTATTTCTCAGTGCCCGGTGGAATTATGACGTTATACAGTGTGTTCATTTTATTTGTTCTAACGCCAACAGTTTTGGTGGGAGGGAGGGCATGTTTTATAAAGCATTGCTTGTGTCTGTTTAGTCACTTACTCCCTTCCCTAAATTTGTTTAGCTTTCTGTCTTACCCACCTTTGGCACTGAAATATAGGTAAGAGGGAGAAATGAAAACTGTTGTGTGTGCCAAAAGCAAAGCTGTTGGTGTTTTTGGAACTTCAGCTATTTGTTTGTGAAATAGGCTCCTTCTCCTGAAAAAGCCGAGGAGGAGAGCGAGAGGCTTCTGAAGGAACTCTATTTGTTTGATGTTCTCCGTGCAGATCGAACTACTGCTGCCCACGGGTAACGTGATATTTTAAGAAGCAATTGTAAACAACAACAAAAAAAACTCAATGAGTAGCTCAGTGGCTGATTTGCTTTTTCTTTTCAGTTGGCTGGATGTTGCAAAGGGTGACTTTTATAGAGAAAATGAAACTTGTCTCTTAGCACCAAAAGAATTAGGCTAAATTCAAAGTATTGTCATGGTAATGGGGAGAGGTCTTCTTCTATAGGTTGTTTTAGGTGGGGTTTCCATCTTTAAAGCATAACAGCCTTCTGCTCACATCTGCACAACCAGGAGGGAAGGCTGCTGCAGCCATTTAAAAGAAGTAAAGGTTATGAACTCCATGTAACAAGTATTGAGCACCTGCCATGCCCATTTGGTGCCATGGTGACCCTGAGGGGATAGGGCAGTGAAGATGCAAGAAGTTCGGTACAATTATAAGAAACCAGTTTCTTTGGTATCATTTCTAGTTGGCTAACTTTTCACGTTTTAGCTGGTCATTGTTGGAGCATTGAAGACTTACTGTACATGATAAACAACTGACGTTAAATGTTTTGTTAATCGTTGCTTCTACTGAATCATACTTAGATTAGGAAATGATTACATATGGGGTTGGGGAATGGATGGAATCTTGGTCATTATTCTATCTGCTTATCCTAACCACAGTCACTAGGATTCAGGGAACAGATGCTATGGCATTCAGTGAAATACTGTGGAAGGTTGGTTGATATTGCATATTGTAAGTGAATTATTAATCAGATAGTGGTTAAAAAAATACTGAATTGTCATTACAGTTGTTAATAGGAGAAGAGATGGTCTCACTTAGAAAAAACTTTGAGTCAGAAAGGTCCAGGCAAGGTACATTCTTTTTTTTTTCTTTTTTTTTTGAGACAGAGTCTCACTCTGTTGCCTGGGCTAGAGTGCCGTGGCATCAGGCTAGCTCACAGCAACCTCAAACTCCTGAGCTCAATCAGCCTCCCGAGTAGCTGGGACTACAGGCATGCACCACCATGCCCGGCTAATTTTTTCTATATATTTTTAGTTGTCCAGCTAATTTCTTTGTATTTTTTTAGTAGAGACGGGGTCTCGCTCTTGCTCAGGCTGGTCTCGAACTCCTGAGCTCAAACGATCCTCCTGCCTTGGCCTCCCGAGTGCTAGGATTACAGGTGTGAGCCACTGCGCTGGGCCTAGGGTACATTCTTAATGACTGGGTCACTCATGATTCTTTTTCTGCTTTTTGAGATATGAATTCAACTGTTCGTAGAAAGGAAAGTAATAAAAGTAATGTCTCAAACAGTTTTACTCCCTAGATCAGATGATATATTTTATTTCGAATGAAGATTTTTATATTCATTCATTGGTGGAGCGCAGTCATTAGGAGGCTTGTAAACGTGACTTTATGATCTTAACATCACTCAAAAGCAGGTTGTGCTGCTTTAGAGCCTAAATGGACACTCACTACATAATCCATTTTAATTTAGATTTTCTTCTTTGCTCCTTTAAGCCTTGAACTGAGAGTCCCATTTCTGGATCATCGCTTTTCTTCCTATTACTTGTCTCTGCCACCAGAAATGAGAATTCCAAAGGTAGGTGAATCAACTCAAGGTAAAAAACTGGCTTTGCTCCCAGGTTATATTTTTAACTCTTTCTGATGCTCCTTCTGTTTCCATGTCAGAATGGGATAGAAAAACACCTCCTGAGAGAGGCATTTGAGGACTCCAATCTGATACCCAAAGAGATTCTCTGGCGACCAAAAGAAGCCTTCAGTGACGGGATAACCTCAGTTAAGAATTCCTGGTTTAAGATTTTACAGGAATATGTTGAACATCAGGTATGATGTCTTTAAAAACATTTTTGGGATAGGATAATTTGGATGCAGAGCTGTCATTAGTTATTCATTTTGTATTTAGTTTGGATATTTTGTGTCTGTAGGAAAGATTCACAGTTCCTATAAACAATACTTCTTTTATAAGAATTATATAAAAATTAAGTAGCATGAGGGATTACAAAGTAGTATCTAGAATTGAAAGAGAGAGAGGAGACTTGCTAATTATCACTGACCTTCATTTAACACATTTTTGGGCATCTGCTGGGTGTCAGACATTACACGAGGCACAATACTCAGAGCCACCAAGTATTAGAAATAAGC
>CM052437.1:132228290-132250630 GCA_028533085.1 Varecia variegata
TTTTTTTTTTTTTTTTGAGACAGAATCTCACTCTGTTGCCCAGGTTAGAGTGCCGTGGTGTCAGCCTAGCTCACAGCAACCTCAAACTCTGGGACTCAAGCAATCCTTCTGCCTCAGCCTCCCGAGTAGCTGGGACTACAGGCATGCGCTACTATGTCCGGCTAATTTTTTCCATATATTTTTAGTTGTCCAGGTAATTTCTATTTTTTCAGTAGAGACGGGGTCTCGCTCTTGCTCAGGCTGGTCTCGAACTCCTGAGCTCAAATGATCCTCCCACCTCGGCCTACCAGAGTGCTAGGATTACAGGTGTGAGCCACCGTGCCCGGCCTATTTTAGCATTTTCTAAGCGATAGATTATTCAAAGGGTCTTGTACAATTTGCAGCCATGCCTTATCTTAACTTTTTTTGTTTACTTTGTGAAACCAGATTAAATAGAAGTTTTTCCATGCCATTTAAAAAATTATTTTTGCTCTTTTATAGGTTGATGATACAATGATGGCCAATGCAGCCCAGAAATTTCCCTTCAACACTCCTAAAACCAAAGAAGGCTATTACTACCGTCAAATCTTTGAACGTCACTACCCAGGCCGGGCTGACTGGCTGACCCATTACTGGATGCCCAAGTGGATCAATGCCACGGACCCTTCTGCCCGCACACTAACCCACTACAAGTCAGCTGCCAAGGCTTAGATGCTCTCTAAGCTGTCGAAAGCAAATATTTCTTGTTGTGAAGGGTAGGGGACGGGGTGGATAGTGGACCAACGAGAGCCACCCAGGCTTACTTGGGTGTGAAAAAAATAAAACTCTAAGATCTAAAACATCATTGCTGTAGTCATTTATATTTTTAGAGTCCCTTCATTAGAGGTAAGTAGAAATTGAGCAGCTTTTGCTGTATCATGGTGAGGTTGGAGGATGAGCTAGGAATAGGGAAAATTGATGTTTGCAAGAGCTCACAGAACTCTCCTGGCAGAGCTGCTTTAGAAATTTGAGTCTCCTGTCCACGTGGCCTCCTTCCAGTCCTTGTCTCATCATGGTGTGGTCCTCTTGTGCCCTCCCTGTCTTAGTTCTGCCTGTGTCCCTAACAGCTGGCTAGGCAGACCCTGGAGACTCGAGTCCTTTGTAGGAGTTCATGACAGCTCTATTTTGTAAGATAGTAATTTATTTTTTCTTTTTTATGTTGAGCCAACATTTCTTCTGGAGACTGTTGTTCTAGAGCAGGGGTCAAACTGTTTTTATAAAGGGCAAGACAGCAAATATTTTAGGCTTTGCAGATCTCTGTTGGAGCTGTTCAGCTCTACCATCATAGTGCAGAAGTTACACAGACAGTCTGTAAACAAATGGGCATGTTCTATTAAAACTTCATAAAAGCAGGCAGTGGGCTAGATGTGGTCCATGGGCTGTGGTTTGTTGATCCCTGTTCTAGAGCAACAACCTGAGCTAAGCATTTCTGGTAAAAGGAATTCTAAACCTAGTTGAAAAACAAAGTATCATAAGGAAACATTCAAAGAGCAAGTAGAAGATTTTCATTTGAATGCTCATTGGTGGTTTAGAGACAACATTTTGAAATACATTATAAAGGTGAATTTAACTTTTAGGAACTTTTGAAAAGGGAACTGCTGGTGTACGGGTAAATATAAGCATGCTTGGTGGGCCGGGCATGGTGGCTTGCACCTGTAATCTCAGCTACTTGGGTGGCTGAGGCAGGAGGATTGTTGGTTGAGGCCAGGAGTTGGAGGCTGCACTCCAACTGGACTGCACTCCAGCCTGGGCAATAAGAGTGAGACTCTGTCTTTTAAAAAATAACAAAAATAGTCATTTAAAAAGGAATACTTGATGGGAAGAGTGAGTAGGCAGGAATTTAGCTGGTAAATGGGAAGACATTTGTTTGAGGCTAGCTTTAGGCCTTGACCTATAGTTTAAAAATGTCTCCAGGACACTGAGAAAATGTCATTAATTAATATTAGATAACTTTTAATGATTATCTTGTATTTGTAGGTGCCTGAATTGCATAAACCCAAGTGTGATTTGATTCTAGGCATATCTATTCTGGTAAAGCCTCAGCCAGCCAAGCTAAGTGGCATCAGGAATGCCTGGGAAACTCAGCTGATAATGATTACTCAGTGTACATAGCAGAGCTAAGGGATGGCGTAAATGACAAACTGCCAGTTCTCCAGGGTCTGGGGTTTGGCTCTAGATTTTTAACTTCAGTGACTGAGATCTGCTGTATTTAGTTATTACCCAGACGTTTGATAGTAGAGATAGTAGTTAAGCCAGTTTCATAGCAGCAAACTGTAGATCAATTACAATGGCAGCAACTTACTGGATTTCAAGTCATGCACCAAAGGTTCTTGGCACATGGTATAAAGTTAACTTTTTCTCTTCTTTTGCAACTTAAATAGTAGAAGGTTTGAAGAAATGGTAGCCACTAGGTTCATGTACACATGACTCAACAGCTTACATATTGGCCAAGGCTGTTTTCCTCTGGGCCGTTCTGATACTGGTATTCAATGCCAGGGAGGTGTGTGTTATCTAATCCACACAGCACTGCTAACAAAAAACAATTCAGACCTTTCATGCATAAGCTTAAAGATTATTAGCTGGTATCCTGTCATTTCAGTCTGATGTGAGCACCCTTGTGAATGACCTACCCTTTAGAGGTTTATTTCACTTTATCTTAATATCTGCTCTAAAAAATTTACCATATTGTTTGACAGAATAATATACTTCTATTAAAAAAAAAGTAAAATCCACCCAAAATCCTACCACTGCTTTTAAACTGTTTTAACGTTTTCTCGAAGATCTCTTGCTATAAAGGTACAATTGTACATACATAGGTAGCTTATCTTGGCTAACATAAGGCCTCAAAGCTTCTTAAGCCCTTTACAAGGAAAATATAAAAAGGAATTAATCCGGAGCCTCTGATAGCCCAGACTCAAAAGGATTATGCCTCACATTTAGTGGGAAACTTACACTTGTATCAGACTAGGAACATCTTGTCGAGGCCACAGAGTCAGAGCATGGTCCTTAATTGGTCCTTGGGGTTGCCTTGGCTTGGTCTGCAATCTGTGATAAGGGATCCTTGGAGTGGGCCCCTGTGGAAGGCCAAAGCTGCCAGGAGGAAGCAGAATGGAAGCGGGGCAGGGAGGCAGGGCCATATGGTGCTAGACTGAGCATTGGAAAAGTCAGTACCAAGCACATACTTGTCAACTGTTCTAAGTACTTCATTGTGTTAACTCATGCAGGCTTAACTGAGGAATTGCAGCAGATTTTATTTCCTAAAAGTGGCCACAGCAGTATATCTGGTCCCATATGCTCTCCTAAGCAGTCTGTTTCACCTCTCCTTGAGCCCCAGCAGGACCTGGAGATTGCCTTGACTAGTACAATACCGTGGGGGTGATGCTGTGTGGACTTCTGAGGCTAGGTCACAAGAGGTGATGTGGTTTCCGCTTTCTCTCTTGATGAATATTGTAAGGAAGCCTGTGTGTTACACTTTGGGCTGACGGCCCCAGCAAAGGTCTCAGGCAACAGCCAATGTCGACCACCAGCGAGTAAACCTCCAGGTGATTGCAGCTGCTGGTCTTTGAGTCTTCCAGCCGAGGCCCCAGGCGTGGGGCGTAGAGATAAGGCAGCCTGCTGTGCTCTGTCCAAGTTCCTCACTCACAAGCCTGTGCGCCTAATAAGTGGTTGCTTGACACTATTAAGTTTTGGGGTGGTTTGTTACACAGGCATAGTGACTGGAACAGGTTAACACCATTACCTAGCCCTGTTTTACACAGGTTACATAGGTTGCCCAAAGTCATTTAGCAAATTAGTAGGTGGTGGGACTCCAAGTTAGTCCGATAGGTTGGCTCCAGACCCTCTGGGTTGTTCTTTGCTGACTCTTCTTGCACTGTCAGTATGAAACGACAGCCCAGGTCTCTGCTGTGAATTGAAAGACGAAGGGCAAGGGCTTCCTCTCAGCTTTTGTTGGGAGCAAGAAGTTGGGGCAGGGCCAGCTTATCTCCCAGAGACCACAGTGATGCTAATGGCATAGGCTAGGTGATGTTGAGAAAATGATCCCCAAGTTTCCGTGTATTACCACAAAAAAGTTATTTTTTGCTCAAACTTTCTGTTCATCTTGGCCTGTGGGGGCTCTGCCCCATTGCTGAGGGGCTTATGAGGACTCTGGGACGCAGGCCAATGCAGGCACGATCTGGACACATACTTCCATCACCAGCAGGGCAGGGGATGAAGAAAGTGGTGAAGCATTCACTGAAACCTGAAGCTTCCACTCAGCAGTGACTGGTGGCTTTTGCTCACATTCCATACGGGTCATGTGACCACACCTAACGGCAAGGGGGCGTCTACCAGAAAGGAAAAAGAAATACCTGGAGAGCAGCACTAACAACTCCGCAAATCCACTCGTCGGTAACCAAATAATTCAGTTCACTCTTTATCACACAAGAAATATATTCACCCCCCACTCGAGGATTACAACTCAAGAATCCCATTCTGCCAAGGCCTCAGCCCAGGCTTTAGGATCTCTGGGTGATGAACTTACGTGGAAGTCTGTTTCAGGGCTGGAGATGGCAGTTCTTCATGATCTGAGAAGAAAAATTACCTGCTCCTCACCTGTCCAATATATAATTCAGCAGGAATAGAATAGCTGCAGCAACATCAAAACATATTCAAAAAGAATAGACCAGGAGATACACAGCAAACCCCAGTGGGTAGCAATTTTGACATTCAGTCATTCGAGGGCCTCCATCTCTAGCAGAAAATTGCCCTTCAAGGGTCACCAGCAGCCAAGACATCAGTGTGTCGGCAGGAGGAGGCAGGAGTGAAAGAACTGGGGGAATTGGTCCCTGAGCGCAGGTGAGGCACGGGGTGGGAACACTTTGAAGTGGGAGAGGGCTGATTTCTAGCAATAAAGCTAACTTGGCTCATGCCATCGTCATTTTGGTTACCCAGATTAAGTGTTAGCATGAATTGATCACCCTTCCTGAGTGCCAAGGACTACTTTAAAAGCTGTAATCAATCTTAACAACAGCCCTGTGAGTATGTCCTATTGAGCTCATGCACATTTTATGGACGAGGAAAGTGCCGTACAGAGGTATTATGTTGCATGCCCGAGGTCACATAGCTAACAGGAGTGGGATACTTGACCTCAGGTTTCAGGATTTAGAGACTTTATCGTTAACCCTTACTCTATGTTATCTTTTAAAGGGATGGAATATAGCATATATATGCATGGAAAAATTCTGTAATTTTTGTCTAATTCTATATTGTTAATGGGAGTGTGCATTTTAAGCGTAGCTTGTAAGTCATTTAGCAAATCTACAAATTTAAGCATAATTTCTTTTTAATTTTAAAATTTTGTTATGAACACACACACACACACACACACAGTCACTCATGTGATTTAGATCTCTGATTCAGAGCTCTGTATGTTTTTACCCGATTTCAGGCCCTACCTAGTTGTAAACAGATGCCTAGAAATTAATTCATAGTTCTCTGTGCAACTTGGAGAATTTTTAATAATACTAGGAAAAAAGCCATCCTTGCAAGTTGTCAGTGTATGTTAGAAATTGGTTGTTGCCGTATAAAGCATTTATTTAACATCAGAGGGCTAATAATATAACACATAAAACCACAAGGTGGCAGCCACGACACATGTTTTCCTCTTTAGGCAATTTTTTTTTTTCATGTTTCTCAAAGGTTGGAGAAGCTATTTTATGCTAAATTGAGGACATGGTATGTTCATGTCATAGAATAAATCCCATCATAGAAGTTCCATAGTTTGCTGCTGATAATTAGTGAGCAGTTCTGACTTGCTAACATCATGTGACTGTTGTACAGGCCAGTGTGAAACTTTCTGTGAACCTCTTATCTCCCTCTCCTTTGATCCAGCACCCTAAACATACCTGCACAACATGTTCCTTATAAAGGTGAGAGCCTTTATACTCTGGAAGGTAGAAAAGATGTGGACAACCTCAATCTGTCTTTATTTGGTTTTTGAATGTACCAAAAAATCTATGTAAACTCTCATTTTCATAATCACCCAATAACCCTGACTTATCTCAGTTTATTCAAATGTAGCTAAGAGATAAAACCTGCATTGAGCAGTCTATTTACACATAAGACCAGCTAAGACACTCTGGGGACTCACTGTGCACCTAACACTGGCCTAAGACCACCCTCAGTCTCTATGACAACCCTGGGAGGTGCCCGCTGTTGTCGCCGTTCTCGTTTTGTGGTTGAAGAGAAGGAATGCACAAGCAGCCTCAACACTGAAAGAGAAGATGGTCAACTAGTGGCCAGTGGGATTGTCCGTGCATTGTAATGGATACCACAGAAAAGAGTTCCGTATTAGCAAGGCAAATTTCCTATGTGTATGGATGACCTAGAGGGCCTCAGTGAGCCCCATGGCAATGACCATGATCCCGTGCAAGAAGTGCCTTCTGTAGATCCTACCAGCGAAGCTGTAACCTCTATTAGCTTCATATTTTATAGGGTTGAACTCACCGACCATGGTTTCAGTGGAAATTCTGAATTTATGGAACAAGAGGTTTGAAAGTGGAGGGGCAGGGAAGCACCCAGTGCGTGTTGGTCTCTGTTAGCGAGTGAGAAAAACACAGTTGAAAAGAATGATTTCCTATTGGATAAAGCGGCAGGGTTTCTGTAGTTAAGCATCAGTTGACCAGACCAAACTACTAGGAACTACTGGCTTGGGATCTTTGCTAAAACACACTGAACTTGGCATTAATCCCATCCTATTACATTATCCTCTGACCAAGCCACATTCTGCTGTATTTGGCTCCAGGGTTATCTAGGGTGTGTGACTCTCAATTGACCACAAGGTGGGGCAAGATGATATTCAACTGACTATGTTCTACAAGCTTTTCTGAGGAATTTTTCAGTCCATTTTAACATCTAAATCCTGTGCGTGTGTGTTAATTTTTGTGGTCATAGATTAAAACCAAAATCCCAGGTAATGACCTCGCAAACATCTTTGTCATATTGTATCATGCCATATGTAATGCTGCAGACCTTGGATTGCACTTCAACGCCAGCTTTCTTCCATCAGCCTGACGTTAGTGCACCATGCTTGGTGCTCCTTCCTCTCTGCGACTCACGTGGGCTGGTGAGGAGGGGGAAGGTGGTCTCCCCAATTCAGGCCCCCAACTAAGACAGGGAGTAAGAGAAAATGGGATGGGGGAATGTGAGTTCTGCTTTGGGTTTCATGTGGACCATGTGATATGTAATGACAGACACTGTCACCCAACCAGGCATTACACACTTAGTTGCTGAGAGGCGCCAGGCAGGGGTACGTGGTGAGGAGTCCCCGGGCAGGATGGGGGGCTGTGGCCAGTGCAAAGCCAGCCTAGGCACAGGCTGCTCCTCAGATCCCACTCTTCAACACTCTGTGGCAACACTGGTGTTCTTCTCTGTAAGAGAATCCAGAAATCCAGATTTTTGTGAAAAATCTCCTGATTTTTAAATATTGATTAAAATGTTTAAGAATTTTTCAGGCCAAACAAAACACATCCTGTGTGCTAACATTAATCTTTATTAATCAATCTGCATATAATCCATATAAAATAACACAGAGATCAGTTGCTCTCTTCTGACTTCTTAATATAAAGGTAAGCATGTTGTTAACTATAAGGAATTTTTGTGTGGTTTTATTTCACTCATTCATTCAGTCATCCCTTCAACAAGCCTGTGTTGAGTGCCTTCTCGTGCCAAGCACTGCGTTACTCAGTGGAGAATAAAGGCGGTATATGTAGGGAAGGAAAAAAAAAAAGAACCCTTTCCTTACCTATCCTAGGTTCATGGCTGAGGCCCTTATAACAAAAAACAGATTAACAAAAAAAAAAATACAAATTTATTTAATATATTTTATGTGACATGAGAGACCTCATAAGAAATGAAGATCTGAAGAAACAGTGAAACCTGTGTATTTTGATGTTCGGTCTGGTGAAGTGTGGGGGATGTGGAGAAATGTAATCGGACAAAGAGGGGATGGTCTAATGGTAACAGGCTGGGGGAAACTTCAGATTCCTCTCTGTGATCCTTCGTCTTCAGAGATAAGGATGTTCCTTTCCTCTGGGTCTAGAGAGGGCACCTCTCACAGGAGGGTCTTATAATGTGCTTCGGAGAAAGGTCAGAAAATCCTGGGTTTTGTGATCTGGCTTCAGGGAAGAAGGGCAGGGGGAAGATCAGAGAGACATTCTTGCTTCTGCCAGTTTTCAGTGTGCTAAGGTGTTATGTTTTGGGATAGCATGTCCTGGATCCCGTCATGTGTATATGCCCTGTCACCTATAGGTGTCTTAATTCTCATCCCTAACTATACATTTTTAATTCCCAGTGATCACACACCACAGTGCTTTAGCTTTAAACATGGTATGGAACTTCACTTGGAATCATGGGACTAACAGGCTCTTAAATAAAGATGTTGATGGTTATATTTACCAGTTTGTGTGCATTCAAAAGACATCTACTGTGTCTGTATTTTGCAGAAAGCGACATAAAGACTTTTTTATTCTGTGGAACTGATTAAAGCAAAACAAAGAGAGTCAATCTCATTCTCACATCCATTCCTTTTTGTCTCTAGAATTAAAACCTCATCAGATGGTATGGTTTTAAATGTGACAATGACAAAATGTCAGCACTTCAGACTCATGTCTAACTGTTGGGGCACCTCCACATGTCCTCTGCTGTCATCACAAACTTTGCTGCCCAACACAGATCTCACATTCCCCCCAGCCTACTTTCTTTTGTGTTCCCTGTTTCAGCTGGGGAGACCATCTTCCCACACTACCAGCCAAGCTGAGCCCCAGAGTTAGGAAGGAGCATCAAGCATGGCATACTTCAATGTCAGGACAGTGGAAGAAAGCTGGCTTCACAATGAAACCTAAGGTCTGAGAAAGACACAATGTGGCCTTTGACCACACTGACTTCTGGTCACATATAAATCACTCCTATTTTTCAATTTTGACATTATGATAATGTATTTGTCAAGGCAGCAGGATAGAATATATTTTATTTAGCAGTTGTGTTTGATTGATTTATAGCTTTTGATCATTTAGCTATATGATATGAGGGACTCCATATGTACTCTTGTCCCAGGCCCCACAAATGTTAGTGAAGTCAAAGTGATGTTGGCCGTGCAGGTGACAATTTCCTACTTGGACCCTGTGGTGCTATGGATGGGAGATTCACACTTGTTGAAAGAGATACCTTTTCTTTTTCAGATTCTAAGGGATAACCAGGAAAAAAGAAAAGCAGACCACAATAGGAATAGGATTGCCTGAACACCCTTCCTCTCTGCTCCCTCTGAGGTTCAAAGGCTTCCCACCCCGCTCTGCTTAGTGGCAGAAATGAGCAGAAGAGTGAGGATGGCTGGGATGGACTTACAGATGGAATGGGAGCCTGTGAAAATGTGTGTGACCCAAGAGAAGTTTGGGGACTTGCTTAGTTCTAAGAGAAGAGCATCAGTCTAGCAAAATGGGTTATTGGAAGAGGGGACTGGATATAAAAGACCTGGAGATAGTGGGGAGAAAGGAGTAACATGGGGTGGATGTCCTTGGCTGTGGATGTCCTTGCAGAAAGGCAAAGCCTGCGAGGAACTCCCGGGCAAGGAGGCAGCTGGGGGCAATTCTCTGGAGAAGGCTGCAGCTGTGAGCTCTTGGTGCTCAGTATTCACAGCAGCTGGGAACCTGCTGAACCAACCTGCTAAAGGGATTGGGGTGGACCAAGCCCCAGCAACGTCTCTACCTTTTGCCACGCTGACATTAATATATACAAATGTGTAATGATCCTTACAGAAATGGTCATCACGTGAGGAAACTGCTGTTTTAGTCTCCATCACACTAACTGTAAGTTTGGTAACTTTTGTAGTCTTGTGTGTGTGTGTGTGTGTGTGTGTGTGTGTTTACCCTCTAAAAACCATTATATTTTTGTTTACCTAGTCCTTCCAAAACCTGACCTTTTTTTTCCTAAACTCTTTAGTCTCTATGTCTTCCTTTGTAGCTAGATAATTTCTTTTCACCTTTGAGACTTATTGCAGAGGCCAATTTCTCTGGGAAGCCTCCCTTGACACTCTAAAGCTGGGGTGAATTCTTACTGCTCAGTTCTCGTAAAACCTGATATATTCCCGTTATCATTACGCTGGAGCAGTGTTGTAGAATTATCTCGCAGGTGTCTGAGTCGGCCAGGGTCTGGTCAGGAAGACAGAAGGCATTCCGTATTCCTGGGCAGAAAGGACTTGTTACTAGAATGAGGGGCTTACTTGACTATCGGAAGAGCTGGGGGTAATGAAGGCCAGGGAAGCTGAGGGAGAGGGCGGCTGACACTCAACGTCTCATCCTGAAGTAGCAGGGCAGGTTGTTCTCAGAAACCTACCAGGGAACTGCTGCAAGTGTTAAGAATCTCTGAGAGGTCCCCTGCCCTGTTTCAGGGCACAGCAGTGACACAGGTTGGATCTCAAGAGCTCACTAGGGAGCTGCTCTGAATCTCTCATTTGCTCAAGGTGTGGGCTGTAGCGGCCTCTAGAGAATACAGTTTCCCTTTCTCTTGTCTTCCAAGTCTCCAGCGATGTCTCTGGGCAGCCCCACCTCGCAGTGAAGAGGATTCTAGGAGAAGACCTTAACAGAGATGGCAGTTTGCCCAGTGTACAGTACATAATCCAGCATAGTATCGCATGATAAACATCAAAAGACAAAACCAGCAAATTTAAATAATTGAATTGGTTTCTATTTGCAATTTTATGGGTCAGGTAGCATCTGGTCTAAAAATAAAGAGGTGCTCCTTTGGGCATGGGGGAACAGTGGGTTTTTATAAGGTAGCCTGAGCATGAACAAGGAAATAGCATGATTCAAAAAGCAGATTGGTTAACATCAGGCTACTTTGGGGTGCTTTCCTTGTAAGGGTTAAAGCAGAGGGGACTTCCTTATCAGGCTGGTAAGACTGGCCTGTTTGGGGATTTGGTTATCACCCTCTCTCTCCTGATTTCTCAGAAGGCCAGATAAACAGCTGGGTTTCAGTTAGGTGACCTTGAACTTTAGCATGAGTTGACTCCATTTGGGTTTGGTCTGTTGGGGCCTATTTCAGGAGCTCAGTGCAAATAAATGGCCTCCTATAAATTTTACTTAACATAAATTATGAGCTTTTCACCAGTGGGGAAATGTATCTTTCTTCTTTTATGTTCCCATTGCCTGGTGCAGGTCCTGGAAACGGTGTCACTAATGTTCATTAAATGACTGAATAAGTGAATGAGGGGAGGACAATGGCCTCCTGAAACCAGATAATTTTGATTATGGTGTAAATGCTGCTATGCGAGATCACTTGTCAATCTCTAGAAGGGCTTTGTATTTGGTAATTTATGGTAGAGATGATGGCAATTCATGGTGACATCTTTCCCACACTGACCAGAACTGTCACATTTCTGAAATCTAAAATCCTAGGTAGGAATGAACCTTTGCAATTCAGGGGACTGAAGCTGTTGAGGCATGTTAGGCCAGAGAGACAATTTCTGTATTACTTCTTTTCAACTTCTTAAGTTCCTTCCAGTGCCCAGGAACCATGTGTATATTAAGTAAACTGTCACTAGGTGGCACTCTTGCTCGCTTTTATGGAGCTATAGTAGAAATGTTACAACTTTTAAAGCAACGAAACTGTCCCTCAAATTATAACATTGACCTAGCTGGGTGTGGTGGCGTGAACCTGTAGTCTCAGCTACATGAGAGATGGCAGGAGGATAGTTTGGGGCCAGGAGGTTCTACATCTGCATATTCAACCAACTACAGATCAAAAATATTTGGAAAAAAATTTAAAAACCCATACAATAGGAAATAATACAAATGTAAAAACTGCAGTATAACAACTATTTGTATAGCATTTACATTGTATTATATATTATAAGTAATCTAGAGATGATTTAAAGTCCATGGGAGGATGCATAAGTTATATGCAAATACTACACCATTTTATATCAGGGACTTGAGCATCCTGGGATTTTGCTGTCCTCTGGAGTCCCGGAACCAGTCCTCCATGGATACAAAGGGACGACTGCACTGTTTTGTAACCTGCTTTGTATCTTGCTTCTTCTCCCTGAATGATATACTAAGAACATTTTTCCATGCCATTAATTTTAAAAGACATCATTTTAAATTCAAAATATTTTATTTTCTAGATATGCCATGGTTTATTCATCTAATTTTTCTATTCTTGAAAATATAAGTTGTATCTACTTTTTTACTACAAAAAAATAATGATTCAATGAGCAACTTTGTAACCAAATATTTGCTTATAACCACAATTATATTCCTAGTCTAAATTCCCAAAGATTAAATAAGTTGCAAAATTTTAAGGCTTTGATAGCCATGGCTAAGTTTCCTCCACAAGGGCTATATTCATTTTTGTGTCTATTCTCTCACTTCTTTGAATACTCACTGAGTATTTTCATTTAAATACAATTTTACTACAGGTAAACCTCACAAAACTATATTTATGTTTCATTGTTAAAATTCATACTATTTATACTTAATTACTAATAAGGTTAAATATATTTTCTGAAGTTATTAACCATTTTTCCTATTTTTTGAATTGCTGATTTCCTCAGTCCAGTTTTTTATTGGACATTGGATTTTTTTCTTATAGCTATGTAGGAATTTTCTGTATGTTTAAATTATTAACCCCTGCAAATTATGTTTATAGTTTGTTATTTGTTTTACTTTTTATTGTTTTTTTTTTTTGTCATACAGAATTTAACTTTTTATGCAATCAAAGCTTTTTTCTTTTAAGGTTTCTAAACTTAGATCCTCTATTAGGCATCATTTAGCAAGAGGTAGAAGCAAGAATGAACATTTTTATGGCTCATTATAAATTATTCTCTAGAATTAACTCTCCTATATATCTTTGGTTTAGAATTTTTCTAAAGAATCCTTGACCACACAATAAGGAAATTACTTACTAAATCCTTTAACTCCCACTGGGAAACCTTACCAAAGGTTCTTAATTGGGAGAGATGACAACTCTTTTTCCCTAGGAGCCACTTTGAAATATATGGGATCACTTCTGATTGTCTTATGACTGGGGCAATCTACTGGCACTTAGTGGGTAGGGTCCAGGAATGCTAAAGATCCTGCAATATACCAAAGGATGAGGAATTGTCTCTCCTAAGTGACAATAGCAGCTCCTATTGAGAAGCACTGTTAGACTACCATCCAAGGACACCTTTAAAAAATACCATTTCTAAAACATTATGTCAAAACACGTTTCAAGTTGATACATGGTAGTATTTTTTCCATCCTGTATTTTGATATATGCAAATTTAATGGATTGGAACATATTAAACCTTGTTTACTTTAATAACATAACATAGGCTTGAGTTGAATATGAACTCTAGACAGATATTAAGCCTGTGACTGGTTTCAATTTGACTTATTGGGTAAGTTAAATTACTGATTTGCTCATAAAGAGTTGCCAAGGGAGTTGAATTAAATTAATTGGATTTGTCAACTGAGAGTAGTTACAGTCTTAACTGATGCTCCAAAAAAAATTCTAAGGGGACACATCTATTTCCCATTTCATCATGCTTTCCGTTCTATATTCTCTAGCAAAGATTGTGACCTTAGGGTTGCCAATCAACTGCCTTTGCTCGGTATTATTTTCCTGATTGCTCTGGGTGCCGCTTGTTCCAATGTAAGTGAGGAAGGCAGGAAATAACCAAGTCTGTTTTTATCTGTAAGTGCTTTCTTCCTTGGAAATATAATTTTTTTCACTTAAAATTGCCTTTAATCAAACAACAAATTGGTATAAACCAGAGGTTTTTTGTTGCCTGTAGGTATCAGTGATTATTAACTTGTCATTCTAAATATAAGGTGTTAGTTTTACCCAGGAGTTGTAAAGTGCTATATTAATAGCAGGATTTATTGTGTTCTAATAAAAATTAGTAAGATTCACATACCACCTTTGCAGGAGAGGGCTGAATTTGTATGCTTCACATGATGTCATTTAAAATATTCATTAACCAGACATGGAACACAAAAGGCTTATTAAATTAAAATACTTTCCCTGATTATGCAAAATATTGAATAGTGATAAAAGAGTTTAAGAATAGGATTTGATTATTGTGGCCAAACTCAAGTAATGTGTCTTGGAAAATGAGATTCCAAAATATACTTAAAGTATGATAAACTTTGTTTTCTAAGTTTTAGCTCCAGAACAGGATGTAGCAGTAATGGTTGATTGTTCGAAGACACTGGCAAGATACACTCTGGAATGTAGACAACAAACAATGCAGTTCAAATGGAAGGAATCATCAGAAAGGTATTGGAAATCAAACTACAAACACCATCTTTCTCTTATGTAAGCTCTTGGATAAGGGTGCAGTTCTAAAGTCATGAGGAAAATAGAGTGGAACTGCAGAAGTCTACAAAGAGTACGCTGAAATGGTCAAGGGAAATGAATAGGAATTACATGAGGGTGGACTCAAAAGAGTCTTCATCAGAACAATAAAGGGGGAGTAGGAATGAGATCAGCATTATTTTTTCATGGTTATTGGGCATTGCTTTACCTTTGAAAGGGGTCGATGTAGGGCATATAAAGGGAAGTACCGCTTGCAGGTGTGTACATTCACAGAGTCTGCATATCAAGAGTGTGTAGGAGACAAAAACACAAATATGTTGGAGGTGATACACCCAAATATGGTGTTTTATAACAAGTTTCAAAAGGGAGAAAATGGGAATTTTGGAGATACATTCCTGGTCTTCTGAGGCTGAAGTAGCTGAGTGAAGATAGCTCTGCCTTTCTACAAACCACCCAGGTCATGGAGACAGACCACTTGAGCTGGAAGGACTTAAAGGCAAACTTAGTGCTAGTGATTATGTTTCTATTTTTATCAGAATTACAAATCTGAAGCATTGTACTACCATGAATCTAGACAACTCACAGATATATTGGACAGTCTCGTTAGAGGTGTTTAGAGGAGGCTGACAGATCTTGTTGGAGATGCCAGAGGAGATTTATGCATTAGATGTAGCCAGATTAGATTTGTGATTCTATGATTTACTTTTGTGAAAGGGCTGTTAAGAGAGGAAAATGAGGATCAAGATTATAAATAGGATGAACCTGAATATAAAATGCTTCAATTTAGCAGTAGACAATGAAACTACCAACTCATTTCCTTTATTTCCCTTTCTCTAAGTTAAAATTTCCTCATTTATTCAGTAGATATTTATCAAGCTCCTACTCTGAGTCAGCATTATAGGCCAATAGTAGTCTCTCAATACATGTTAAGTTAGTGGGTAAATTATGATAATTAGTAGTAAGACAAGGAAGATCAAACTGTAGTTTCCCTCCTTGTGTGAGAAGAAAGAAAGAAATGAGGAAGAGAGGAATAGAGTTGAAAAGATGGGATATAGATCTACTAAAGAGATAACCATAATATAATGTGCTATAAGTTGCCTCAGTACTATTTTAATATCATCCCATAAATTTCAAAATGTTGTGCTTTCATTGTCACCTGTTCAAAATACTTGCTAATTTCCCTGTTGATTTCTTCTTTGACTTGTGGGTTTCTTAGAAGTGTGCTATTTAGTTTTGAAGTATTTTGAGATTTTCCAGAATTTCTTTCTGTTTCTGATTTCTTATTTTAATTCCACTGTGGTCAGAAAGCATGCTTTGTATGATTTGGATCCTTTTAAATTTATTTTGTTTTTTTTGTATGACTACCGAATGGGACTCTTTGGATTTGGGTAGCCACTTAGTATATCATCAGGTTAAGTAAAACTAATTGCTAGCTGCTGTAACAGACAACCCACAAATCTCAGTGTGTAACATAATAAACATTTTTATATTTTTTTCATATATTTTTCCATTAGAGCGGTAGGCAACCTTTTCTCTATTGGTAGTCAGGCTCCTTCATTTAGTGGCTCCATCATCCACTACATCCTCTTCAAATTTCCACACTGGAAATTCTTCATTCAGCTGCCTAATGAGTGAAGAGAAAGAACATGGAAGAGATTATACAAGAAGTTCTAGGAGTAGATTCTGAAAGTGATTTAAATCACTTCTGCTCACTTTCCATTAGCTGGACCCCAATCACATGGCCCAACCCAGCAGTAGTTAGGTGTGCAGAAAATGGTTAAGGAGTTCTCAGGAAGAGGAGAAAAACATGTTATTGAGGAGTGTTGACATTCTCAGGTGTAGTAAGTTTAGAATTATTTGGAACTAGGCTGTTAGATAAAGACATATATTTCTTGATTTCTTAAAGTCTCTGAAGTTATTGGTTACTTTCTTCTCTAAATAAAACATCTTATGCTTTCTTCCTGTAAAACTACCAAAAATTGCAATGAAGTCCTTCTAGGATTGCTGCTGGTCACCTGTCACCCAATCGCTGTTCCTGGTTTTTGATGTCTTGTCTCTGCTACTGCAGGTTGTCCCAATTCACTGTAAACATGAACACAGCTCCCTTTCTTCATTCTCTAAGAGCACACTGACACAAGGTAGATAATGGGTAGAAGCAATTATTAGCAAAGCTCTAGACAGCCAATCAAGGGGGAATTCCAACATGGAAAGGAAAGAAACTTGATATTGCTGTTTCAAAGCTCCAGCAACCAAACCCCACCATAGAAGCTTCTCACTGGTCGTTTCTCTCTAGATCTTAGGATCTGACCTGTTGCATGAATCTGGAGGCCATTGTAAGGCCATCCCCCATCTCCTAATTTCTTCTCTTTCTTCTCTAAAGCCCTTCCCTAAACAAACAAGCAAACCAAACCAAACAAACAAACAACTATTTCTCAGCTGCTAGAAGAAATCAGCAAAATGCTCACTTAAAAAAAAACCAAACCTACTGGTCAACCAACCAACCAAACAACAAAATCTATAGGAAATAGCTTTTCTGCCAAAAGGTAACATCTTTTACTGATTTATGCTGAATAATTTCAACTTCCTTAAGACTCAACATTTCCCTTGCAAACTAGTCTTTTGTCTCTGCTTTGTCCACCTAAAAAGCCTTTAAAAAATTTCCTCAAATAACAGTTTTATCCCTGAAGTACTCTCTTGCTTCCTAGAAAAACTACTTTTTTCCCCCCTTATTTATTTTTTTTGTTTGAGTCCCTCTAGCATTTTTTTCTCCTTATACTAGTGGTATATTCTAATAAGGCGTCATATCTTTAGGAAATTGTTTAAAAAGTGAAAGGAGATCTAAGCTTTCAAAGAATCATTAGGAAAATAGAGCAGGCATTCTCAACCTTGTCTGCACATTGGAATCACCTTGGGAGCTCCCAAAAATCTTGATCCTCAGACCACACACCAGACCAATTAGATTAGAATGAGGTAGGGGATAGGAGCTAGATACCAGTACGTTTTTCAAAGTTTTTCACATGATTCCAATGTGCATCCAAGATTGAAAGCTACTGGATTTGAGAGTGATTCAACCTCAATTTAAAGGAGTTAACTTTTAGATTATGGTTAAATTGCAACAAGATATATGTGTTTTCAAAAGTAGAGAGCTAGGTGTACCTTTAGAACCATTTCTCTTGGGAAATAGCCTACAATTCTCTTGTATTACCACTGTTTGAAGATACTGACACCGGGATATGATGTATTGGCTTCCAGGTGGAATTGGATTGCTGTTTTTTCACAAGCAATAGCATCAACCATGGTAATAACTTGGCTGTCAAATGTGTACATTTCAAACCTGGAAATGACTCCCCTTATCAGCTGAATTTTATCTAGGAGTAATTAAAACATTTCACAATAAACATAATTTAAAGTAAAGGAAATGTTACTAAATATTTCCTGGCTAAGATTATTGGACAGCTGGTAAAGCCTTTAGAATCAGTGACATGAAGGAAATGCAAGAATGATTAAATAACTTTACATATAGCCTACGCTCTCACCCACCTACCATATAACTCTATGTGGTCTTAATAAATTAATCACAACAGTAATTTTCTGGGCCCAGAGTTATCTTCCCAAAATAGTGAAAATTATCTGAATTCCCCATTTTCCATAATTCAATAGACATTTACAAAGGAATTGGAGAATTTTCTATGTATATACAAAATTTACAGATTAGTGCCTTCAAGATGTCTTTCTTATCCTAAAAGTACTTCCAGCTCCTGCCAATTAGAGGTTGATTAAGTAGCTGTCTTCCTTCTACTGTTCCCATTCGTATCATTCCATGTCTGTCTGGGGTATCAATACATTTCAGTCTTTTCAATTAGAAAATTTCAAGTCCTCTTTGACTTTTTATTCTGCTCCATTCCCAAACTTCAGGGCCATCAAAATAAATTATTTCTCACTTTGGAATATCTTTCAGATGTTTTATATCCTCTACATTTCAACTGCCCTACATTTTTGTAGAGTAGGCCTTTATTATTAAACTTCCAAGCTTGTGTCCCAGCCTGCATAGTCTCTCTCTTTAATTAACCCCACTTTTCTGTGAATTTTACCATCTTGGCTATCGCTTTCAACAAAGCCACAAATTCTAAACTCCTTAGCCTGCTTCCTAAGGCCTTTCATAAACAGGATTTTCTATGACTCTCCAACCCCTTTCCTGATATTCCAGCACCCACCTGTGCTGGCAATATAGATTTTCCACAGGAAAGTCTTAAAAGAAATTTTAAAAAGGGGAAGACAGCACTTAAAGGTAATTAGTAGTTATCCTGAAAATTGCTTTCAATGTAGCACAATTCCCTGAAGATGCAGTCTAGTTGATTTGCAAAAATAAAATTCATTTGTTTTCCCTAGAACCAATTGTTCTGTGACTTGAGTAAATCACTTTGCCACTTGCCTCGACTTTAAAGGGATGAGAGTGACTAACTCCTGACCCCCAGTCATTCTTTGTAACAATGAGCAATCAACAGACACGGTAGACAAATAGATGTGGGGCTCATGACAAACTTATGAGTCTAAAAGATGTTATTGTTGTTTTTGAAATTCATGCAAAGCTGATCCATTAAAAAATCAGCTCTTCCCACCTTCAGGAAGACAGCACTAGAGATGCTAATTAGTGTGTTTCTCCCACTCAGCTTCTACTCTATGGAACTGTCTCAGTCGTCAACCCCTGCTGGAGGGACAGGCTCAGGGGATCAGATTTTTTACCGTATAACCTTTTTGTACCCAGTGTGAGTGGACAGTGTTTCTTAGTCTATTTGGGCTGCTACTACAAAATACCATAGACTAAGTGGCTTATAAACAACAGAAATTTATTTCTCACAATTCTGGAGCTGGAAATTCAAGATCAAGGTGCCAGCAGATTTGGTGTCCGGTCAGGGCGTGGTTCATAGTCCTTCTGGCTATGTCCTCACATGGTAGAAGGGCACTCTGGTGTCTGCAGTCCCTAATAAGGGCACTAGTCCCATTCTTGATGGTTCTACCCTCATGACCTAATTATCTACCAAAGTCCCCACCTCTTAACACAATCACATCAGGGATTAGGTTTTAATATATAAATTTTGAAGGAATACAAACATTCAGTCCATAGCAGATAGTAAACCCAAGGATAGCTAAACCACAGACCCCAGCCAGTGGGCTACAGCTTGGCTGAGTCAATTATGAGGCCTAGCCAGTAAATGGTTGTAGCTGAAGGTTGGAAAAAAATTTAAGCACAACTTCATCAACATTTTGCTAATTTTATTTCATCTACCTCCTTTACCTTCTTCTGTTTTTAAAGAAAATCCTAGGTATCATGCTATTTCATCTCTACATACTTCATTATGTACCTCTAACAAATAAAGGTTTTAAAAACTATTTTTACAGAATTAATAGTAATAATTTTTAAATATTGTCTGATGCCCAGCCCACATTCAAGTTTGTCCGGTTGTCTCAAAGATGTCTTTTTACGGTTAATTTGAGTCAGCATCCAAACAAAAGCTTTACATTGCATATAATTATTCTGCCACAGTCTACTCTGTTTGTCCTATAGAATCCCACATTCTGGGTTTGGCTGATTGCTTCCTTAACATTTTAAAGGTTTAACTTTTCCTCCTATCCCTTATAATGCCTAGAAACTGAGAGTTAGAAGCTTGGTTAGATATTCAGGTATACTTTTTTAGGTACGATTACTTATGGCTGCTATTGTATACTTTTTAGTATATCATATTTTGAAGCACATAATGTCTGTCCTTCTTTCAGAAATGTATAGCAGATTAAAGCTGGCCACATACAGTTTGTCACACCTCCCATGGAGAGGTGGAGGCTCTTTCTCCTCCCTTCAATCTGGGTTAACTCTTGTGCCCTGCTTGGCCAATACAATGCTATGCTGCCAGTTATAGCCCAGACTTCTAGAAAGCTGGCCAAAGCTATATTTTAAGGGAGGCTTGCTAAAGCCCACTTAAATAATCCCACTTGGTCTCTGGCTCCTCCTCCATCCCATTTTCTTCCTCCCATTGTTGTGAAATATTTTTTTTTTTTTTTTTGAGACAGAGTCTTGCTTTGTTGCCTGGGCTAGAGTGAGTGCCGTGGCATCAGCCTAGCTCACAGCAACCTCAAACTCCTGGGCTCAATCCTCCTGCCTCAGCCTCCCGAGTAGCTGGGACTACAGGCATGCACCACCATGCTCAGCTAATTTTTTCTATATATATTTTAGCTGTCCATATAATTTCTTTCTATTTTTAGTAGAGATGGGGTCTCACTCTTGCTCAGGCTGGTCTCGAACTCCTGAGCTCAAACGATCCACCTGCCTCGGCCTCCTAGAGTGCTAGGATTATAGGTGTGAGCCACCGGGCCCAGCCATGTTGTGAAACATTTTTATTAACTTCTGGTTTATCCTTTCATTGTTTCTTTATGAAGCTGTAAATCCATATGTATACTTTATAGATTTCTATTTATTCTTTTTAAACAAAATATAAAATACTATATGTAATATACTATACGTAATATACTATACATTGCTTTTTTTACTTTACAATATAACCTAGAGGTCATTCCATAGCAGTATATATTGTTCTCGTTACTTTTTATTTTTTTTTTAGAGATGAGGCCTCACTATTTTGCCCAGGCTGGTCTTGAAATTTTGAGCTCAAGGGAACCTCCCACCAAGTAGCTAGGATTAGGGGCACACACCACAGTGCCCAGCATGTTCTTGTTACTTTTTATAGCTACAAAGTCCTCCATTGTATGGATATATGTTAATCTATTCAATGAGTCCCCCGTTGACAGAGGTTGGGCTGTCTTCAGCTTTGTGCTTGTACAAATGATGCTACAATGAATAGCCTTGTGTAGATAACATTTGGCCTTTTTGCCAGCGTGTCAGAACTAGATTTCTAGGAGTGAGGTTGGTGGGTGAAAGTGTCCATGCATATGTAACTTTGCTAGGTGTGCGCTCAGCTGAAATTAAAGGTAGCAGAGGAAGTCTGTTGGGAGAGCTGAGAGGCGGAAACACCGAGGCAAGTGGAGACCCAGAGCACGCAAGGAAGTTCCCTCAGAAGGCCACAGAGAGAGCAGGCGGTTCCCAGAGCCACCCAGGTGCCCTGGGAATGTCAGATTCCAATTTTAGGTCCGGTCTACCTGTATCTTTAAAAAATATTTTCTTGAGGTAACTTGAATAAGTTCCTGATCCTTGGAACCCAAAGAGTCTAACTAGAATAGTTAGAGAGTGAAACGATATTGAAAAGTTTCCATCATTACTATTTTTCTAAATTTCAAACAGATAGAAAAGTTGAAAGAATGGTACAATGAATATCTCTATATCTACCACCCAAATTCAACAATTTTAATATTTTTTATATAATTTTATTGTGTAGGATAATTTGGAACTAAGTTTCAAATATGATATCTGATATTAAAACTTCAGTCCCTAAATACTTCACTATGCATCTTCTAAGAATAAGGACATTTTCCCAGATAACCACAATACTATTAGTGTGCTATGTTTACTTGAAAAATGGAGTAATATTCTCTAAGTTTCTGTCTATTTTTGCTTCTCTTATAGATTCTGAGTTTTGAAGGTTATTGTTATGTTATTTGGGTGCAGAAGATATTATGACTCTTTGTAAATTGTGGCCTTAACATTAAAACTTATTCTTTTTTTTGTCTTGTTTAATGCTTTTTGGTCTGAATTCTACATTGCCAGATCGCCCCTTTTTGTTTGCATATTTCTAGCATATCTTTGTTTATTTATCTTCAGCCTTTCTGAATAATTTTAAGTATGTCTTATATTCTGCAATTATGTTTTGCCTTTCTGTGAGTCAGTCTGAACATTTTAAAAAGTCTTTTTCTGATCATAAAAGTAATACTGTAAAACTGGAAACTGCAGAAGGTATAAAGAGAAAATAATCCTCTACTCCAAGGACAACTATTGGCATTATATTATATATCATATAGTTGTTTTTCTGTTCTTTAAAAAA
>CM052437.1:132251130-132268331 GCA_028533085.1 Varecia variegata
TTATTAGGTCATTAAATATGAAATGTAATCAAAAGTAGTTTATTGTATCTCAAACAATAATCTGTACAATTAATCAAAGTATGCGCCTAAACTATTGACACACTTTTGCCATCTTAACGGTAGCTTGTTTATGCCACCAGTGAAGAAGCCTGGAGAGCGAGTAGCAATGAAATTGCCAAAGGCGTTTTCCACAGCTTGTTGAGAATGGAATATTTTTCCTTGCAAGAAGTGGTTCAAAGCCTGGAAGAAGTGGTAGTCAGTTGGTGCAAGCTCTGGTGAATATGGTAGATGACAGAGAGTTTCCAAGTCCAGCTGCTGTAGTTTGAGCAGCATTGTTTGTGCAACATGTGGTCAAGTGTTGTCTTGCAAGAGGATTGGCCTGTCTCTATTGATGAATCTTGGCTGCTTAATCACAAGGATTCTCATTATTTCATTCAATTGGTTGCAGTAGACATCGCTGTTATCAATTGACCAGGTTTCCTGAAACTGTAGTGGATAATACCAGCGCTGGATCACCAAACAGACACCATTAGCTTTTTTGATGATTATTTGGTTTTGGACTGTGTTTCGGCAATTCACCTTTATCTAACCATTGTGCTGAACACTTGTGATTGTCAAAAAGAATTTATTTTTCATCGCATGTCACAATATGGTGCAGAAATGGTTTGCCTTTAATTTGTGATAGCAAGGAAAGGCAAGCTTTGAGATGATTTCTCTTCTGATGTTCAATTCATGTGGAACCCATCTATCCAGCTTCTTTACATTTCCCATTTGTTTCAAATGGACCAATATTGCTGGAGTAGTAATGTCAAACCTGGCTGCTACTTCCCGTGTACATTGAGATGGATTCGCTTCCACTACAGCTTTTAGCTCATCATTATCCACCTTGGTCTCAAGTTGTCCATGTGGCTCATTTTCAAGATTAAAATCACCAGAACAGAACTTCTCAAGCCATCAATGTACTGTGCATTCATTAGCCACATCCTTCCCAGACATTTCATTGATATTTTGAGCTGTCTGTGCTGCATTGTTTCCATGATGGAACTCATATTAGAAAATAACACGAACTTTTTATTTATCCATGGTTTCACATAAATTGCTCTAAAAAAAAAAAAAAAAGAGGAAAGATAATCAAAAGCCAAAACATGCATTTGCAAGCCTGAGGATGTACCTTCACAATAAAAATAAAACAAGAAGTGTCAAAGTGAAATGTCAGAGATGCCAACTGTCAAACTTAGTACTTAAGGAAAGCAGACATTTCATACTTAATAACCTAATACATTTTGATGGTCAGCAAAAATATCTAATGGTTCTAATTTACTCATTCATTTTCTTTTACATTTAGGTGCTATGTTAGTTGCTAGGGTGAATAAGGCATAGTAGCGACTGGATATTAATTTAAATTTTAAAAAATTACTCAAATATTTCTATCTCTGCTCTTATAAACATCTCTGCCCCACAAGGCAAGTTTCAGCTTTGCAGGGTGTGTAACATCCTCTGGATTAATCCACCCCTGTACCCTGTCACCTGTCTTTTGTCATGACGACAGAGGACGCTGAATAATCACTAGTTGATGGTGATCAATGACAAAGTTCTTGTCTGCCTATCTCCTGGGCTCTCATCTGGAAAGAGACATTAAAGACATCCATTTAGTCACCAGCAGGAAATGAAAAAACAGATACAGAATGGCTTGTGAAATTACAAAGCACAGGCAAGAATAATTTTCTGAAGTTCCATCTCTCAAAGCTGTTTCATTCTCAGCTTCTAAGATGCAGAGGAAATAAGAATAATAAAACAGAATTTAAAAAAAGACAAGAAGAGAAAGCATTTCTGCAGTGTTCTTAGTGTACTATCTGATGCACTGCTCCTAAAGCATTTCAGAGTGAAAATGAAATGCATTTCTTAAAGTTTTTTCCTTTAAGTCCAAGGATATTTGTTTTCTATGCATTAAATGCAGTATTCTATATATTTGAGAAAAACTGATTTTTCTATTCTACACATTCTCCAAATTGGTGAACTCTTCTCTCTCAGTTGGCAAATCGGATTTTAATCTGATAAGCTTGATTTCAGCATCTTCAGTGTTCATCTCATCAAACCTGCCAATACAATGAATATATTATAGACAAGCAAAGTCTTATTAATATTATTATTTATGTTCTATTCTATTACCATTTATGATTAATTTTTTGTGAATTTTTTGTGAAAATAACCTCAGACTATAGACTACAGACAGCATGAAAAAAGTTTGTTATGACAAAATGATCTCTGTTTACATGTCCCAACTATGCACTTTTGGCTGGATTTTTCCTGCTTTGTGTAGAAACAATGAGGAGCAGAGATAGATTTTGCTTCTCTTTAATTTTCCTCAAAGTAAATTGGTCAGACTCAGGGGGTAGTCATTAGCATCTAGGGCAAAAATTTGTTAATTTCGTAGTGCATGGCAGAGAGGATAGATAAACTCTGAACAAGTGACACTTTCACTAGTCCTGCTAGCACACTTTGGAAGAATTTCTGATAGCACCATGACCTCCCTTACCCTATTGCTACAGAAGGGTTCTATTCCTTGGGGTTCAGGGGTAAGAATGTGTCTTTTCTATTCCAACATACTATATGTTGTTACCACTCTGCAGAAGCAAAATGGGCCCCCACCAAAAATTTAGCTTCAATGTCAAGATCAATGGTGCTGTGCACACGTGCACACACACGCACGTGTGAAAAGCTTATTACTTATATAATGAGGCTTTCTGACTAGAGCAAGGCCTGAGAGAGCAAAGAAAGGAGAATGGCTTTGAGGGTCTTGTGGCAGATGGTGGGGTGGGATTGGAGTCCTGCGTATAAGCAGAGACTTGTGTCATTTGAATTTCCTGCTGGACCCAAGGGAGGAAGCATCCAGGGCTTCTTATCAGTTTGCCGAGATGCAGGGCAGAAGGTGAGGCATAAAAGTTGTCATCAGCAAATAGTGCAAGATTCTACTATATAGTACTATGTGTATCTTCTGCTTCTGTCAAACAAACCTCCCACTCCTTAGATAAGGGGAGTTGCAGTTTTTGCCAAGACACTGGCACTTAGAAATTCCACTCACACTTAATATACAAAGTGCATTAAATCATTGATTTTTAAACTTGGGCTTATTTTTTCTACTTAATCTATAGCACCACGCATTGGGCTAAAATTTTGCTGAATTTAACATTTATTTACATTTTTTTGATTGCTTAAATTCCTTAGTAGTATGTTCAAATAAAGTTAAAATAAAACACATAATTAAAGCAATCTCATTAAACTGTTTAAACATGTGCTCTCAATTTTAGGCCAAGCAATAAATCCGGTTCCAAATGATAGTATTCACAGAATACTTGAGGAGAGAGAGGGTGGCATTAACAGGACGACAGCGGAGAGGCCACAAGGCTTTATTACCTTCTGTAGCTTTGTAAGAGAATCCAAGACAGGAAAAAAATTACATGCAAAGAGAAAGACACCTTTCTCTCCTCCTCTTGTTAGAGAGGATGGTTTCTAGACACGATGGAGGACATCATCCAAGGAGAAAACCAGAGAAAGATCCCTGGGGATGGTGATAACTGTGGATGGAAAGTCAGTGTGCAGCAAGCAGAGACAGGAAGACACATCCACACTGCCTCTCGGCAAAGCTCTGCCCTGGGGCTGGACCAGACTTGGAGAGGCTTTTCCTCCCGGGAATGGTGTAGAGCAGCTCCAATATGAGGGGCAGACAGCGACGGAGTCTTTTCTGGACCATGTCTTTAACACAAAGACGATGAAAAGCTGGCAATGGCTTTTGTAAATTTCACAAGGCCCTTGATGGACAAGAGACTTCCAGACAAGTACACTAAGCAGAAATGTGAGGAGATAAGTGAAAGCTTCCTAGGAAAAAATACAAAATTGATACTTGGGATTCATGTTTGATATCAGTAGATGTACAAAAGTAAAGATGATGCCTTGTAATTCTTAGGAGAAAAACAAAATTCTAGATTATATTCATGTATATGTTCACCCATTCAGCCGTTCAACAAATCTTTCCCGAGTGCTGCTTATGTGCCAGGCTTTGTTTTAGGGATGGGGAATGGGAAGGTGGTGAAGACGAAAAATCTACGTTCAAGAAGTTTTTGGTCTGGTTCAGTGCTTAGAAGACTGGATGGATGAAGTCTTTACTAAGGGCAAGTCCCGGAGACATCAGGAGGCAGAGAACAAAACCACATATCCCACATTTATATCTACTGAGGCTTTAGGAAAAGAGGATATATTTTTATTTTAATTAATAGGAAGTTGACTATGGATTTTTTTTTCTAGAAGTAGCATACACTTTTAAAAAATATAGAAATGCAGCTTTAATGTCAGTTAGGGGATTCCCTACCCCTTCAAGACCTAGGTGAAATAACTGTAGAACTTCAGTTTTCTGTAAATTCCCAAAGGCAGGAAGGGGAGTAACAGGAAACCTTAAGGTCACCTCATCTATGGGGTTGTAGATCCACGCCAACCCTTGCATGAAACTCCACCTTTTCTTCAGTTTCCGTCCTTGCCCGCCATGCATTCTTCACGTAAGAGGGTCTGAGTCTCTGAACTAATCCCAGGCAAGGAGAAAGATTGCCATGATTGCCTTAGAGCAGGGTCTCTCAACCCCAGCCCTATGGACATTTTGGGCTGGATAACTCTTTGTCATGAGGGTTGTCTTGTGCTATTGGAGTTGTCAAGTGTTAAGCAACATTTCTGGCCTCAACACCTGAAATGACATTAGCAACGTATCCTCCCCAACCCCCAATTGTGACAACCAAATGTCCTCTGGTGGCAAAAGTGCTCCTGGTTGAGAGCCACTGGCTTGGATCGATCATTCTTCACCTTGGAGTGAGGTTTTGACAATGGTGGGGAGTGGGTGGTGACTGAGGAATGGGTGTCGAAGAGCGTGGCAAACGTTGCTAGTTCAGGGCTACCCTGTCACACAGCTCCAGAGAGCACCCTTCACATTGTGTTTTACGTAATGGCACCTCTGCACACATATCCCCTGGGAATGGTGTTCCTAGAGTTGTTTAATGCAGAAGTACTGTGACAGTTACCTACCCAACATACAATCTTCCCTTTCATCCCAGTAATAGATCCAGGCCCTGACCTGTCAGGAGGGTCAGTCCAGTCCCACTGTGGATCAAAGTTCATATTCAGAGCTCCCAGCCTTCCCACCCACGTCCAGCCTCAGGATTCCTGGCACTCACTGTCCTCATGTCCAGAACAAAGTCCACTGAGAATTAGTGTAATGAGTCTGAGGGAAGGCTGAGAAAGGATGGAATCTCTCACAAGTGGAAGCACAGGCCCTATAACACCTGGTGATAGTAATAATGATAGCATTAGCTAATGCACTGACCACTTACTATATGCCAGTTATTTTGCTAGGCACAATATTTGTGTAGCTCATTTAATTTTAACAACCATCTTGCAAAGTAAGTGCAATTGTCATTCCCACAAAGCAAGAAGTTTCCCCATGTTGAACAGCTAAGAGGTAACAGATGGGAGTTGAACCCAGGTGGTGCAACCAGGGTGTGAGCTCCTAACCACTTTTCTGTAAAATGGGCTCTCAAATTACACACGTGATCACTGTGCAGGTAACCACTTCCTGCATCCATGTCTAAGGCTGGCCTTGCCCATCCTGACCACTGGAACGGAGGAACTAAATTTGGAGTTGTGCTCTACCTTCAGGGGTTAGGGTGGGGACTTGGGAAGGCCAGTGGGGAGGGAGCACCAGCCAGACAGGTTGACCTTGCGGTGGTCTGGAGGTCAGGCTTGAATCAGGTTAGATGGATACCTGCGGGCAGCTAGAAATTGTATAAGGGTGGAGAATGAGGCCAGACCAGATTCGAGGAGGAGAGAAGACCAGAACTGAGGTGCTAAAGTCTCAAACAGGAAGCCAAGCAAGTCCAGAGCTGGTGCACAGTGGAGGCAGACATGGCAGTGAGATGCAATGAAGATTCAGCATGGAGGACACCGGAGTGTTTGCAACTGCCTGTCCTGGGAGCTGGTTGTCCCAGGAGGTTGGAGCCACCTTCACCTGCTTGTTTCATCCTGTCCTATGGAAGCATGGCATAATCCAGATCTTCTCGGGGTAGTGACCACAGAAAATAGACAAAGAAGCAGAACTCTGCCTGATCTTGCAAGGCCAACCCACTACATAGCTTCAGGGGCTGGTGGAGTTATCAGTTATCAGTTACTCCCAGGGTATGATTTAGGGAAATCAAAAAAGGCACCATTAGCCCCCCAAATTCTTTCCTAACTGCCTTTTATGGCATGTAAAATTTCACCATCAAATATTTATTTATTTGGATTAGAGCTCATGTAAATGTCTGTGCAAGGTCCGATGAGAGCCTTCATTTTCCATTAGTTCCTTAAGAGAGGATGAGTTTCCAGTGCAAAATGTGTGGGAGCCCTTGTGGAAGGGACACAGTGCTCTGAGTTTAGACGTCAGCCTAGATGGGAGGGACAGATTCTGGGTATTCAGAAATGCTTCGTAAGAGCCAGGCCAGGTGGGCACAGCTGTGGTAATATTCATTTCAGCAGGAGGCCAGATGTGTTCACAGGAGCACAACGAGATGAGGAGTTACTGGGAATGAGAGGAGGAACAGAAAAGGGAGGTGACACTTCAGAACTTAACCAGTTACCACAACATTTGAGGGTCCCAACCCTTTGATTAGTCTCTTTGTAGTTGTTGAGCTTTAATTTGCATTATTTTTCTCCTTTAACTTTTTTTTTTAGTATGTTAAGTTCTTCTGTGTTGTCTTAGGTTAACCTCTTGTTCTTTCTCTGTGCACCTTGGTTATGGCAATATCACTTAGTTTGAGTAACTAGGCCTCAAAATTTCCCTGTAAAGTGTCTTTGCCAATTTTCAGGGAATTCAAACTTTTTCAATAGTCAAAACATCCTTTGGTAGTAATAGAGGAGTGTTCTGCAGCAAAAAACTCTTAAAGATGATAGATTATGGCATCATTTCACCAAGCACTAGTTCAGCTTTGGCTACTGTGCACAGAGTATGGGAAAATAGCTCCAGTGGTGACAATAAAAAGTCGGGGCATTTTTACACTTAACTATTAAACATAGAGTTATAGACATTTAAGCAGAATATCAAACGGGAAAGCTAGCTGTGTACATGAACAAGGACTTCAAGAAAACAAGTCACTCTGCAGACACCATGTGACATTCAGTAATGAGAACATTCAGTGAATGCTCACGCTGGGAGGTATGTTTTATTAATGCTGTGTCATTAGTAGTTTCAGAAATGCCTGTAAAAAATGGCTCTAGAAGCATTCCATGAAGTTGAGATGGGCCAGAGAAAAGTGGGAATAGCTAGAGTGGGTTGTCTTGGGTCTCTTTTGTCAGGGGCCTGGCAAGACAAGATGCTGTGGGGTGCAGTGGCCGAGTAGGGGGCAGGGCATGGCACACTGGGAATGTGTTACCTGTGGGCGAATTTGAGGAAGGATGAGCCAGGCTCTAGGTCAGGGGAGTTACGCTGTAGTGGAAGGCAGGAGCTTGGTCATGTCTGAAGGAGCCATTATAAATGGGTGTAGAGTGTGCATGGGGAGGGGCGTGGGGTCTTGTCCAGGTCTTCAAAGAGGAGTCTTTTAGACAGCCTGCCCTGCTCACAGTACTCCCTTTTGTTCACTCTTTTTTTTGAAAAATAGATTTTTAACCTAAAATTAAATATAGAATATTTCAGACTACAAATAGGGATTGCTCAGCTTAAGAAATAACTCAATTTTGAGGTCTATCTTCAGAGCTAAGCACCATCTTGAACTTTGTATTTACCATTGCTACTGGTGTTGTTATATTTCTATGGCATATGCAGGTATCTATGCACAATACATAGCTATGTATTGAATTAAAATTTTAATTAGGGAACTTTCTGCAAAGCTTATTTTTGCTCAATGTTGTGTTTTTGAGACTTAGCCATTTTAACTGTTGTATAGTACTCCATCGAATAAAATAAAAAATATTTTATTCCATAATTCTTTATTCATCTTCCTACTTGTGGATTTACATGAAGTTTTCTAGGGTGAATGTCTAAGAGTGAAAATTTGGTACATCCAGACAGTAGAATATTATTCATTGATAAACAGAAATGAGCTATCAAGCACAAAAAGACATGGAAGTGTTGAAGAACCTGAAATTCAGGCTCATGTACCCAATGTGCAGCTAAAGCCAAAGACTGTGACATCAGTGCTTGGAAATAAAGGTTTTTTCAATTTTCTCAAAGTGAGAAGACAGGAGAGCAGTCTCTCAGATATATCTTGTTTCAGAGATGAGCTCACCTTTTATGCAGGGTTGGGGGAAAGGGCGGGGGCAGTCTGTGTTGCTTTCAGTCTCAAATAACCCCCTGAATAACCGGACTTCTGGGGGTCAGCAACTAGTGGAACCTTTTTCAGGGGCATTCATTCCTTCTTCAAAATGAACTCACAGATTATCCTCTTGACCCTGGTGGCATCTCCTCCTGTTTGGCAAAGAAACAGTGGATCTGAAGTTGATAATTTCTGTGAGAACAACGAGTGATGAGCAGGAAGCAGGCGGTTAATATGTGCTAACAACCAAGGGCCTCATCCAATTTTACATTATTGCAATCATTGAAAATGCTCAGGTAGTGAAATCTCAAGGGAGAACCTTAAATGCATAGCCTAAGTGAAAGAAGCCAATATGAAAAGGATACAAAGTGTGTGATTTTAACTATATAACATTCTGGAACAGGCAAAAATATGGAGTCAGTAAAAAGATCAGTGGTTGCCAGGGTTTGGGGGGCAGGTTAGGGGGATGAATTTTAAAAAAATGTTATTGGAGAACTAACTTTGCGAATGAGGCAATGAGATTAAAGTAGATTGAGCTGGATATCCCTGTTATTCGCTTTCATAGCACTTCGTTCTCACCCAGAATATGAGATTTATCTCATTGTAATTAGGGTGTAAGTTTCCTGAGGAGGTGTGCCCAGTTTTATTTATTGTTTTATTACCAGTGGTAGTGGACAACCCAACACTTGGTTGGTGCTCAAAACGTTTGTGAATTAATGTGTGACTCTAATGATGCTATATAATAAGAATTTATAGAGGAGATGGGGGGAATATTAAAGAAAAAAATCAAACAAACTGATGCCCATTTGCCATAAACAAATGGAATAAAAATTCAACAGTAAAACCAAAACCTTAAATCACAGTATATTTGCCACTTTTCCATTTTATGTTTAGATGTGAGGATTTTGCTTTCATGAGGTTTACCTGCTTTCATGGGGTTCAACTCCAGTACATAAATCAACACGAATGATCTCAAAGACATAAACTGGAACAAAAGAAGCAAGTTACAGAAGGGGAGACAGTATTACCCATTGCAAATGTTCAAACACAGGGACACGCTGGTTGTAAACACTGAAAAAAAAGCTAGAGAATGATTACAGTTTCAGGATAGTGGTCACCTCTCAGGGGAAGAAAGGTTGGGGTATTCAATCGTACGGTGGCTTCTGGGGATGGCCGTGTTTTATTTTTTGGCCTGGCTAGTGGGCACATGGGTATTTATTTTATCATTGCTCTTTAAACTATGCTAATGCTTTCTATAGAAACTTGTGCATAAATTACATGTTATAATTTTAACAAAAGGCACCTATAGATAGGGCAGTAACCTCTCTCAGATTTAAGCTCAGCTTCCCTTGATCCTGATGCATTAATCTTGCTCTTTCATTTCAGGCCTTCCCTTCCCACTCTGCAGGCTTCTACTTCTTTATGCCGTTTCAGTCTGCAGTAGTTCACTGTCTCCCAAACTCCTTAGTATTCTGCTCACATGTCACAAACCTGTGAACTTATCCCAGTAGTGTCCTTCCCTGGTCCTGGAGAGCAGTAAAATGCAGTGCTCTCTGTGAGAAAAGAAATGGTTCCTACCCAGGCAAGAAAAGAATGATGTAACTTAATAACAAGTTAATTAATTACAGAAGCTCATTTTGATTAGAGACCTTTTGTGTGCCAAGCTGCCTGCTAAGTATGGGGAGACAGCCCTTATCCGCAGCAGGGGACCCACGGCCTATTACAGTCTGGCAGGCAGGTCTCCTTGGCTTGCTAATGCTGATCAATTGGTGGTGGCTGCAGTTGGCAGGGTTATTTTGGGAAGGATTTCTTTGTCTGCCATGGGGGAAGAGGTAGCATCTGTGTAACAGATTTGTTATCCCTAGATCTAAAGTTCAAGCACATGAAAGAAAGGTGATGAGCACAAGTGTCTCTTCTATAAATGCTGCCTAAATGCATCAACATGCACACGTATGTTAAAAGTAAAACATACGTTTTAACAACACATAAAGGAAGACAAAGTTTGCTCAATAAACCCTTGCTCTGAAATCTTTCTCCTGTGAGCTTCTGAGGTGCCATTTGTATGTCCCATTTATTTGGCATTAGCCAAATAACCCTTTAACCCAAATAACCCTGAACCCTTTTGTCTTTAATATGCATTTGCTTTGTCTGTTCAACTCAAGTATTAGCTTTGTGAGGGACATAGAGCTTTCATTTATATCCCATATGGAAATTAACAGATAATCTTGTATTAATATATTATATGTCTAAATAAGTACTTATTGACTGATTTGTCTAACATGATTTTGGCACCAGGATTGAAGCAAATATTAAGTGCCATTTAGATTTAGTGGCTCAGAGTGAACCAAATTTCTTCCTTGCTGGTTTATTTTTCTAATGGTGGTGGCTTATATTTCTTGCAAATGGAACAGCCTCAGACTCTGAGATTCTAACTTGTAAACCAATGGTAAACTTAATAGAATGTTGGAAAAAGTACAAATGCTTAACAATTGGATTGTTTCTTCCTTAAAGAAGCTTTTATAAAAATTCAAAATAATGTAACTGAACTTCTTTTTATAGCATTCCACCTACATAGTATAATTTAAGGTAGGTGCTTTATAGCATATTCCAAATACAGGCTGCCATCTTAAATAAACATCATTTATTTTGTTGCTAGAAGATTTTAGGTGTTTGTATGCTACAGAACAATCATCATCCCTCTTCTGTTTTAATAACAAGTTCCTTTGGACAGAAACATCTAAACAGGAGATAGTAGAAATCAGCCATAGAGAAAACACTTCAGCATAGTATAGTTTAAATATTAATATATCATATAGTGTTTTTGATTTTTGATGGAGGTTTAAGATTTGGGAAATACATGCATTTTCAGAATCAAAATGGAAGTAACAACTAAATAAAACAACTTATTTGAAAACTTGAGCTACTGAAAACTTTAACCAAAGAAAAACATTAGTGTTTTTCATATTTAAAGAATAATTTTGAGTTCAAAAGGCCAACATGATGAAGGTCTGCTCTCATAGGTCTGTCTACACTTTTTGGTTTCAGGTATATCTGGATCTTTCTCATGTTTTCCAAAACCATTCCTCATCTGCCAATTGATACTTTAAATGTCTACAACAGCAGGCAATCCATTCATTCTATGTTTGGATTTAAGGTTTGAAGTGAAGTTTCTCTGGGGGAATATAACACAATGACTTAAATTCAAATTGAGGCCTCCATTATTGATAACCAGATCCTGAATTAGAACAGCTTTTGGTAGATGGACAAGGAAGGATCATATTAAGCACAAGAAATCCAAACTAAAAATGATCTATCATAAAATTCAATTGACAGCTCCTTCTCTTCTAAAATGTCAATGTCATAAGTAAATACTTTAAAAGCCACATGTGTGTATTTTACATTTAAAAAAAGGCAACTTTGCTCCTGACATTGGCTAGTCCGTGGTCCCCTACTGCTAGTGAGTTCCTCAACGCACTCCAATCCTGAGAATTGTGCTGGACACCATCGAAGTGCTTAATGGATACTCTTTGAGAAAGAAAGTTGGACCTCTCTCCTCCTTCCACATGCGTGTGCCCTGGGGCAGTGGTGGAAAACAATAACTATTGTTTCTTTCTTGGAAGCTCTGTGTGGGAGTGAAGCAGGGTTGGCTATACCAATTTTATTATAACTGTGTATAAAATAGGAATTGGTATTATTTAATTTCTACAACTTTAATTAATATATCACATAATTAGTGTTATTGTTGCCAAACACAGGTTTGGTTGCCTGCTACCCCAACACCAAACACAAGAGCCAAGTGTTGGTGAAGGAAAGGTGGTTTATTCCAGTGCCGGTAGCCTGAGGAGGTGGCAGACTAGTGTCTCATTCTTCTCTGCTGACTGAGCAACTTATAAAGGGAAGGGGGAAAGGGTTCGTGGAAGAAAGCAAGCATCAGCGAACAGTAGGTCATCTGGTGGATCTTGTCATTAGCAGTCTGTGGTTGGCCTGTTCTGGCCTCTTGATCTGTTTTCCCTGGAGATGGTTTTATAATCCCATGCCCCGCAGCTATGTAAGCAAGCAGCAGGTTCATTCTAAACTTTAAAGACAGAACAAGCCGAAAGCACACTGGAAGCAAAATGGCTTCCCTTTAGCTAACCTAGTGTTATAGTCTGAATGGCTCTTGGGATGTGCTTACATTATCATGAAATTAATGTGTGATAATGAGAAATGATTTGATATTGGTTATATAATGGGCATAGTTGATATAAGAATGTTCCTCAACACTGGTTAAATATTGAGACATTTGAAAATAAAACATGAACTTTTTGTGGTAGACAGAAAAACAATCTAAGCTTTATCAAGCTTATGGAAAGCCAGTCCTAGAATCTATGTTCCAGACAAAATCCGTTGGGTGGGTCAAGTGCGGTTTAACCCCATGCTGTGCACAGATATTTTCCTTGGTTATTTACTTTAGGTTTTGAGAGAAATTTCTCAACATGATGTAAGCAATGGTTTGACTACAGGAATAAAAGGAAGTAGTGTTAAATTTTCTGCAGAGGGGAATTAAAATTGGATATTAATGACAACCTGAATATTAGGGTTCAAAGAAAATAGGAGTTAAAATATCCTGACTACTGAGATTTGGAAATGGTTGTATGACACCAGTGCATTGCAGGATGACCTGGAAGCATCTCCCTAGTGTTTCTAAGATCCTTAAAGCTGGGCTAAATCTGGGGCAGCTGGAGGGACCTTAGATTACTCAGGGAAATTAGCTTTGTCTTTGGTCCTGGATATATAGTTTAAAAGGGTATACAATCATAGAACTCTCCAAGATAATTGTTATCTAAATGAGTAATACAATTTTTGTTTTGGAAGCAAGTGAATGAAGAGGTCGGTGTATGTTAGCATTTTTAGGAAAAATTTCTGGTTAGGATAATAGGTTGGAAATGAGTTACAAAACCATCCATCTCTAATACTTCACAAAAATAAATAGCAAATATCAGAAAAAAAATGACCCATTGCCATCAAACAAAAACCTAATGTAATCAACCACAGCCACCACCATCAACAAAATTTAGCACCTGAGGGAGAAACAGAAGATAATTATATTCTAATTCAGAGAGAAGAGTAGAACAAGGTAAATTCCTAACCTCTACTCTCCAGAAAGCATATGGTTGAGTCTGTTAAACTGTGACCATACTTACTGCCAGGAAAAATTATGAAGTTCTTTGAAATTAATTAAAGAAAAAAGAAAACCAAAAGATTACTGTGTATTCTGTTCAGTACACTCTTCCAGGTTATCTTTGCCTTTCATTGTTTTTGAACGGTTTTACAAGTCTATAATTTGTAGGTAATTGATAATAAGGCAAATACTTCTTGTCTATAGAAATATGAATTATATCCAGTGCAGTGCAATTGATTATTGTCTTGTGGACTCTGCCAGTTTTGCTAGTTTTGCATCTATTTATAAATTCATTTCCAGCATTCCTTATCTGCTTACATAAGTGATATTTTGAATTCTCTTTTGAATGGGTTATAATATCCTATAGATCCTTCATTAATTAATGAGTTAAATGAAATCTTTGGCATGTGTTCATTTTATAGCTATATGAGAGTCATAATTATACCCTCTTTTAAGAAGTATCCTTTACTATTACCAATATTCTAGGTCTAAAATAGAAAAAACTGGGTATCTTTATGTTTTCCTCCCTCTGCTGAGTAGTGGACACTTCTACTGGGAAGAAATAGATGCAACTATGGAACTGATTCTTGGTGATAAAAATAAAGGCTCTAAGGTCAAACGTTGAATGGGCACAAACTGAAGTCACCTCTACAATCTTCCTCCCCCACACCTAAATTCCTCTCAGTCCTGTTCTGCTGCCTGCTTTCAACCTTCACATATGGAATTAAGAGGAGTGAAACCTGGTAAAAAGCATTTATAAAAATTCAAAGGAGAGAATAGAGCCAGGGTATTCTAATAAATAAAGAATATTGCCTTAGTCATGTTCTCCTTCCTGCCTAATCCTCAATCACTGCCATTCCCTCGAATTACAGAAAAGTGGATAGAATTCAAATATTCAGCTCTTAGACTGCACCTCTAAAGAGTGAAGAAAAACTGGCTTCAGATATTTGGGAGAAAAATTATCGCAGACAATTGTAGCTGTTCTACCTATGGTGCTCTGTCCATATCCTTCAGAGCACTGCCAGCACCTGTATCTTTTACCTTAAGGTAAAGATTCTCCAGATCTACAAGAGACTTCCCTGACTGTGATGTGGGGGGATATTTAACACCTTTCTCAGAGCAGGCCTTGACCAAATGACTGATGGGAGTTGATATATGAATACACAAGCAAACTTGCTCTTGCGTTGGATAACTTTAAGGAGCATATTTTGAATTATTTCCCAGAAGTTCCCCAAGGGATTAAGCTAAAGTTGCCTCCACTGGTGGCTGGCTTCATAGACACACCCTTTATTGAGTGACTTCCCTTCTAGCTCATTTCTCTATTCCCTGACAGATTTCTACACCTCAAAAAAATAAATCACTTGCTATTTAATATTTGCCTCAGGATATGCTTCTGGCGAACCCAAATTAAGAAGTCATTCACAGTCTACCAAAACAAATAGAATGCCTGGGCAAAGATGTCCAAGTGCATCTACCAGGATCCTAGCCAATATGATGGCACACTCAAAGGTTTTAACTGAAAACCATTTAATGAAGAAACTATTTACCAAGATGTGAATGGTGTTATGGAAACTGACAAGAGATGGTGAAGCACCAGTGACTAGCAACACCAGAAAGATATTTCCCAAAGATAAGAGGGAAAAGAATTGTGCTAATGGAGTCAACTGAATGTTAGAGCCAGGGGAGAAGGGCCACCTGGCAGAAGCTGCCACAGTAGAGGGACAGCAGCCATTGCAAGACCATGGCAAGGCAGGGAAAGAGTGGGAGATAACTGCCTTGACTTTTCTCTCTTCCCATCTTCCAGTCTCCTGCCAGTTCTTCCTGTTGGCAGAATGCCACTAAAAGCCAGAAGGCAGGGGAGCCTGCCTAGGTAATAAAATACATAGAAGTGAGCCTCCTTGGGCACAGAGCTTATCAGAGGGTATAAATGGATCTAGGGGTGGTAGAAGGAAGGAGAATAATCAGCATACTAAGTTTGAAGAATATCTAGGTAAATGGAATGGAAACTATATAAATATTTGACAGCACAATAAAAAAGGAAATAAAGAAACAGGTATGAAACAGCCAATTTTCACTAAGAAAATCTCAACCAAGGAACATTTGCTTGACACTATAGAACAAATTTGAATCCAATAAATAAAGAGCTTAAAGATAAGATGCTAATACAACAAAATGAGATGAAAAGGAAATTTTCAAACCCCAGGAAATAATTTGAGTATAAAAATCTCACAATTATAGAACTAATAAATGTACAAAACTATCAAGAAACAGAAGTACTATATCTGAAAATAAAATTAATGACAACGAGAAAGGAATATTCACAGATAATGTTGATGAAAAAGACAAAAAGATTTTAAAAATTAGAAAAACTAATAGGGGTATTGAGGACAAAGAAGATCCAACATAAGAATGGCAGGTGTCTTTTAAGTAGAGAACACAAGAAACTAAAACAAGTTTAAAAAGTATAATATGAGAAAACATCTTTGTAATGAAAGAATAAAATATTCAGATTGAAAAGGTATAATGCATTACAACTAAATTTCATCCAGAATACTCAACATTGGGACATATTCTAGTCATATTGCTGAAGAATACTCTATGCATCCATGTAAAACCATCAAATCATCTACAAAGAGAAAAAAAAAGAAGTTGGACATTAGATTTCTCAGTTGAAAATTGGAAACTACAAATTCAGAGGCATTGTAGAAATCTCTATTCTGAGGGAAATAAAATATAACTCAATGATATACCCAGCCAACATGTTGTTCAAGTGGAAATGCAATAGACATGTTAGTAAGCATTGTTAGTAAAAGCCTGTTAAAGAGCTGAGATTTGAGAACATCCTGAAGATAAGCCTTGTTGTTTTTTTTTGAGACAGAGTCCCTGTCACCCAGGCTACATTGCTGTGGCATCAGCCTAGCTCAAAGCAACCTCAAATTCCTGGCCTCAAGCAATCTTGTCTCAGCCTCCTGAGTAGCTGGGACTACAGGCGGGTACCACCATGCCCAGCTAATTTTTCTATTTTTAGTAGAGACGGGGTCTCACTCTTGTTCAGGTTCGTTTCAAACTCCTGAGCTCAAGGGATCCTCCTGCCTCAGCCTCCCAGAGTGCTGGAATTATAGGTGTGAGCCACTGTGCCAAGCCTGAAGATAGGCTTTGTATGGGTTTGGAGAAGAGTAAGGAGTCTTTCTAGGGAGGAAAAAAGATCATTAGCAAAGGTGTGGAGGGAGACTTCAAGATAGCAAGAAGATACTGGTGGCTAGGATTGAGCACATATATTGGTAATGAGAGAAACATGGTTAGAGAGGTAAGGTAGAGCCAATCCATGGAAAGTCTTTAAAAGGAGGATGAAAGACAACTTGTTTCCATGGGTTAAGAATGGATCAATGAAGATTCCTGAGAAGGTAGATGACAAGCCAGTCATATATCTCTGGTGGATATTTTTACTTGTGGTTGCCACCTCCTGGAGAGCTTGAAACTATGATCACTTACTATTACACTTACTTTATCATTAACTCTTAGTGCCCAATAGACTATTTCCCTTAGTGCCTATTTAAACCAGTGCACTTACAGTCCTGTTTGTAAACTTGGTGTTTAGAAACAATTGTGGACTCTTTCAAGTCATTGGGTGAATTATTGTTCTCTCTTCTCTGTGCTCTCTTACATGCATCACCATTCCTTATATATTTTACTTACTGCAGCAGAATGCCACATGA
>CM052437.1:132268831-132283528 GCA_028533085.1 Varecia variegata
GTCTGTAAATGTTGGTCTGCATCATTATTAAGTGGTTGCATATTATTTCTTCAGATGCCGGTAACATCATTTGTTTAGCCAATCCTATGTTGTTAAACAGTTTTTAGTTTTTCACTGTAGCAAAAACCATTGTGATAAATATCTTATTTGCAGATATTTGCATCTTTGTCCAATTATTTTCTTAGGATAAAGTATTAGAAATACAATTGCTGAGCAAATGGCTATAATGAGTATTTGTCCTTTTTTCTGACCATTCAGCAACTACTCACTCCCTTGTCTGGAAACAAAACACAAAGCACCCTAATTCCTTGTGCATAGCCTTGGTGGGACTGTTGCGAAAGTTGTCCTGCCCTCCCTGGTCAAGCCAGGACAATCAGATTATCTATTTTCTTTTGGTTGTAGTTCTTGAGTGGAGTGATATAAGGACTTAAAAATATTGGGGTTCTTTTGTTAATTTTTCATTTATTTCAGCAGGGATGAGCTGATGACTTGTCCAGTTCCAGTTTTTTTTTTCTGGACTTGGTTTTCCACCTTCCCCTTTGATTCTGTGAACTGATTCTGCGAACAGTTCAACTTCTTTCCAACGAATTTATTTTTTGTGTAAGTTAGCCAGAGGTAGTGTCTGTTAATTGTAACCCTAATGGAAAAAAAAGAAACTAACATTTTAAGTTTTTTAAATACAAATGATTAAACTGACTTTCCAAAATGTATCAGTATCAGTATATGGACATGTATATTTCTATCAACAGTGTATTAAACTGTCCTTTCTCTCATATCTTCTTCAAAACAGAATATTATGAAACATTTTAATCTTTGCTGAGCTGATTGGACACTGTTTCATTTTGCTGTCAATCTTTTACTTTATGGGCAGATGCTCCCGGACTTTACAATGGGGTTATAATTTGGGGACTTAAGCTGAGGAGCATACTAAATGTGTATCGCTTTCACATGATGGTAAAGTCAAAAAATTGTAAGTCAGACCATTGTAAGTTGGGGATCATTTGTATTATCTCTAGTATGTCTTACAAAGGCTTTCTGGACTGCAGGGTTACAAATTTCCAATTTCTTCTTTTTCAAAAAAAAAGTTAAAAAAAATTGAAATCTTAAATTTACTTGGAATTTTTTGGAATTTGGTGTTAGATGTGAATTCTTTTGGTGATATTGTTGGCTATGGTTAGCCAATACTGAAATGCTTCTTTCCCACCAGTGTTTGAGTAGCTAATCATTTTCCTTTTTCCAACAAGTTCAGTCCAAAGGTATCTGTTACTTTATCTTACTTTCTATTACTCAGATTCTTTTATACCTCCTCTTTCCTACCAAATCTATCCAAGATTTAGAAACACATATTACAATTTTAAACCACTATTATATTTCAGTTGATTTCTATTTTTACTTTCTAGAAGTTTTCACTTATGTATTTCAATGTCATGTGATTTTTAAAGTAAATATTCATGAAAATTATTTCCATTTCCAAGTAAGTTATTTCCATTTATTTTACTTTTAACTTGATTTCCTTCATTTTATTTTTTATTTTATTTTATTTTTATTTCAGCTTATTATGGGGGTACAAAAGTTCAGGTTATATATATTGCCCATGCTCCCCCCATTCCCCTGAGTCTGAGCTTCAAGCGTGTCCATTCCCCAGACAGTGCACAACGCACTCATCATGTAGGTATACACCCATCCCCTCTCCCTACCCCGCACCTCTGTCCGATACCCAGTTGGTGTTATTCCCAAATGTGCACTTAGGTGATGATCAGGGAAACCAATTTGCTGGTAAGTACATGTGGTGCTTATTGTTTCATTCTTGGGATACTTCACTTAATAGAATGAGTTCCAACTCTCCAGGAGAACAAAAGAGATTCTATATCACCGTTATTTCTTATAGCTGAGTAATACTCCATGGTATACATATACCACATTTTACTACAGGATTTCCTTCATTTTAGATAAATATCTATATATAAAATATAGTTTCAGTGATTTTACTTTTTATAGGTTGAGTTTATTATATTTATTGTTATATTACATGTTTGGTTTTGTGTCAGTTATCTTTGCTTATGTTTCTTATTTTTACTTTTCCTTCTCTTCTGATATGTGATCTCTGACTTTTTCACTCTTCCTTTCTTCTCCTTTCATACTTAGAAGGTAAAAACATCTGGTTTTTATTCTCCTAGTAATTTTCTACACATCTTTCAGATAAATTTATAAGCCTGTATTTCCCAATCTGTCAACTTTTGAAGTAAAACCATGTTTCTTGCCAGCCCCCCAATTAATAAATATTTTTATATTATTACCCCTGCCTTTTACCTTCGCTGTGTTGACACTTTCTGAAATTTTTTTCCTAATCCATTACCCTCGAACTGTTCTTATTTTTACATTATGTAGCCTTTTTTTTTCAAGAACTATAGAAATCACATTTTGTTCTGTAACTCTTGTTAGCACAGTAATTTAGACTTAATAGAGTAGTCATCAAGAGTCTTTTCATATTATATCTTCTCCAGTTTTGAGTTCTTTATCTTTCAATTGGCTAGGTAATTTTTTTTTTTTTTTTTTTTGAGACAGAGTCTCGCTCTGTTGACCAGGCTAGAGTGAGTGCCATGGCATCACCCTAGCTCACAGCAACCTCAAACTCCTGGGCTTAAGCGATCCTACTGCCTCAGCCTCCCAGGTAGCTGGGACTACAGGCATGCGCCACCATGCTCGGCTAATTTTTTCTATATATATTTTAGTTGGCCAGATAATTTCTTTCTATTTTTAGTAGAGACAGGGTCTCGCTCTTGCTCAGGCTGGTAGGTAATGTTTTTAAGTAGATTTTTCAAGAACAGTTCATGAGTGTTAGAATTCTTGATTCCTTGCTTAGTCAGAATGTTTTCCTTTTCTTTTATATACAAATAACCTGGGAATATCACATTCTGGATAAAATCTTTTCCCCTCCATACTTAGTGAACATTTCTCCAATTAGCAGAATTAATTCCTAATTAATCGACTCTGCTCTCCAGCCACTGCCCCCTCTGCTTGGAAGGTGTCTTACTTTTTCTGCCATAAAAGCTTGTGGAATTGCTTTTTATCCTTTAATTTCTATAATTACTTGGTCTTTATGGTTGTATATGATTTTTCATAGGGAGCTCTCTCTTTTGGGTTGTATCTATTTCTTGTCAATATAAAAGTGTTTTTTACATACATTCTTATCCATACTACCTGCTATATTTATTTGAAGTTTTCTCTAGGATATACTTCTTTGAAGTAGCATTCCTGGGTTGTATCATATATATATGCTCCACTTTAAAAGATAATGCCAAATTATTTTCCAAGGTGTTTAACCAATTTCCATATAACACCAGCTGCATGCATAAAAGGCTTCCTATTACTGGGTCAAGGTTCAGGGCAGGAATGGACACCACTCAAGCACAGAACCAATACAGGTACTTGTGCTTATAAAATTACTGGAACACCTGGAGAAACAAAAGTTAACCCTCCTACTGGACTATTGAGTTCAAGAGCAGAGTACCACAGTACTGAGATACAGAGGACAGAAGCTGTTGCTGCTGCACATTGCTAGCCTGAGTCTGACTGCCACATCTGTCTCTCAATGCTCACATTTCTATGGTCTTGCTTGCCAGCAATAACAGCAGAAGGAAGATGGCCTCTGCCTCATTTTACCTTCCAAATCTTGTTCAGTGCACCCTCTTGGCCAACTCTATTTTCCCTTCTTGTTATTTTTCCTCTGTGGAAAAGATTTTCTCTTCCTTTCCTTTCTGTGTTTATCTATATATTTCCTAATTCTTGGTTTTATTTACGATTATTTCTGGTCCACCTCCCTGCTCTACAGAGGCTGCCCAATGTTTAGTCCATAGACAACCACCTTCTACCTTCCACAATGCATAAAATATATAAGCTAACATTGTTTAATGAAAATGACTGATTAATCATCTATAAAATGAATTTAGTTGGGTATGACCAGCATTAAAAATGAAATGAAATTGTATAGAGGAAGATAAAAATGTTAGAGTCTATTGTGATACAGTATATTCATATAGTAAGGGTATATTTTTTTCTTGAAACATTATCAATTATATACATATAAGCATTTAGGTATGTATACATGTGTTAGTTTCTTTATTGCTGCCATAACAAATTACTACAAATTTAGTGGTTTAAAACAATACCCATTTATTAGCTCACAGTTGTGTAGGTCAAAATTTCCAATTCCCATAAATACCTGTTGTATAAAAGACTTCCTGTTGATGGGTACAATGTGGCTCGGTGGAGTCCTCTGCTTAGTGTCTCACAGTACTGAAGTAAAGGTGTCAGCCTGGCTGCATTCTTTTCTGGGAGCCTTAAGAATGAATTTGCTTCCAAGATCATTCTGGTTGTTAGTAGAATTCAGTTCCATATGGTTATTCTACTGAGGTCCCCATCTCCTTGCTGGTTGTCCACTCAGCATATTCTAGTCTTGAGAGGCCACCCACAATCCTTGGCTCATGGCTCCCTTTCTCTGCCTTCAAAGTCAGCCATGGCCAGTCGTGCTGGCTTTGGAGGTACAGGATTTTTTCCCTATAGCGTGATGTTGGGATAAGGATGCAATGAAGTGAGTCACTTAGGGCACTAAATTAAAAGAGGCACTCATTCATCTAAGAGTACTTGCAGGACTCTGAAAGCAAGTCCTCATTCACCTCATTTGCTCCTGGCCCCACTCTGTGTGTGTGTGTGTGTGTGTGTGTGTGTGTGTATTATGTCACAGAGAAAATTTTCTGTGAGTCAAAAAAGTTTAGAAGATATTTCTCTAGGCCAGTGGTTCTCAAATTTTAGTGTGCATAAGTCCCCTGGAGATCTTGTTAAACTGCAGATTCTGATTTGGTAGGTCTGGGATGGGGCCTGAGAGTCTGCACCTGTAACAATGCTGCTGCTTCTCAGGCTACACACTGAGGAAATTAACAAGCCCTCTAAAAGATTCTGGTATGTGCTATCATTTCAGAACCACTATAAACAGTGGTTTAAACACTAATTGCTGGGCCCAACTCCCAAAGTTACTGATTTAGTAGGTTTGGGAAGGGACTTAGGAATTTGCATTTCTAACAAATTCCTATGTAATAATGATGCTACTGGTCCAGGGAACACACTTGGAGAAACCACTACAGTGCACTGAACCACTGTGGTCCAAACTTTTGTTTTATTAGGCTGGAGTTCCTGCTTTGCTGCAAGCTTCACATCGCTTATTGTAATTTCTCACAGTGTCTTTCCTTGATTAAAGAGCGTATTTTAAAATATTTCCCTCTTAAAAATATTTTAAGATAATTTGAGGTTATGTGACTTTGGGCTCTCTGGTATTCCAAAGTGCTAAAAATTGAATATAACTCATATTGCTTTTACTCGATGGCTCAGTGTTTGTCTTGATTCACTTCATTTTATTGAGGAGGTGTAGGATTTATTTAAAATTTTTCTTGGTTAGGAAGCTAAGTTGGTATATTTTAGCTACACATAGGATGCCCTCCCTTCCCTTAATTTCGTTAAGTTTCAGGGAGGGGAGAAACATAACATATGTGAAAACTGTTGACAGAGCTCAGAACGTGAAATTTCAATCTATGGCATCTTGGCATACTGAGTATTTTAAATTGAAGGAAATTGAGAAAACTGCAGAAAGGAGAAGGAGTTCTCTCTGACTTTCTCCTGCCCCGACATCTCCTGAAACAGATCACAGAAACTAGAATTCTTTCCCCTTTGCCCCTGAAGCTGGCCATAAAACCCAGCTGACCTTCCCCTGAAGTAAGTCATAAGACTCTCATTCCAAAGGTTCTTCTTTCTACCCAGAGGAAAAGAACATCCTTATTTTTGAAGGCACAGAGACAGAAAAGAATCTGAACAAACTGGCCTTGCTGAGTCCCCCTCCACCAGGGACCATATTTCTTTTTGCCCAATCATGTTTTCTCACAACGATCCATTTCTTAATCATACTTAGCATAAAATATACATGGATTTCTCTTTTCTTTAGGTCTTCATTTCTGAAGATTTCTGTGCCATGTAAAATTTATATTCAATAAATTTTTATGCTTTTCTCTCTCTCTCTCTCTCTTTTTTTTTTTTTTAAGAGGGAGTTTTACTTTGTCACTTGGGCTAGAGTGCCGTGGCATCACCTTAGCTCATAGCAACCTCAAACTCCTCAGCTCAAGCAATCCTCCTGCCTCAGTCTCCTGAGTAGCTGGGACTACAGGCAAGTGCCACCACGCCCAGCTAATTTTTCTGTTTTTAGTAGACACGGGGTCTCACTCTTACTCAGGCTGGTCTTGAACTCCTGACCTCAAGCAATCCTCCTGCCTTGGCCTCCCAGAGTGCTAGGATTACAGGTGTGAGCCACCTCGCCCGGCCTATGCTTTTCTCCTATTGATCTGTTTTCTGTTATAGGGGTCTCAGCCATGAACTTTGAGAGGGGTAAGGAAAAGATATATTTGTTTTTTATTATATTTTATTTTTTAGAGACAGGGTCTCACTCTGTAACCTAGGCTGGAGTGCAGTAGCAACCTCAAACTCCTGGACTCAAGCAATCCTACTGCTTCAGTCTCTTGAGTAGCTGGGACTATAAGCATGTGTCACCATGCTTGGCTATTTTTTTTTTTAATTTTGTGTAGAGATAAGGTTTTGCTATGTTGCCCAGGCTGCTTCCAAACTCCTGGCTTCAAGTGATCCTCCCACCTTGGCCTCCCAAAATGCTGGAGTTACAGGTGTGAGCCACTGTGCCTAGATGTGTTCAATAATTTTAAAAGTTGCCCTGACTCTTTAGTTAAGTTGAAGAACATTTTATAACTTAATTATAGAAGTTCAACATTAAGAAGCAATTCAGTGTTCTCAAGCATTCAATATATTGATCATGAAGAGATGAAACTGAGTTCAGGGACACCTCATTTGTCTCTATAATGCCAGTCCCCATCACAGAGCCTGACATCTCGTGGACACGCGATAAATGTGTGGCTAATGAATAGTGTTTGAGTGAAGGAGCTAATGAGTGACACAGAATAGAGCAGTGTCAGCAACTAGAATAAAATATTGATGTGTCTGAATCAGACGTGAGGTGGATCACAACAAATTTGTTATTAATAGTAGTTAAAATTCTAAGGTTTTGCAATTTTGAAAGAATAAGAAAAAAATTAAGATAAGAAAAAAATTAAGGTAAAAAAATAGCATCATTTTTATTCACTTACTTTCCATTATGTTTTCTCAGATGTCTCTTGAGGTAGCATTATTGGGAGTTGTTCATAATCTTCAGAACATCCTGTTTGTTCTGTAGCCCTCCATCTGGGTATATATCTTGGGATCACCACACACACATTTTGTGAATATCATGCATCATGGTTCCATGGTGAAGTCTTTTCTGGGAACCATTGGAATATATCTTCTAATGATATATTTCATCATTTATAATGATAAAATGATTTTATATACTCATGTATAATTTTTATTATATTAAATAAAATGATATTTATTTTACCAATTATTTAGGGCCTAATAATTTATAATGTAAATCATACAGGAAAGTAGTTCTAGTTTATTTAAAAAGGAGTGGTAGTTATGTATCATATATTACATAAATGATTTGCTCTTGGAAAGAGCATTTTCTTTAAGTTTCAACAGTTTCTAAAATATTTGGACAAATTTTTGCTTAAAAGTTTTTCTTCCTCAGTTTCTTCTTCTGAAATCAAGATAATTACATCCACAAACTCATAAGAAATGCTTATAAAGTTTTGGAGGGGTGAGGAGATATGACATTCCCTCTTACTGTAATTTTTAGGAAATTGTTGACAATCTAAGAAGCAAAGTGAAAAGAAAAATGAGATAGGCACATTCTTTAATACATAAGGGCTGTTAAATATTCTTTATACTATTGTTAATAGAACTTTCTAAAAGTTTTTTTTTCTTTTAAAATCACCAGGATTTGTGGGGATCCACAAAGTTGATTCATTTCTGGGTAAACTTCAGAGAGCACAGAGTATCTTAGACTACTACTGAATAATGGAAGAAATGTATATTTAACATAAAACATAGTTTATCCTGGACATTGAGAGAAAGACACTAGCATGTCTTCACTATGTATGACATCGACACCATCAATAATATATCACAATGATGACACAAGAGAAAGTATATTAACCATCTAGGAGCATAGATAAAACCCCTTTCTGAGCCATCTTCCACTTTTAAAAAATATGGCGTTCCTTTGTTTGCTTTATGGTATGTGTCACTGTAGGATATTATATTAGAGATGCTTATTCACTCTCTGAAGTTTTGTAAGATTATTTTCTGTAGTTCAGAACCACCTGCATGTTTTTCATTAATTTAAAGGATTCTAGTCCCCTCTTTGTGATTATTTGCTGCAAAAAGACTCTTCAAAATGTTAATCTAAGACTTTCAAGTTGTTAGTCTTACCATACTCCGAGCTCTTCGTGAATTGCTGACCACTGAGAAGCTGCAATATATGATCGATCAGGGCTTCAGTTCCATTGAAATTTTTGAACATATTGTATTATATTAAAGTGGGTAATGGAAGATTTATTTAAATAAAACTTTAATGCAAGCCATCTAAAAAAGTCTCCTTTCCACTTTATACACTTTGCCATCACATGGAACAAATATTCTGGGAATGTAATTAGAGTACCTCTTTAGGATATCCAGTAGTAACGTTGCTTGACCAATCTATTTGCACATTTAAGTAGAGGAAATATAAGGACTCCCAAATATCAAAGCTATTTGGAAGGATAAAAATGTAAGCCTTGTGGATGTTTAAAAGGAGCAGATGCAGATTCTGAAGGCAATTTCTAGGGTTCTAAGCATATATTGGATAATGTCAGCATCATGGATGTAAGTGTGTAACCACACCCTGAGGTGACCCCTTTGAAAAGAACAGCACTCATTTGATGGTTGAACCATCATTCAAATTTCACCTAGTTCCTGGGACTGCATTTGCCTTTATCTTCATGAATGTTTCTTAAGGATAGTGTGGAGAGGGAGGTTTAAGACCATGCTGAGCTAATTATTACCGAAAAGAACTGAATTAAAGCAATCAAAATAAGACTGACAAGCATGATCTTGAATTCCTGAAATTGCCTTATGTATCTTCCAATGACTGGATTCTCCCATCATCCAAACCCAGGTCACGTGTCACCTCCTTGTTCATTCATTCATTTCCCCTTCCACCACCACTCCACCATTCAATAAGCATAAGCACCTGCTTGCTATGGGCTAGCACTATTCCAGGTGCAAGGGATTACCAGAGAGCAAGAGGAAAATAGTCTCTGCCATCACAGAGGTAATCATACTTTTTCTGTATTTCTCTTATGGCAATTAGCACAGTTTAGTGATTGGAACATATCTCATCCTCCTGTTAGGTAGTATTTTGATGTCAGCCTCATGGTCTAATTCATGAATATGTCCCCCATTGCATTTATCATGATGTCTTACCACCATAAGACAATTAAAGTGTGATGAATGAATGAATGAATGGGTGAATGAATCAATCTTTCTTATGGATTATGCCTAACTAATGGAACACCATTTTTACCCTTCTGGAATGGTATAGAACAAATTCAACCTTAATCATTGTGGGCTAGAGTCACGTAAAATACTTTGGCACCAAGAAAGTCATTACAATGAAATTAAAAAAAAAATCATCCAAAAGTATTTCTGTGGAATTATAGAATACATTTTTATAGCCTAACATAATTGAATCAGGATTGAAAAAAGACTGCAAATGTAGAATAATGTATTTACTTAATAGATTTAATATCTATTTAGAAGAGGCCATTAACATGTATTAGGAAAGAATAGCATTTATGAAATTGCAGTAGGGGAAGTTTTTTAAACTTCCCTAAATATTTCTTTTTGCCTAATGATGACTCAATGAACAAAGATTAGAAATTATCTCTAAGCTTTGGTTTATTTAAGAAAGGAGTTTTCTTTTATGTATGTAAACTGGCTTTGAAGAAACAGCTTACATGGGTAAATATTTTTTTAAATTGAGATTAATATACACAAAGTTTAGGGAGGAGAGGAAAAGAAATGTCTGCTAATGATGCACCTTCTCTCCTTTCTGAGGAGATAGCCAATTGGGTTGGGTTTATTCCTCTCCTTTAGCTTTTAACTTCTTCCTATACTTTTTGCTACAGTATTGTCATTTTGTCTTTTCTTTCTTATAAACCTACATTATTTTTGTATAAATTATTTTTGTTCACAAGCAGATTAATTTACAAGGTTTTTTATACAAGGTATTTCATTTAATTCTTTTTTTTTTTTTTTTTTTTTTTTATGGCAGGCTTTAAGGGACCGATATCAAATACAAACATGCTAGAAATGTTTGTGCCATTCCAGCTCAACTGATTCAGACAAATTTTAAGGGGAATACTCGGTGCTTAGCAGAAATAAAGATAATGTAAATTTGAGAAACTCTCATCTTTTTTTTTTTTTTTATTTCAGCTTATTATGGGGGTACAAAAGTTCTGCATAGATATATTGCCCATGTCCCTCCCAATCCCCCGAGTCCGAGCCTCAAGCGTGTCCATTCCCCAGACAGTGCACATCGCACTCCTCCTGGCTCATTTAATTCTTAACTTTGGAAAATTGTCTAAGTTTTAAGGGCATGCGGGCAAGGGAAGGAGATTTATTTCAATTTTATAGGTTTGTCTAGGAATTTGGGGGCAGAGTCAGCCAATATAGTAAAATGGACCTACAGCTCCACAAATAGTCACACACACTTGCTTCACTCTTTCTAGAGATGGAGATTTCAATGTACTTCAAAGAGCTTCTAGTCTAGGTTAGATAAGTGTTAGTCAACCTGCAGAATATGATGTGGGTTGTCATCATTAAGACCCCTGCTAAAATTCTACCATCTTTTAAACCCAAGGACAGGCCGGGCACGGTGGCTCAGGCCTGTAATCCTAGCACTCTGGGAGTTACCATAAGGGGAAGGTGGATGTCGGTTAGCACCACACTGCTGTCGGTTTGCAAGACTAATATCTGGAGGAAAAGTTTCAGATGATAGAGCTATGAGAGGTGTTTGTCTTGAATCCCATAACTTGTTAACTCTGTGTGTATATGTTATGTGCATGTGTCTCATGTTACATGAATACCACAAAGTATATAATACATATGCATATGGTTTGAGGAATGATTATGGTTATAAAGTAAACAACAGTGTATCCCCCAATATTAAGAAATCAGATATACCTGGTACTTCAGAAACACCCTGTGTACTTCTCTCTCCTCCAACCAAGGAAACCACTATCGTGTCTTTTGTGTTGATTATTTCCATGGTTTTCTTTATATATCTGCCACTTATGTATCTCTAAACAACATATTGTTTAGTTTATTTTTTTTAACTGAGTAAAAAGTACAAGCCTGGCTGCGTAAGGAAAGGAGAATATTGCCACTATTAGATGAAGGCTCCAAGAGAAGGTAAGCCAAATAAAATTTCTGGACCTAGACTAGAAGCTCATTGAAGTACATTGAAATCTCTATCTCTAGAAAGAGAAACCTATTATGACTCTTCAGTGACATTTCTCCATTTCTGAAATATTTAATACTTAAAAATCAACAAGATACTCCACTGGCCTTGATATGGAATCAAGAAAGATCCAGTGTGATCTCATGCAAGCCTGTCTCTCCAGCCTCATCGCTCACTACTTGCTCTGTGCTATAACCGTGCTCAAGTATTTGCACTCCTTGGAACACATCCTGTTTTGTACATCTCTTTGTCTCTGTTCATATTGTTTGCTTGTTTCAGAGCTCCCTTATTCCTTGATTCCCCTGGGAAACTTCTCATCCTTCAAGATTTCTCTTTCTCTTAAACAGGAATTACTCCTTCAGCCGCCTAGTGCTACCCCTCTCTGCGTTCCCATGATACTTTCCACTTAGCACTGGTATAGCCTTTTCAAGCTGCATTTTAATCATTTTCACCCTATTTATTCTCCTGCTCTCTGTGCACTTCTTGAGTTTGAGGAGTGTGATTCATATTGTTTAACCATAACTGAATATCTTTATCACATTTAAATATTAACAATAACTCCTCATTGTCATCAAATATCCAGTGTTCAAAGTTCTCTGATTGTCTCATAATTTATTTTTGTTTATTTGTTTATACAGGATTTGTTTGTTTTTATATATTGCAATTGGTTGACATACCTCTTAAGTCTCTTTTCTTTTTCTTTGTTTTTGTTTCAATAGATTAAGGGGTACAAATGGTTTTTTGTTACATGGACGAATTGTATAGTAGTAAAGTCTAGGCTTTTAGTGTACCCATCACCCAAATAGTGTACATTGTACTCAACAGTTAATTTTTCATTCTGCATCCCCCTCACCCCTTCTGAGTCTCCAATGTCCATTATACCACTCTGTACGACCATGCATACCCATGGTTTAGCTCCCACGTATAAGTGAGAATATGCAGTATTTACTTTTCTATTCTTGAGATACTTTACTTAGGATAATAGCCTCCAGTTCCATCCTAGTTGCTGCAAAAGACATTATTTTATTCTTTTTTATGGCTGAGTAGTATTTTCATGGTGTGTGTGTACGTATATGTGTGTACATGTATATATATATACACACACATAAATGTATATATATACACACATATATATACATACACATACACACATACATGCACTCACACACACCACATTTTATCTATCCACTCATCAATTGATGGGCACTTAGGTTGAGTCCATGTCTTTGTGATTGTGAATGTGATGTAATAGACACATGGGTGCAGGTGTCTTTTTAACATAATGACTTCTTTTCCTCTAAGTAGATACTCAATAGTGGAATTGTTGGATTGAATTGTAGATATACTTTTAGTTCTTTGAGAAATCTCCATACTGATTTCCAGAGAGGTTATACTAATTTACATTCCCACGAACAGTGTGTAAGTGTTCCCTTTTCACTGCATCCACACCAATATCTATTGCTTTTTGACTTTTTAATAATGGCTATTCTGATGGGGTAAGGTGGCATCTCATTGTGGTTTTAATTTCATTTCCCTGATGATTAGCGATGCTGAACATTTTTTCATATGTTTCTTGGCCATTTGTATATCTTCTTTTGAAATCTTGTCTCCTTTATTCTCCAATTTACTCCTCCATTTCCTTTCTTTTTAAATTTTATTTTATTTAATTTTTTAATTTCAGCATATTATAGGGGTACGAATGTTTAGGTTATGTATATTGCCTTTGCCCCACCGAGTCAAAGCTTTAAGCATGTCCATCCCCCAGATGGTGCGCACCACACCTATTAGCTATGTAAATATCCATTCCCTCTTCTCCCCTCCCATCTGCCTGACACCCTATGAATGTTACTACTATATGTGCACATAAGTGTTGATCAATTAATACCAATTTGATGGTGGTATATGTGGTGCTTGTTTTTCCATTCTTGTGATACTTCACTTAGTAGAATGGGCTCCAGCTCTATCCAGGATAATACAAGAGGTGCTAGATCACCATTGTTTTTTGTGGCTGAGTAGAACTCCATGGTATACATATACTACATTTTATTAATCCACCCATGTATTGATGGGCACTTGGGTTGTTACCACATCTTTGCAATTGTGAATTATGCTGCTATAAACATTCTAGCACAGATGTCTTTTTCATAGAATGTCTTTTTTTCCTTTGGATAGATGCCCAGTAATGGTATTGCTGGATCAAATGGTAGTTCTACTTGTAGCTCTTTGAGGTATCTCCATATTGCTTTCCACAGAGGTTGTACTAGTTTGCAGTCCCACCAGCAGTGTATAAGTGTTCCTATCTCTCCACATCCATGCCAACATTTATTATTTTGGGACTTTTTGATAAAGGCCATTTTCACTGGAGATAAGTGATATCTCATTGTGGTTTTGATTTGCATTTCCCTGATGATTAGAGATGTTGAGCATTTTTTCATACATTTGTTGGCCATTAGTCTATCTTCTTTTGAAAAGTTTCTGTTCATGTCCTTTGCCTCCTTTTTGATAGGGTTGTTTGATTTTTTTCTTGCTGATTTTCCTGAGTTCTATATAGATTCTAGTTATCAGCTCTTTATCAGATGTGTAACATGTAAATATTTTCTCCTATTCTGTAGGTTGTCTGTTTGCTCTTGTGATAGTTTCCTTGGCTGTGCAGAAGCTTTTTAATTTGATCAGGTCCCACGTATTAATTTTGTTATTTCCATGATTGCCTTTGTGGTCTTCTTCATAAATTCTTTTCCTAGGCCAATGTCTGTAGAGTTTTTCCAACATTTTCTTCTAGAATTCTTGTGGTTTCATGCCTTAGGTTTAAGTCTGTTATCCATCGTGAGTTGATTTTTGTGAGAGGTGGAAGGTGAGGATCCTGTTTCAGTCTTCTACATGTGGCTATCCAATTTTCCCAGCACCATTTATTGAATAAGGATTCTTTTCCCCAGTGTATTTTTTTGTCTGCTTTGTCAAAGATTAGATGGTTATATGAGGATGGTTTTATATCTGAGTTCTCAGTTCTGTTCCACTGGTCTATGTCTCTGTTCTTGTGCCAGTACCATGCTTTTTTAGTTACTATAGCCTTGTAGTATAGCTTGAAGTCTGGTAAACTAATGCCTCCCAATTTGTTATTTTTGCTTAAGATTGCTTTGCTATATGGGGTCTTCTCTGGTTCCATATGAAGCATAGAATTATTTTTTCTAGATCTGCCAAAAATTATGTTG
>CM052437.1:132283628-132325474 GCA_028533085.1 Varecia variegata
TTTTACCAGCCCACCTGGTCATGATGGATTATTTTTTTGATAAGCACCTCAATTAGGTTTGCTAGGATTTTGTTGAGAATTTTTGCATCTATATTCATAAGGGACATTGGTCTGTAGTTTTCATTTTTGTGGTATCTTTTCCTAGTTTTGATATTAGGGTGACGTTGGCTTCCTAAAACATGTTGGGAAAGATTCCTTCCTTGCTGATGTTGTGGAATAATTTCTGTAGGAGGGGCAAGATGGCGGATGAGAAAAACCGCCAGCCAGAGTGTCTCTGCAAGATAGATTTTAGAAGAAAGTAAAAAAAATAAAATAAATAAACAGGCAGACAAACATAGATCAGACAAGGGTTGGAAGGAAGGGTGCCTGGAACTGTAGGAGACTCCGTGGGAAGAAGTTGCTGAGGAGAACTAGAAGGAGAAAGGCCCCCAAGAGGACCAGCGACCAGGGTAGGTGGACCGGTTAAATTTCCCCTCCCTTGCATCTCGGACTGCTGGTGGGCTCCTGAGCAAGTGGAGAGACCTGCTAACACCAGCCCAGAGATGGCTGCCGCCAGTGAGTAGTGAGCCTCTTGCAGACAGGGCACCAGGCTCTCAGCTCCCTTGGGGCACCTCTGGACCTGCAGACCCGAGCCAATCAGCAGGCGCCATATTGCTTCATTCTCCATTTCCTTTCTTTTAAAGATTTCTTTTTTTTTTTTTCTTTTAAATACCCTTTTATTCAAAGAAACAGGTTCAGTGCACAAATATTTATAGGAACATGCCAGAAACTCTACAAAACCACTGTCGCCAGAGAGTAGTAAAACAAAGGATTGTTAAATTAAATGCAGAACTTATTTTATACAATGCTAGGTTTCTACCTAGTTTCCTAGCTTTGCTGTTGCTGTCTTAATGTTTTACATTGACTCAGGATAACATATTCTTCAATATACACCAAAATGATATTTCTCTGTTAATCTTTTAAATTCTATAGCCTTTGATTTAACACAGAAATATTTTGTTTTAACCTGAATTTCACACTTGGACTGTGGATTCAACTAATCTTCTGAAATAATATAATATGAAATACCTCAATATTTAAAGTTTAATCTTACATAACTTTTTTTTTTTTTACAGAACAATTGCTTTTATTTTTATTAATACATTTTTGTTCATCTTTTATATTTTCTTTTCTTTCTTTTTTTTTATTTCAGCTTACTATGGGGGTACAAAAGTTCTGGTTAGATATATTGCCCATGTCCCTCCCATTCCCCCGAGTCTGAGCCTCAAGTGTTCTTTAATCTTAAAATGCCTTTGTGGAGGAGTTGGGTATTTTTCTTTAGAATCTCCACAGTCAGGCTGTTCATTATTGTATTCCCATGGAGTTCTGTATTATGTACCTCTGACTGTAATATTTCCTCTAAATTGGTAGTCAGGTCTAGAAACTTGATCAAGTTTGAATTTTTTGGCAAGACTTCATACATAATATGTATGTAATTCCATTAAGAGGCAGATATTACCTGTTTATTTTCTAATTTGTGGTATAAGCAGCCATTAATGACAATTGCCTAGACTTATCTATTAGTACATAGGGGCTGTGACATAGAGATGTTCTGATTCTAACATTTCTCCCTCATTTATTAACTGGAATACTTCTATATAGAGAAACTTGTTAATAGCTTATATGGTAAAGATAGGATAAATGCTTGATTTTTTTCACCTTATTCACTACTTTTGAAAATGATGAGTTGATTCCCCAGAAAAAAAATTAGATTTATTTTTATCTTTGGATAGCTAATGCTTACTTAGAACAATGCCTATCACATATGAGGAATTTCATGATAGCATGCTTTTTTTTTTTTGGAGACAGAGTCTTACTCTATTGCCTGGGCTAGAGTGTTGTGGTGTCACCCTACCTCACAGCAACCTCAAACTCCTGGGCTCAGGCAATCCTCCTTCCTAAGCCCCCTGAGTAGCTGGAACTACAGGTGTGCACCACCACACCCAGCTATTTTTTTCTATTTTTAGTTGCCCAGCTAATTTTTTTTCTATTTTTAGTAGAGGTGGGTTTGCTCTTGCTCAGGCTGGTTTTGAACTCCTGAGCTCATGTAAGCCTCCCACCTCAGCCTCTTAAAGTGCTAGGATTACAGGCGTGAGCCACCGCGTCCAGCCATGATAGCATGTTGTATTAGCGAATACAGTCAATGCATTAACAAACAAATTAAGTGATGTTGAATCAACTGATTGTACGCAAGGCTACACACATGACACATAGCAGCCCTATAAATAGCTACTTTTTAAGATAGATCTAGAGGTCCTCAGCAGACTCTGGTGTACAGCTATTCCAGGCCCAAGTCACCTTTACTGTGGGCTGCATGGTCCCAAGTAGAATGGGGAACTGACTTCTCATAGCTCCTCTGCAAGACTATATAGCACCAGATTGCTATGTTTGAAAATGCTCTTACTTTATGAAAGAACCTGAATAACTGAATTTATTCCACTGATCCTAGTAATATTTGGACCCCCATCTCTTCCTTCTCACACTTTCTGCTAAACCCAAATTGACTACTAACAACTGCTAAAACCTTAGCTTCAGTTTTGCTGTCACTGAATCCTGTGCCTTGACTAATAACAGCCTAAGTTCCCCATACCTTCTCTGAATTGGAACAGTGAACAATTCTCAGGATATAGTAAAATGTTGACTGACCTTCATCAATCCAACACCTAAATTCTTTAGCCTATCTGCTCTCTAGCAGAACAGCTATCTTGAGCTGTTCTCATTTAGCAATGGTTTTTATAAAGGCTTTTAGTTGGCTTTTCTTCTTCCACAAATCCATCCTCACTGTTAAATGATAGTTTGGCAAAATATTATTTTCCTTAAGCATTTGGAATATTTTGTTCCCTTATCTCATGGCACCCAGCATTGCTGATGAGAAGTCTGCTTTCTGCAGCAGTCATTTCCTTATTCTGGGCTTGGCACCTTCCCCTGTGGCCTCTGCAGTTCCCTGCCAGGGCTGTGGCTTAGTGTTGTGACTGCCTGTGTGCTTTCAATTTAGAGATCCATATAATTTCTGATCCACTCAAAGTCTTTCCTTTGTTTTTCATGAATTTCAACATACTTATTAACTTCTTTAAAATTGTACCTGTTAAAAATTATTAATAATGATTTTGTGTTATAAGGAGAGAGTTCAGCATATGTTCAAATTGAAATAAGATACTCTTATTTTTGTTTGCTTGTTTGGATGGGGTCCATGTGAAACTATATCCCTGGAAAGTAGCATTGGGTGTCCAGAGGAGCACTTTTACTTTTACTATGTACATTTATTTATTTGAATTTCTGCTTATTAGTTTCTTTTTGATTCAAGACAATGGGGCACTCAATGTGCTGAGTATCTTCATTTCTCCCCTCCCAATGTGCCTGCCAGCTTTCTCCACCTGCTCTAGTGCCTTGCGTGTGCTGCTTCCCTGTGTAGACAGCATCCAGGGCTCTTAGTCTTCTGTTTTTCCAGTTAGGTTTGCCCAGTGTGAGGCACCAACAGGAGATCAGACAGTGGGGCAGGGAGGTTGGAATATTTATTCTCTGGCCTGCCCACTCTCCTTCCCGCCCACACACCCCTCACCTTGTTTTGACGGCATCCTCCCTGCTGAAGACCTTTATTTCCTTACCTTGATCCTTCTGGACTAGGGGTAGCAGCTGCTCCCAAGGGTGTAGCAAAGAGAACCATATTCCATTGCTGGCTTCTCTACACTCTGCCCACACCTTTGTAATTAGTCCCTTTATTAAGCCTTCCTCAAAATAGCTTGAGGATCCTTTGTTTTTCCCTGGACATTGGAGGACCAATACAAAACCAAAAACAAAACAAACAAAAACTCCAAAGCAATAATGTATATAGATAACTTAATTATATAGCTTGATATTTTTGCTGTTTCATAACAGAATAAAATATTTAAGAAAAAATATAGGTGAAGAAAACTTATTTTAGTTAAAGAAAATAAGCATATGCTACAAAAGAAAAGTAATAATAAATGTTTTCTGAGTAGAACTTAAACTGAAGTTTCTCTCCCTTTCCCTATTCGTGTTGTTGCTGGGTTTCTGGGCCAGGAGGGAAAGCAGGCACGAGTGAGGTCTCCCCGATGCATGTCTGTAGGCAGCACTGTGAGAACAGGCTGCAGGAATTGATAGAATTGCAGAGCAATAAGGTGCCTTGGAAACTATCTGGAGCAGTGACGAACAGCACAAAACACTGCACAATTTGTGATGTAGCCCTAGATTTCATTTGTAAGGAAAAGATTTAAAAACCCACCCTGCTGCTTATTCAGTGTGCCTACAAAAAATATTTTGGTGGCTAAAATATAGTACTCATTTTCTTGCCGGCATTTTGGAGAACAGCTAACAACGACAACAGGTAACATTCACTGAACCCTTGCTGTGTGTGAGAGATTATTCTCCAAGCTTTACATACATAATTTCACTCAACTTTTACCTAAACCCCATGTGGATACTATTATTATTCCGATTTTACTGACAATGAGGAAAATAAGACAAAAACAAATTAAGGCCCATTATTACAAAGCCATTACTTGAATCTTGGAGCCAAGATTCAAACCTGAGCAGTTTGGCTCTAAAACCTACTTTGTTATTCACTACATTGTTCCTCTTGTTACAATATCTGTGTAGAAATATATACATATATTACACAAATACTGCTTTGTCTCTAACCACATACCATATATGTTGTTTCACATTATTTATTCACCATTATGTCACTTTAAATAACTGCATAACATTCTGTTGTATCAATATACCAATTTGTTTAATCAATTTCATTGTTAGATATTAATTTGCTCTGCTACTTCCTCCTCAATTGCTTTCTAATCTTGACTCCTCATATCATAATCTCTGACCCCAGCATTTCCTTAAGTTTCATATCCTCATCTGTAAAATGATGATAATGATAATACTTCTTTCACTGAGTGATTAAATGTCTATATAATTTTAGCTATTATTATGATTATTTATTATAATTATTACCAATAGAAGGTTAAATGTTGCTGTTGAGGAACAGGGCTCTGCATGACTCTGCGTTTCTCCATTTTGTTTACCATTATATAATTTGAGATATTTAAATGTATTGTATAATAAGGAATATTAGTTGAAGAGTTTTTTTTAAAAATGAACTATTCAACTGAAGATATAAAAGTTAAAATATGCTTTAGTTCTCTTCTCCTCCAAATGGTTCCACTGATCAGCAATAGTCATCAGTCAAGGCCAGATTCATAGAATTTTACTTCACTGCACAATGCTTGTCCTACATTGTTTTACCACAGGTCAATATTGCACACTCTCATACAATCAGAAAGTGATTCCAAGGACTCTTAGCCATCCTTCCTCTTAAACAAATATGCACAGGCCTCCCTCTCATTGCTCCGTATTTATTCCTGATGCACATGCTTCTGCCAGAGAGAGCACTATTGGTGTTAGCAATTCACAGGCGCTTCTTAGACATTCTGGAAAGGGGCTCTTGTTTTTGCTATGAGGATGGTGCCATATTATCAGCTCCTCATCTTTCTATATCATCTTCTGACAACCTTTGTGAGGGGTTCGGTCTGGTATCTTCATTCTAGTGAGACTCATGCACTGGTGCATTTATACCTGGGCTCCAAGCAGGGCTGAAATGACAGTGTGCTGATGTTTCACTCAACAAGAAAACAAACAGTGAAATGTGTGAAATGCATCTTTAAAATAGGCCATTATCCTACTTGTAAAAGGGAATAATTGACATATATAACCAGAATTTAGCCTTTCCTCTTTTGATTCCAAAATGCAATTGTTTTCTCCATGAATGATTTCATGTCAAATGGCTTAGCAAAAGAATGCATGTGTGTTTGTGTGTGTGTGTGTGTGTGTGTGAGAGAGAGAGAGAGAGAGAAATTACATTATAGACAAAATAGCTTGAACATATTTAGTCTACTAAAAGGTTGCTGACATACATAAATGTTAACAAAAGAATATGACAAAATCTTCAAGATATTTTTTCTTTTATTTAAAATGTTAGCTATCACAACACATCATACAATGAAATGAAGACCTTGGAGTCACATTAAAACTCTTAAAAACATCTCTATATAGTCACAAAACATGAAACATGCTTCAAGGATACAAATATAGTTTGATACCAAAATCTCAGTACATTTTCACCATGAAAAAAAATAGGGAAGCACGAGACTGTTGGGAGTTTCCTTCCCTTTTAGCAGTAGCTGGTATGACTGCTTCAGAGCAATTCTTTCTTTGGAGGCTATATCATTGACAGGGTTCTACAATTCATTGAACACTGTGCTTTGTTGCAAAATTATCACTGATTCCAACTTCTGAGAGAGTCATCATATTAGAATTATAACACGTTTACAACACATATTGGCACGATATGAAAAATAAACACCTTTTTTGAGTTTGCAACTCAAAATAACAATTGTTATCAATAAATAATTATTCCTCATAGTGCGTGTCTTATTTTACCTTTCATTGCCCATTGACACAAATGAAGCTGAATAAATAATATGTTAGGTAGTTTATTTGCGTCTTCTTTCATAATTCTGCATTGCACTCCTTTCATAAGCCACTGGAAGAAAAAGAGGAGGTAAAGTGTTTTTTAAGAAGATTTCATGGAGGGAGTTAAACAAATAAAGTTCAAGGCATATAATAATTTATTTTAAACTCACTTGACTTTTTTTCCTCTCTTGAAGTATTTCTAAGAATCGTACTGCCTATCTTTCAATTCAGCCTCAGTCTCTATCCTGATGGGAAGTGATCTAACCACAGAACTCTTTGTTTTGTTGGTTATTTGCCCCAAATGTGTATTTCCAGCATATTTCAATGCTGATTCTCAGCAGCTTTCTCCAGCAGTGGCAGAGCCCCACGGTGAGGTGTAAAAAGGACAATATCTAAAGTAACCAGGAATAGTAGCAGAATGAAAGTGAAATGTGGGACTTTTATTCTAGGACAGGGTCAACAAACTACAGGCCATGGGCCAAATCTAGCCTACCATTTGTTCTTATAAACAAAGTTTTATAGAAACACAGATATACCCATTCATTTATGTATTGTTTATGGCTGCTCTGGCCTAGAAAGGCAGATTTGGGTAGTTGCTATGGTGACTACATGGCTCACAAAGTTCAAAATATTTACAATCTGGTTCTTTTCAGAAAAGTTTGCCGATCTCTGTACTAGAGGCACCCAATAGTGTGAGGGTCTCTTCCTGTCTTGTGGATACTTCCCAGTGATGGATTGTCCTTGAGACTAAAAACAGCCCATTCTCTGTACATAAGTCAATTGAGCCAGCTAAATAGAACACTGTTTAACTTACCTCCTAGCACCTTAATGGCCTGTGAAAGATTAATACTGCTTCAAAGGTATTTACCATATAGCTAGCAAGTAATTCAAGTACTTTGACAATCTGGACCCCAAAATGCCAAGTTCTGTTATATTTTATATTATATATAATGTCAAAGGCATCTGTAACCACAAAAGAGTAAGAATCAGACTATTGTGATCAAAATATCTAAGGCTGTTTTCAATCATCTTAGCCAATATTTTGTACACTTAAATTTATAGTATGGTGAAACTACTGTGCTTTTTGAAATTCAGTATACCCTGTATACAATATCAAATTTAAATAGAAACAATAGAAAGATCTGTAGGAATGGGAGGTGCTACTCTGACCGGTGTCCTCAGTGAGGTTTGTTGAGACACAAGGTGGGTGAAGGCACCAGTGTTATCACTTCCCCATTTAAACACCGACCTTTAACATCCAACTATTCCCTAAGTGAGGTTAACACTAAGATGAACATTTTATATCAATTTTATAAGCATGTCTAAGATGGAACAGTATGAGCCCAAAACTGGACAGTCCTGGAGGAAGGAAACAGTTCATGTCTCATTCTGATTTGTTTATATTAGGAGGAAGATGAGTAGCCCAAGTTCAGTCTCTGTGAAACTTTTGGTAACATGACTCTGTTCCTCAGAGAAGTGAGATGAATGGCAATAAAAACCAACTAACGAGAGAATAGTGATTTAGCTGGAACATAATGTCCTCTTACATGGAAGCAGAGTTTCCTACATGGTCCTTGACCCCTCTGAAACTATATTAAACTTTTGTGTATATGAACTGATGAGGGTTTCTCTGGGAGAGAGTGTCTACATTTATCAGATTGTCTGGGTGGTCTGTGACCACAAAAGGATCAACTGAATATATAAAAAGATCCTTGATTGACTATGGATACATTTTTTCCCATTTATATTTTCTCAACTAAAATGGAGGAACAAAGACTTAGTGATAAATTGATTCTGATTCATGAAGTGATTCTATTTATCATTCCCTATAATTATGTTATTACTTTAAGTACATCTAACAGCAATTAATATGTTCTTAATTGTACAGTATCTATAGTATTTATAAAGTTAAGCATGTTTTGAAACCTACATCAATTCTGGAAATGGAGAGCTGATCACTGTTATTATCAAGAAAACCACAGTTATATGAGAACTAGTATGTACTGATACAAATGAAAGCCACTGTGGTTTAAATTTATATTTCACTTCCAAAAGCTAGACGATAATATATATTCATAAAACAATTGCAAGTTTTTCATTAGGCACACTGATTAGTTCTTTAAAACTTACACTGGAGAAGCCCCAAAATTAAAGGTGAGGAAATACAAAGGTAGTGTCTAAATTTGGAAAGTGTCGAACAAAAAAAAAAAAATAGTAGGATAATTGTTTTTGCATGAATCCAGATAATTAAGAATTAAGCCAGCACATCTTATAGATTTTCTAGAAACTGCTGATTATTTTTTAGACAGCTGCCAAGTACTTTCTAATTAGCTAGATGATTAGTACTTTAACTCTATTTTCATAGAAGGCAAAACAAAGAGAATTTGAATAGCTTTTCAAAGGAGCCTAAGCTGAGGACTATACGGCCTGAATGTGCTTAACAAAAAGTTTCTATGAAAATGATATAGGGGAATGATATATTTAACCTTGAAAACAGTGTAATGAATGTGTTAAGAAAAAGGTTTTCAGATATATGTATGTGGCATTTCCATAGAAGATAGAAACTAAAGAGAAGAGAGGAAATATGCAGCCTTTATATCATGTGAAAGAGTTGTCTGGAATTAAAATAGGCTATGAGAATTGTGCTTCCCTTCTCTCTAAGGGTTTTATAGCCAGATTGATTTATAACACTTGAGGATGGTTTGATTGTGTTCCTTTTTGAAGGCACTGGAACAGACCACTCTCACCCTCTCTATCCATCAGGACGCTTAGATTTTGAGCTTCTACAACTTCATAAAGAGCAAGTAATTTGTATAAAGGATGTGTTTGTTTTGTTTATTTTTGTGTTAGAAGACTGCCAATGTAACATCTTGTAAAACTTTCAAATTACTTTGGTAACAAGTGAAAATGGATCTCATTCCTCCCTGCACCCTCTACCCCTTAGTTCAGTAAGGTTAAACATGGCTTATTTAACACATCTACAGGAAAGAGTATAAGATTAGCCCAAAGATTCAGGTTGGATAATGATTAATTATGGCAGACACTGGCAAGGCTGGTGGTTTAAGAGAAATAGACTGATCTTGTGGTAATATTAGCTTAATCAGCTATAAATCCAATTCCTGGTTACAAGTACTACAATTAGATTTTTTCCTACCATAAATACTCACTTTAAGTCTATTATTCCTTTTTAATACTCTGAAAACTATGCCTTAGGAAAAAAAGAATAGAAAAGATTTGAGATACTGTCTATTTTCAGTCATGATTTTATACATACCAGAATTTAAAGCTCTTTTGCCCATTAGTCCAACAAAGGAATCTGTTTTATGCCCTGGAAAAATACATTTAGGGGTATTTTAATATGTATGTCTTTGAGAAAACAAACTGTTATAACTAGTACAAAAAAAAAGCAAGCCCCTGAATATATGCCTATGTAATATAATAAATATGTATCTATTTCAAGTTTTGGTGAGCCTGAAGAAATAAAGATTCCTTGTAAGTTTTATAAATTACACTAAAACAATACAATGAAAGCAATTTTCTAAATTGTGTATCTAAATATTAGCAAGTACCCTTTATTCACATTATTTTTATTTATTATATAAATTTTTAAATATTATTGCTGTTTGAGGTAGCTTTGATTTTTAGGGAGTCAATGTCACATTTGTGTGAGAGAGAAATATCCAGACTTATTTCCTCATGTTATTGAATATGTTGTATTTCTCAGTAACTGAACTTTAGTTCAATCAGATCCCTATCCTTGATAATTATAATCTTCTAAAAGCTCACTATTCCTATTTTATTGAATTTTAAAAAATACTTCTTCTGGAAAAGTACGTTAGTTTTGACATGAATAGAGTACATTTATTTTTATTACATAGAATTTTGCTACATATAATTCCCTTGAAAGTCAAATCCTTAGAAAGTAAATATGAATAAGATTTATTCATTTTCAAAGGTAAAACCTTTGGCAAAGGTTATTATTTTAACACTAGTGGGAGAATTTCTCTCGGTTTTTTACCGTATTAGCTGAGACTTGGGTTGCTACCCTAATGTGGCCACCCTACATTGTGGGGTGGCCTACTCTGCCACCCTACTCTGGGTGGTCACCCTACTCTGCCACCCAGTGAACCAAATCCAAGACAGGATATGGGAGTGGACAATATGGTAAAGATGGACCCCTGAGACTTTTTGTTAACTCTGGCTCCATTAACTGGGAAGCTGAAATCTAATGACCCTGAAGTGCAACAATTCTGCCATCTTCACTGCCCTAAGAAATGTTTCACTGACTGAAGTTTCCCATTCAATCATGGGATCAAAAAACTGCATCTCTATCTGTCTTTATCTTTAGTATGAATTCTCTACTTAGGTACGCACTCCACGTAACGGGCTGCTGGATGACCCTAATAAATGGTGTCATTATGGGATCCAGCATACTATGATGAGGTACAAGATACCTATAAATCCTTGTTTGTTTTTTTTTGTAGTGGAGGTGGGCATGGGGCAGGGGTTGAGAGGAATGTATGTGGTGGATTTTTAACCCTAAGATTGAAAGCCTTATCTAAAACTAACAATTTATAGGAGTTAAATGACTTTTTCTTTTTTTACATAATGCATCTTTTGGGTAAGCACTATACGTCTAAACCACAGAACTTTAAACAATCACATTCTGTATGTAACATGAGTCTCCCCCAGTCTTATATTGTCTTAATTAAAAATATTGTCCTAAGTTATGACACAAAATAAGGTAAGACATTATATATAGTGGAATTCAGCATAATTTTACATTTAAATTTGATAAATGTCAAAATAATTTTGAACTTACTTTTGTGAGAGATCTGGCCATGTCCTATAAGAAAGATAAAATTAGCAAACACATATAGATTTGTGTTAAAGAAGCTACATTATATCTTTTAAGGAGAATTATAAAATAAGTTGATTTTCAAAATATGTAACATTTTCCATTTATAAATGCTAACAAAATTATTAATAATAAAACCAAATGTTTTGACAAACAAAAGGAATATTTATTAAGTGCCTTGTATAGGCCATGGATCCAAACCCAGGCTATGAGATTAACTGTAAGCCTACAGCACCTCCCATCTTCATGGCTGGACACCCATTTAACACTCAGAAAGAGAAAGAGAAAGTGATAGAGAGAGAGGTGTGCAAATCCATCTCTTTATTAAACAGGCATAATCGAGATCCTGTATTTCAGCTCATGAAAGATTTTATTCACTTTCCTACATGTGCATTCACAGTAGTAAAGATTTATAGAAATGTTTACCATAAAGAGCCTTTAACAGGGCCACTTGTTTTTCAATTGAGGAATCTGACAAGAGACGAACTGGCATTAACTATTTATACGTTTCACTGATGGTGCGATGAATTCAAGGAAACTGAATATTTCTATCAGGTGACAATGGGCAGCCAGGTCTCACCTAACCCCAGGGAATGCTATAAAGCCCGCTTCCACATGCGCTTGGATCACTCAGAGGGCTACCTCCTGGAGGCCCTAAGGTTAGTTGCTGTTGGTGCATTTGGTCACTCTAATACTGCGAGGCATGCGAAATAAATCTCTCCCCCCCTCCGCGGGCCTGTGCATGAGGTGAGGGCCAGTGCAGGCCAGAGTCGCGCCGGGGGAGGGAAGTTACACCTCTCTTGGGGTGGAAATCTCAAAGAGCAAGGAACACTTGGGTGCTCCGGGGACCAGTAAGCAGACAGGGCGGGCAGCCCCGAGAAACCTAGGGACGGTTGTCCATCTCACCAGCATCCCGTTTGCCCATTAATCCAAAGAACTGCTGAGGCTTGGGTCTCCGGGCGATTCTCTGCAGAAGATGCTCAAAGGGCTCTGGCAGCTCCTCCTAGGGGACAGACGCAAGGACAAACGGGCATGTAGGCAACCCGAGTGGTCCCCGCGGTACGCTCCAGCCCCGGGCGAGCCACAGCTGCCCTGGAAGGGGAGAAGCCGGCTTCCATGGCTGGTGTCAGTGGGGTTAATATGGGGGCCTCTCCCTGTCTGCGCCCCTCCCTGCCGAATTCCAGTCCGGCGCCGCCGCGTCCCCTAAGCTTGCCCTGGAGAGTTAGCCTCTGGCGCGCGTCCTCAAGCCCTGAGCGCTTTCCGCTCTTTCCTCCCAGCCCCGGGACTCGCACTCAGCTGCCGCGCCGCCACCTGTCTTTGTCTTGCCTCTGGTGCCGGCTTTGGAGACCCCTCACCGGCCTAAATGCCCAGGTGTGTGTGTTGGGGAAGGGGAGAGTTGGGGTAGGGAAGGGTGACAACGCTTCACAAGCGACCCGCACCGCAAGATTTTCACTGTTTCCCCGAAGTGCTCCCTCGCGCCAATAGCCTGAGAACCAGGGACACTTGAAGCTATGGCCTCGGGTCGGCAACATAACTGTCAAGGCAGGCAGCTGACTTCCCACCCACCTCCGCCGCTGCAAATCCCCCGCGGCTCGCCCCGCGCGCGCTCCTCTGCCGGTGCCCAGCGTTTCCAGACGCTCGGGCAGTGCGGCCGGACTAGCCCTCGAGATCCCCGTTACTGGGAATGACACCTTGGGAGGCTCCCAGCCTCGTGAGGATCCCGGGCTCCAGAGAGTTCCTGGACCGGACGGTGCAGCCCTCAGGAGGAAACTTGAATTGTGGGCGCACGATCCCGTGCGGAACCCGGGCAATAGCGCCCGTTTACACCCTGCCGCACGACTCCACTGCCTCCCGTCGCGGTCGCCGTGCCTGCCAGGCTAACTAGGGTGCTATGGCGGGGGAAGGCGACAGCTCCCGAGCCCAGGAAGAACGGCACGGGCCATCCCGGGACGGGGTCTCACCTTGATCTGGTCACTGTCAGACCAGTCGGACCAATAATTCAGATCATCATTGGCTCCGATTTCTTCTGCAAATAGTTGAGTGGAGACGAGAAAAAAGACTGCCAAGGCCACGAGGATTTTCATGTTGGATTTCTAGGAAGAGTGAGAAAGAAGAGATCGAGGAGAGAAAACAGACATATATATACTGGGGATGACGACCCAAGAGTTAGGCCAGCAGAATTTTCGGCCCCACAAGGGAACTCAGGTCCGGTAGAACCAAGATAAAAAGCTGAAGGGCTAAAGTCTCGCCTGTACCCTTTAGGAGAGACACTCAGCCTTAAAGACTCTCACATCCTCTTCTCCCTGAGTCCCAACTCTCCCAGGCCCCCAACCCACCAACCCACACCTTCAAACCTGGAGGCTCTGCAGGGGAAAGACAAAGAGGGGCGTTGGCATTTGGGAAACCGGGCTCCCCACTGTCCCTCGCTGCAGCGGCTCACCCAGCGCTGCCAGCTGCCACCTCCGACAGGTGCGGCGGGGAAGGGCGGGGAGAGCCGGCGCCGCAGCTGGCACGGCGCGGGCACTTACTGCGACGGACAGGCCCGCGGGGTCCCTCTGGCTGGTCTGAGCGCACGCTGGAATCCCCGCGCTCTCGGTGGCAGCGGCGCGGAAGGAGGAGTTCCGAGCGCGCTCTTTTGCCGGCTCCGTGCCTTGCGGTATTTATCCCCGGCTCCGCGAGCCGCGGGACCCACGTGACGATACTCTCCCCACGCGACTTTCTCCTCAATATTTAATTAGCCGCCTCCTCTCCTTTCGCTTGCGTGATTGAGAGTTTCCGAGACGGGAACTCGTCGGATGCCCATAACATCTGGACCCAATTGGGTTCGAAATGACGCAATTTTAGGAAAATCGAAGTCTCGCCATCCAATCCGGAGCGGCCTGTCTTCCGTCTGCAGATCTGACGCCCCCTCCCCTCGCCTTCTCCGAACGGGGTTTCATGACACCTGAGATTACTCATCAAAATTGAGCAAAGTGACTCATTCCTTGGACTTCGGCAACTTTTCTGTCCCTTGGGACGTCAGGATAAGTTGCACTTTTGATACAGCCGAATAACTTCAGGCATGAAGACATTTCCTCGGAAATCAGCCTAAGAAAGGAGCACTTCAGTTGGGGGTGGGGGGGGGAGAACATTTTTTTTTTCTATTTTCATCTTCAAACTATGTTAAATGTTGAGATACAACATCTTTTTATGACTAGTACATCCCTCTCCTAAATCAGCTAGAATACTGGCATTTCTTCAGCATTACAAAAGGGATTTTTAGTCCCATAGTATTTCAGACCGATGGGGTAGATTTTACATTTTGCAGAAAGGGGAATTTAAATGGGGTATTGCATGTAGAACTTACTCTTCTATCAATGCTGTTCTAGGATATCTTTTGTTCTAAACTGGCTAAATCCACTTCCTTGCTACATTCAGGAGTAGAAGTTGGAAGAGGAAGTTTTTGTTTCTCCCCTACTCTTTCTTGCTGAAGACTAGGAAACCAGCAAGACAATGTAAAAGATCCTTACCAGTGTCACTAAAGGACTCCATGAATCATTCATAAATTTCTCCTGTGTATGAAAACAAGTATAGTGAAGAAGCTAACTGGGTGGTCATTAACAGGACAAAACTATTAGACAAATAACATTTGTACAGAAATCACAGCTTTCTATGAGTCCATGGTTGCCTTGCAGACACATTTGTTTCATCTCTAAATGAATTAAGTGGTGTTGCATCTTTGGTGGAGTTTTCTCCCCTTTACTTAGTATGGTGTTTTTTCAAGTAATTAAGACTTTTTTAGTGTAGTGCATAAGGAAAATAAATATTTGCAGCTCAATTAAACCAGTAATAATTTTTCCTCTTTTATTGTTCTTTCTTAACTAACCCTGAATTTGGAAATTCTCCTGTATCTCTCTCATTTCTTTAGGCCTAGCCTCATAATGTGAGCATTTTAATTTTTGTTTTCAAAACTTTTATATGGAAAATTATAAGCATATACAAAAGTAGAGAGAATCATTCGAGACAATTTCCAAGTTTCATCTACAACCCTTCCAATTGCCCCTCAACTCAGATTATTTTGAAGCCAGTCCCACACATCTCATCATTTCAACTGTACATATTTCAGCATGTTTATAGAAAAGGTAAGGATTTTTTAAAATAATAACATAACCTTGCCATTATCCCACCTTAAACAACAAAAAATAATTCCTTACATTAAATATCCAGTCCACGTTCAAATATTTCTCATTTCATAATTCTTCCCCACACAGTTTACTAGTTGAAATCAGAATTGTAATGAAGTCTGCACATTACAATTGGTTCATATGTCTTGTTTTAGTTCAGGCTGCTATAACAAAGTACCATGGACTGGGTAATTTATAAATAACAGAAATGTATTTTTCACAGTACTAAAGTCTGGAGGTCTGAGATCAGGGCGACAGCATGGTCTGGTTCTGTTACGGGCCCTCTTTCAGGTTATGGACTGCCGTCTTGTCTCCTTGTCATATCCTCACATGGCAGAAAGAGAGCAACAGAGCCCTCTGGGGTCCTTTTTATGGTGGGCACTAATCCCATTCATAATCCCAACCACCCTTGTGATTTAATTACCTTCCAAAGGGCTTGCTTCCTAATAACATCACCTAAGGTGTTAAATGCATATTTCAAGATATGCATTTTGAGGGGACACAAACATCAATCCATTGCATATCTCTTAAATCTCCCCTGATTTTTAGTTATCTTCTCAGTCTCTCTCTCTCTCTCTCTCTCTCTCTCTCTCTTTCCCTCTCTCCGCCCCCTTCTGTCTCTCTCATGCATGTAGTTTATTGAGAAAGCAGCACAAGAGAGTGTTCTGCATTCTGGAGTTTGCCTATTGCCTTTTAACTTGTTCCTCTGCCCCAACTATAGTCTATTTCCTATTAATTGGCAGTTGTATCTAGAAGCTTGATCCTATGTAGGCTCTTTTTTTTTTCTTTTTTGTGGCAAGGCTACCTTGCATATATTTAGGTATACTGTATAGTTCTGTTGGGAAGCACATGATACCTGGTTTGTTTCTCCTTTTGAGTAGTTAGCAGCCATTATCATTTTCTAGATTCATTGATTCATTAGTATTTTCAAAATAGTGCTACTCTGATTTTATCATTCATTATTTATTTATTAGCTGGACCATTTCTCTCATATAAGGAGAAACTTCTTCTCAACAACTATTTAGTTATAGGCATGATTAATATAGAAAAGATGGGCTAAATACTCGATCACTTCCCTCTACCAATTTTGAAAATAATGAGTTGGTAAATCGACTTTTTAATCAATTTCTAAATAAGACTTATTTTTAAAGAAATTAGGATTATTGTGACCTCATGGATTTAAACACATTTGAAATACAGTCATCCCTCAGTTTCCATAGGATTTGTTCCAGGACTTCCTGAATATACCAAACCCTGTGGATGCTCAAGTCCTTGATATAAAATGATGTAGTATTTGCATATAACCTATGTACATCCTCCCATATACTTTAATCACTCTAGATTAGGTATAGTACTTAATGCAATGTAAATACTATGTAAATCACCATTATACTGTATTGTTTAGGGAATAATGATAAGGAAAAAAGTCTGTAGATGTTTAGTACACATGCAATTTTTTTCCTGAATTTCCTTTCCTTTCCTTTTTTTCCCCTCCTTTTTATTTTCTTTTTTGATACGAGTCTCACTATGTTGCCCAGACTGTTCTTGAACTCCCAGGCTCAAGTGATCCTCCTGCCTCAGCCTCCCAAGTAGCTGGGAGTGTGGACCACCACACCCAACCACTGAATATTTTTGATCCACTGTTGGTTGAAAGCATGGATGTGGAACCCATCCACATCAGATGTGGAAGGCCGACTATATTCAACCCATGACAAGCATTCTTCTAACTGATGCTCAAATTATGCCATTCTTGGCCATTAGGTGACATTTCAAATTGGCTACTGAGACTTTTAATATGCCTTTAATAGGCTTTGATGGCTTTTTTGGTTTTGGTATGACAAATGTTTTAGGTCTAAGATATGTGGTTCCTGCTTCAGACCTGGAATCTGCTTTTAAGGGGCCCTAATCTTCTTAGAATTAAAAATGGTAATTAGAGATCATAATCTGGGCATTATGGGTGCACATTGTTATTGAGTTCTTTATCACTTCAAGACCTTTTCAATGGATAGAGCTGAGAAGTGTGTGTGTGTGTGTGTGCATGTAATGTATACTGACTTTCTATTTAAATCAGGATATCATAGAGTTTTCACTTAACCTAGTCTATTTTGCATCTTTTTTTATACCAAAAATCCCAGTTTCCAGTGACATGAACATGATTACTCATTTACTTTATCCCAATACACAATGCCAACAGATTGAGAGTTTTTGTTTGCAGTTTTGTTCTTTTTTTAATATGTAGGGCATATCACACTAGGTATATTAAGTCAAATTAATGTGTTATGAAATCACTTTAAAAGTTTTTCCCTATATGGTTACACTACTAACTCTTATAGAGGTAGGTTCATTTGCTCATTTTGTTCTTGAGTTATAGGGATTGATTTTTAAATTTAATTTTAAAATTGTGTAAAAATACGTGGTTCCAAACTCAAATATTAAAAACATAATATATTTAAGTAAGTGTAACTTCAATCCCTATCTCTCCACCCTCTTTTTTTAGTACCATTTATTTTTAGGTTTTTGGTTTATCCTTCTGTTGTTAGTTGTTATTTTAATATAAGAAAATATGTAATAATATTCCCCTTCATCTCATAAAATTCTATACCTAAAGTGGGGCATTTTAGATTAGTTTTTTGTTTCTCAGTTGCTGATGTGTTTATGAGGTAACAAAAAAGACAGCTATTTCATAATTTCTAAACTATTAGCTCAATATTAACAGTTGTGTAAGTTTATTCAGGTGCCATATGTTGTAAATGTGCCACAGTACATGAAATAAAGTTTATTTCTTAGATTGAGTAACAAAAAATAAAGAGATAAAAATTTGATTCAAGAATACATTTCCCACTTATTCCATGTCATTCATTAATTTTTAATTTAGTGCTTATGATCATGCACTTTTGGACTCTCTCCTTAAACACTGTAGGGCTTGAGATATTTACACTCTTTATTATTACCTGTTTTATTTCCTAGAACATAAACATATTAATAAAGTACATGTGTTCCTAATTCATGCTAAGTTCATGAGTAGAATGGTGAACAAAGTAGTTAATACCTCATTTTTTATACTTGCAAATTAAAAACCTGTAGACAAGTATGAAGAAAAAAAAATACCATTGTTCATTTTCCCATCCCTCAGAATGAACTTCTATTAACATCCTGGTGTACTGCTCACAATTTATTTTTTTATTTTTTATTTATATAATTTTTAAAGAGTTTTTTTTTTTTAGCTTTCTCATAGCTTTCTTGCTTTTTTTTGATTTTTTGTTTGTTTGAGACAGAGTCTCACTCTGTCGCCCATCATCATAGCTCACTGCAACCTCAAACTCCTGGGCTCAAGCAATCCTCCTGCCTCAGCCTCCCTAGTAGCTGGGACTACAGGCGTGGGCCAGAATGCCCGGCTAATTTTTTCATTTTTAGTAGAGGTGTTTTTTTAGTAGAGAGTTTTGCTCTTCCTTGGGCTGGTCTCAAACTCCTGAGCTTAAGCAATCTTCCTACCTTGGCCTCCCAGAGTGCTAGAATTACAGGCGTGAGCCACCATGCCCAGCCTGCTTACAATTTTTAAAGGGAAAACAAGTCATCTGATTGTTTTTGTAAAATAAGACATATTCTTTATAGAAAATCAAGCAATGCAGAAAAGTAAAATAATATTTTTATAAAAAATTATCCCAAACTCAGAAATGGCCACACTTAGCATTAAATGGACCTCATTGTGAATATTCTATGTATATTATATATTTAGAAGGATAGAACAATAGAGAAATAAAAATTATGAAAATAGGATGAGACCCTAGGAAGTATTTTTAATGAAAGGTAGTTTTTTATATTTTATTTGACTTTAGTAGAAGAAAAACAAAAATCAAGTGAAAAATATTTCTCCACCAAGATATTTTTCCGTAAAAGAATCAACTTGAAATAACTCAGAAAGTCAAATACCATGTGTTTTCACTTGCAAATGGGAACTGAATAATGTGTACATATGGACATAGAGTATGGAATAACGATCACTGGAGACCCAAAAGAATGGGAGGGGGTGAGGGGTGAAAAATTACTTAATGGATACAGTGGACATTATTCTGGTAATGGTTACACTAAAACCCAGGCTTCACCATTGCACAATATATCTGCATAACAAAACTGTACTTGTACCCCTCAAATTCATACAAATAAATAAAATAAAAGAATCATCTAATATTAAAAAGCAAGGTTTAGGAATAAACATTAAGAAGCTAATATGTAATGCTGAAAATAGATATTTATATAATATCTATTAATTCCCTGTTTTGAAAGATGAGGACGTTAGCACTCTTAAACTTCCTCCCATCTTCCCTTTCCTCTACCTCCCAATTTTTGCAGTTATATAATTACTTTTCCATTGTTCAGGTTGAAAACATTCACATTTGGTTTTGCTATCACACTTTCATTAGTTGTCTATTCATTCTGTTTAAATAGATTCATTGTTCACTACTATTCTTTTCAACCTCACGTTGCCATTCTTGAGTTGATTTTTAGTCATCTCTTATTTGGCTGGATGTCATTATCAAGAGAGTTTTTCTTTTCTGAGAAGAAATCATGCATATTGTATTCCCTGAGTTCTTTCACGCTAGTGAGTGTCTGTCAGTGGCTTCTATGCTCAAATGACATCTTGATTAGTTATAATATTTTTAGATTAAATTTTATTTTTCACAGAACTTTATGGACATTGCACTATTGTCTTGTGGAACTGAGTGTTACAGAGAATTCTGAGGTGATACAGTTTTTTTCCCCTTGCTTTTTTGCTTGAATATATGAGGCATTTTTTTCTTCATCTTTAACATTCAGTAGTCAGTCAGAATATGTCTTATTGTTGGATATACTACATCTAATTTTCTTGGGGTATCATGAACTGTTTTTGTTATGCATGAGTTGGGTCTTGCTCTTTAATATAGCAAATTATTCTCTTTCTTCATGTTAGAGAGATTCTATTATATTATGTCTTTGAATATATCTTGAGTGGAATTCCCACTTCAAGATAGTATGGTCTTGGCTGGGCGCAGTGGCTCACGCCTGTAATCCTAGCACTCTGGGAGGCCGAGGCAGGAGGATCGCTCGAGGTCAGGAGTTCGACCAGCCTGAGCAAGAGCGAGACCCTGTCTCTACCAAAAAATAGAAAGAAATTATCTGGCCAACTAAAAATATATAGAAAAAATTAGCCGGGCATGGTGGCACATGCCTGTTGTCCCAGCTACTTGGGAGGCTGAGGCAGTAGGATTGCTTGAGCCCAGGAGTTCGAGGTTGCTGTGAGCTAGGCTAATGCCACGGCACTCTAGTCTGGGCAGAGCGAAGACTCTGTCTCAAAAAAAAAAAAAAGATAGTATGGTCTTTTTCTTTGGATCATAATATATAATATATTATATCCCATGTCTATAATATTCTTCCAAATTGCTTTAATTCTTTGTCCTTTTCATCTGCATTCACTCAAATTATCTCAATTCTTTCTGTGTCAATAATTCACTTTTGTCTATTGTGTACCTTGCTGTGTCTAATTTAATTATCATTGTTATGATCACATTGTGTATTTGTTCTCATAGGCTAGTAATTTCCTTTTTCATCTCATTTAATTTTTAATTATTTTATTGGTATGCTATTATTTTATTGAATTAATGTTATTATTAAGATGTTCTTAGTGGGAAGTAATTAGAGGAATTTCCTTCTGTTTCCTAAGTAATATTTTCTTCTAGTTCGGTGGTAAAATGCATGAATTTTGAGTAAACTCTACTAATTTTAATACTGGTTTAGCCCTTTGCTAGCTAGCATATGGCCTTAGCTAACTTACTCAAGTACTCTCTGCCTCAATTTTGTAGTCTGTCAAATAGCAAAATAAACAGTGTTTACCTCATAAGGTTTGCTGTGGGGATTAAATGAGCAGACACGTGAAGTATAAGAACAATGCCTAGTACATGCAATGAATGGTACTATTATTATTCTAGATGGCTCTGTGTGTTTTCATATATGTTAGCCATTATTATCACTCTAGATAGCTCTGCGTGTGTTCATATTTTTATGTATGTTAACTATTATTATTGTTCTAGATGGCTCTTTTGTGTATGTGTTTCTGTTTGTAATGGTTAATTTTTTTGTGTCAACTTGGCGAGGCTACATGTTTCTGTGAAGGTATTTTTTTAGATGTGGTTATTATTTAATCAGTAGACTTTGGGTAAAGTCATTACCCTCCATAATGTGAGTGGGCTTAATCCAATCAGTTGAAGATCTTAAGAGAAAGAGACCGAGGTACTCTGAGGGGAAGGAATACTGTTTCCAGACTGCTTTTGGACCCAAGACCTTAAGACCTTAAGATGTCAACTTTGTGCTGGAATTTTCAGCCTGCCAGACTGCCCTGCAGATTTTAGATTTGCCAGCCCCCAAAATTGTGTGAGCCAATTTCTTTTTCTTTCTTTCTTCCTTCCTTTCTTTCTTTCTTTCTTTTTCTTTTTCTTTTTTTTTTTAGAGACAGGGTCTCACTCTGTTGCCTAGGCTGGAGTGCAGTGGCCCAATCATAGCTCATTGTAACTTGGGCTCAAGTGATCCTCTCTTGCCTCAGCCTCCGAGTAGCAGGGACTACAGATGTGTACTATCACACCCGGCTGAGTTTTCTATTTTTTGTGGAGACAGAGTCTCACTGTGTTGCCCAGGCTCGTCTCAAAAAACTCCTGGCCCCAAGTGATCCTCCCACCTTGACCTCCCAAAGTGCTGGGATTACAGGCATGAGTCACCATGCCCAGCCAACCAGCATGTTTTTAAGCATTTTTATCACATTTTTTTTTTGGTATTCCTCTTGGAATACTGCTGTACTGTTTTCCATAGTGGCTATGCCATTTAACATTCCTACCAACAGTGTGCAAGGAGTGTGCAAGGATTCCAATTTTTCTACATTCTAACTGATTCCAATTTTTCTACATTCTAACCATGACTTGTTCTTTTCTTTTTTCTTTTCTTTTCTTTTTTATTTTTTTGATGTTAGTCATCCTACTGGGTGTAAGGTAGTGTCTCATTGTAGTTTTGATTTGCATTCCTTAATGATTGGTGATGTTGAGCATCTCTTCTGTGCTATTGGCCATTTGTTTATCTTCTCTGGAGAAATGTCTATTCAATTTCTTTGCCTATTTTTAAATCAGGTTGTTTTTTGTTGTTGAGTGTTAAGAGTTCTCTTTATACTCTGGATATCAGTCCCTTATTAGATATATAATTTGCGAATATTTTTGCCCATTCTGTGGTTGGTCTTTTTACTCCATTTATAGTGTCTTTTGATGCACAAAATTTTTAAATTTTCATAAAGCCTAATCTGTCCAATCTGTTTTTTCTTTTGTTGCCTGTGCCATTGGTATCATATCCAAAAAATTATTGCCAGATCATAGCTTTTGCCTTATGTTTTTTTCTAAGAGTTTTATACTTGTAGGTCCTATATTTGATCCATTTTGAATTAATTATTTTAACTACTGGATTATAAGATGGGGGTAGCAAGTTAATTATTTTATATGGTTTTTAGTAAGGGTCCAACTTCATTCTTTTGCATGTAGTTTTCCCAGTACCATTTGTTGAAAAGACTATCTTTTCACCATTGAATGGTCTTGGCATCCTTGTCAAAAATTGCTTGACCTTATGCATGGGACTGAATGTTTATGTTTCCCCAAAATTCATATGTTGAAATCCTAATCCTCAAGATGATGGTATTAGGAGGTAGGCCTTTGGGGGGTGGTTAGGTCATGAGGGTAGAGCCCTTATGAATGGGATTAGTACTTTTATAAGAGAGAACCCTTGCCTCTTCTATCATGTGAGGACATGACAAAAAGATGATCATCTATGAGCTGGGAAGAGAGCCTTCACCAGACACCAAATCTGCTGACACCTTGATTTTGAACTTCCCAGCCTCTAGAACTGTGAGAAATAATTTCTGTTGTTTATAAGCCACCCAGACTATGGTATTTTGTATAGTAGTCCAAACAACTAAAACACCATATACGTGATGGTTTATTTCTGAGTTCTGTTTTCTATTCCATTGGTCTATATGTCTGTCAGTACTGCACTGTTTTGATACCACTTTCATTGATGTCGCTAGCAAAAGGTTTTGGACTCAGGCTGTCTACTTCAGAGTCCATGCCACTAACTCTTACCGACTATGTTTTCTGTACTGCTTTAGAGTTGATGTCACTAATGTGCTGGGTTATTGGGTGGGGATTTTGATTGCTGTAGCTTTGTAGTAAGTTTTTTTTAAAATGTAAAATTTTTTTATTTCTAATATAGCTTTGTAGTAAGTTTTGAAATCAGGAAATGTGAGTCCTCCTGCTTTGTTTTTCCTTCATTCTGCTAATGTGGTTTGTTACATTGATCATTTTTAATATGTTGAACCATCCTTGCATTTTGGAAATAAATCCCACTTGGTCATGGTGTATAATCCTTTAAATAGGCTGCTGAATTGAGTTTGCTAGTATTTTGTTGAGTATTTTTGCATTAATGTTTACAAAGGATATTGAACCATAGCTTTCTTTTCATGTAGTGTTTTTGTCTAGCTTTGTTATCAGAACAATGTTAGCCTCATAGAATGAGTTAGGAAGTGTTCTCTCTTCAATTTTTCAGAAAACTTTGAGAAGGATTGGTGTTAATTCTTCTTTAAATGTTTGGTGGAATTCACCAGTAAAGCCATCAGGTCCATAGCTTTCCTTTTGTTGGAAAATTTCATAGTACTAATTCAATCTCCTTACTGAATAGATCTATTCACATTTCTATTTTTTCATGATTCAGTCTTAGAAGGGTGTGTGTTTCTAGAAATTTGTCCCTCTCATCTAAGATATCCATATTTTTGGCATATAATTGTTCATAGTAATGTTTTATAATCTTTTATATTTCTGTGGTATCAGTTGTAATGTCCCCTCTTTCATTTCTGATTTATTTGAATCTTCTCTTTTTTTCTTAGTTGATCTAGCTAATGGTTTGTCAATTTTGTTGATCTTTTTGAAGAAATACCTTTTAGTTTCATTGATTTTCTCCATTGTTTGTCTAGTCTCTATTTCATTTATCTCTGCCCTAATCTTTATTATTTCCTTCTTTTTACTAGCTTTGGGTTTTGGTTTTTCTTCTTTATCTGACTCGTTAAGTTGTAAGTTTGATTGTGGATTTGAGATCTTTCTTGTTTTTTAAAGTAATCATTTATAGCTATACATTTCAACTTTACCACTTCTTCTGTCCTGTGTTTTGGTATAGGTTGTATTTTTGTTTTAATTAATCCCTAAGTACTTTCTAATTTCCTTTGTGATTTCTTCCTTAATCTATTGGTTGTTTAATCATGTGTTATTTAATTTCCAAACATTTGTGAACTTTTCAGTTTTCCTTCTGTCATTCATTTCCACTTTATCCCACTGTGCTTGGGGATGATAATTTGTATGATGTATGCCTTTTTAAAAAGCTATTGAGACTTAATTTTTTGCCCAACATATGGTTGATCCAGGAAAATGTATCGTGTGTACTTGAGCAGAATGTTTATTCTAGTGTTGTTGGGTTGGAGTATTCTGAATATGTCTGTTAGATCTCCTTGGTTTATTGTGTTGTTCAAGTTCTCTGTTTCTTTACTTATCTTCTGTCTGGTTATTCTATTTATTATTCAGAGTGGAATATTCAAGTCACCCACTGTTATTACAGAACTACTTGCTTTTCTCTTCATTTATGTCAATTTTTTCTTTATATACTTTAATGGTTTACAATTATGTGTGCAAATATAAATATTATAATTGATACATCTTGCGGTGTTGAACCTCTTATTAATGTATAATGCTTTTCTTTGTTTCTTATAAGCTGTTTTTGGTTTAAAGTCTATTTTGTCTAAAATTAATATAACCACCCCTGCCTTCTTTTGGTTACGATTTGCACGGGATATCTTTTTTCATTGTTTCACTTCCAACCTATTTGTCTCTTTGGATCTTAAGTAAGCCTTTTGTAGACAGCCTATAGTTAGATTATATTTTTAATCTATTCTTCCAATCTATGCCTTTTGATTGGCAAGTTTAATAAATTTATATTTAAAGTAATTATTGATAAGGAGGGACTTCTGTTATTTTGCTATTTGTGTTCTATATGATAGTTTTTTTTGTTTTTTTTTATTTCAGCATATTACAGGGGTACAAATGTTTATGATAGTTTTTTTTTCCTTATTCCTGTTTTACTGTGTTCTTTTGTGTTTAGCTGATTTTTTTTTGTAGTGAAACATTGTGGTTTCCTTTTGTGTGTATATTTAGTTATATTTTTTTATTTCAGCACTCTTGTGTCAATCATTATTTAAAATCCTTCCAGTCCACATTGTTACCAGGCTCTGAATTATTTGCTATATTTCTCATGGTGTGAGATGAGACAGCACTATAAAGGCAAAGGCAGGGTTACAAGGTTCTGCACCACATGAAATAGGCTAAATTTTAAGCAAAAATGCTCAAAACCAGGTAATATAGTCATAATTTCATCAGAGAACACTTATCTCCTATGCATAAACCTAATTACTACCTGCTATAGTTTGGATATGGTTTGGATTATTTGTCCCCACCAAATCACATGTTGAAATTTAATTCCCAGTGTGGCAGTGTTGAGAGTTGGGGCCTAATGGAAGGTGCTTGGGTCATGGTGGCAGATGTCTCATGAATGCCTTGGGGCCATTCTTGAGGAAGTGAGTGAGTTCTTGCACTATTAGTTCCCATGATAGCTGGCTGTTAAAAAGAGCCTGGCACCTCCCTCTCTATCTCTTGCTTCCACTCTTTCCATGTGATCTGTACACACTGGCTTTCCTTCAACTTCTGCCATGAGTGGAAGCTTCTTGAGGCCCTCATAAGAGCGGATGTTGGTGTCATGCTTCTTGTACAGCCTGTAGATCTGTGAGCCAAATAAACTTCTTTTCTTTATAAATTACCCAGACTCATTCCTTTATAGCAACACAGACTAAGACACTGCCTTTATTGTTTAGTGATGCTGCCTCTTCAGGAGTTTAAACTTTGTGTTACTATCTCTTTGTCCAGAAAGCCACTTTTTATGGGGAGCCATGTCTAGTTCCTTGTACAGTGAAGTCAGAAATAGGCATGCTACTGGAAAAAGGACACACTATTACATCCCCCCAACCCTCTGCACATGCTATAAGAAGAATTAATTCAACAAACATTTATTTAATGTTTGCTATTTGCCAAACAAATATGGTGCTGGGAGTACAGAGATGAATGAATCTTTGACCAGCAGAGCTCAAGAAAGTCAGGGAAGCAGGAAATGTAATAGATGCTATAACAAGGGAGTGAGCATTGTATTATGGGAGCAGAGAGTGGAATTTCCTTAGCTGGGAGGGGGGAATGGGGCAAAAGGCATTCCAGGAAGAGGGAATAGCTTAAGCAAAGGCAGAAAGGTAAGGCTATACATTGGATATCTACTGAAGAAGCCAGAACCAAGGTGGCAAATGTTGGAGAGAGACTTGTAGTGAGAGGGGTAAAACAAGATAAAATCAATTGACATCAACTCTTTGTTTAGGCTAAACATCAGCAAATTCTATTATCAAGCAAATATAACTTGCCCTGAAGGAAGAGCAAAGCTTTCAACTGTTGCTTTTCACCTTATAAACTCCTAGTCACTGGTGGTTGTTGAATCAAAAGATTAGGAGTCTGGCAGTGTTTTGAACTGTGTACATAAAGTCAAGGATAGCAGTCTTTAAAAATCTTTAATAAATTGTGTTCTCCTTCCATTGCTTCTGGGTGCAATTAAGAAGTACTCATTGTATATACTTGCCAAGATACTGAAGATAATCTTATTCAACATGACTCTGCAATCTTAAAATAATAAGCCAGACTAATAGGTCTACTGAAAATATTCCTAATCAGATATCAGTTTGGCTAAACTGAATCCTTAAAGGTCAAAAATTCAATTAAAATTAGGTACAGCCAGCCCAATTGTCTTCTTCGCAAAAGGGCAAGTTTGTAATGCATCATAGAGACACTAGTTAAAAATTAAGAAATAAATCATTTTCAGCCAGATTACTAACAGGAATGGTCACGTTTAGATTCACTGGGTACCCTAACACAGGGAAGCACATTTTTTAGAGTGAAACTGAGAAACCCTGTCATATAGCTTATAGATTATTCATTTATTTCTTTAGGCATTAGTTTAATAGTTAATGTAACTGACAAATAACTTTCACTTTTGCCAGCTGAAGTGTAGGCCACACCGGAACCCTTCCCTCCTGATTACTCCAGTCCCACTGTAACCTACTAGGTGTTCACAGCCACTCTGCTGACACTGCTTGCATTAATCTCTATAGCAAATGGATTTCAAACTTAGGCTATTTATTCTGGAGTCTATGCCACTGGCTTTTGTCCACTATGTTGTCTATACTGCTGTGGGGTTGATGTCACTAATATGCTGAGTGTTTGGTGAGGGGCGGTGATGTCTAAGGAAACCACTAACTGTTTCTATTTTCCAAGTTTTATTTCTGAATCAAATCAATTCACTGTAAAACTCAATATCTAGACTTTATTGCTCTTACTTTCTGTAAAAATACCATCATAGGTGTACAGTATAATGTCTTCAATTTTAATTGGGTATTTGTATATGAGATATAAACATTTTTGATATAAGAAATTGTTCATGATGGGTATATATATTTTTATTAAATAGCTATTATAGAATAGTTTATTATAGTCTTTAATGTTCCTTAGGTAAGACTGAGGTTTTTTTTAATAATTTAGTGTATCTTGGAAAAGTGATATGTCTTTTCATATTAGGTGGGAGCTATTTAATTCAACATTTCCACCTCTTTTCCCTTGTTTTTATTTTATTTTCTTATTTTATTTTTCTTGGCTATCAGAAAACTCAGAGCTGATTTTTGGGCTCAGTTGTACTAATTTCCTAGTCTAGCTAATTACTCATATTTCCCTTTAAAATTGGGCTTTATGTTCTTGTGTTTTCATTTATAAAAATTATTTAATATTGTTTATATATTGTAAATAGCCTCAAATTTAAATATATATTTCAATATATAAAATATATATATAAAAAATAAAATAAAATAAATATATATATATACTTCAACCAAAAGCCCTCATTAGTTTATATTTGTTACCATTCCTAATACTAATACCCTGGACCAACTCTTCATTATCTCTTTTGTATCTGATTTCATAATTTCTTAACAGTTTTCTCTGACCCCTGACACAATCCCTCTCCAATTTACCCAAGACAACACAGTTTATAGCACAGCTCTGGTTATATTATTCTACTCTTCAAAACTCTTCAGTAACTTCTTCTTTTTTACTAAAACAAATACAATCTACTTAATTCATTACTTAAGATATTCCCTAATATAGATTCAACTTAACTTTTAGGTTTTTTCCCTCTAGTCTTCCCCTTAGAAATTTATAATTATAGCTTGACTACCTATGGTCAATACAATTGTTCCAGCAAGAAACCTGAGCATGAAGGTTAGTTTTTTTCTCTCTTTCATCATCACCCCTCCCCATCCAATCCATTAGTTAGAATCCTCACCTTTAAATGTATCACAAATATATACATCTCTCCCCATTTCCATTGCTACCATATGAGTCTAGGCCATGATTACATCTCCAGAACTATTACTTCAATAGTCTTCCAAACCCTTTTTCACATAAGAATCGTAATGAGCTTTTAATAACATAAAGAGCACCATGTTACTACTGTTAAAAGAAAAGCTTTGAGAGATGGGCACAGTGGCACATACCTGTAGTTCCCAGCTACTCAAGAGACTGAGGCAGGAGGATCAATTGAGCCCAGGAATTAGAGGCCATAGTGTGCTATGATCACACATGTGACTAGTCACTGCATTCCAGCCTGGGCAACATAGCAAGACCCCACCTCGAAAACTATAAAAAAAAGAAAAACTTTAGATGAATTAAATTTAGTAGAGTTTATCTAAGCAAAAAATGATTCATAAATCAGGCAGCCCTCAGAACAAGAAGAGGGTCAAAGAGCTCTACTTAGCAATATGGGCAGGCAGTATTTATAGACATTTGCCTTATGTGGGTGTGATGTGATGAGGCATTTTTCTTCTATGGACATGGTCTGAACAGTTGGAAGCCTGTCATTGGCTAAAGCTTGGCTGCCATGATTGGCTCATACTCAGCTATTTGTTACAAGAATATACTCTTAAGTTGCTGTTTGTTTAGAAACTAAGTTAGGTTGCAGTTCACTACATAGGGTTCAAAGTATGGAGGCAGCTTCAGGCCAAATTTAATTTAATTTAACACTACTTAAAAGTTTAAGTGGCTTAAATAAAATATAACAAAATTCAAAGTTCTTACCTTGGCCTTCAAAGCCATGCATGATCTAATCCCTGCTTACCTCTTTAGGCTCATTTTATACCCCCTTTCTTTCCACTTACTCTACTTTAGCTATGCCAGTTACCAGCTTCCTATCCTTGAATATAGCAATCCCTGCCTTGTCTCAGAGGCTTTTTCCAAATTATATGTTTGGCTATAGCAGGAGTTGGCAACCTATATCTCATAAGCCAAATATGGCTCACTTCCTGTTTTTTTCAATAAAGTTTTATTGAAACACAGCCATGCCCACTATTCAGGTATTGTCAGTGGCTGCTTTCATATTCCAATGATGGAGGTGATCAGTTGCAACAGAGAACAAATAACCCACAAAACATAAAAATATTTGCTCTTTGTCACATTATAGAATATTTGTTGACCTCTAGGCTATAGCAGTCATTCTCCTGCTCTTTGCATGGCTGGTCTTTTTTCATTCTAGAGTTTTAAAGTTAAATATCTGCCTCACAAAGGCAGAAAGATCATCATATCTAAGCAGACTACCTTTTACATTTTTTATCATAATAGTTTGTGATTCCTTTATGTTCATCACAAGTTGTATTTAAATATTATTTATTTACTTGTGACTCTTTTTTAGTGAACTATACAGTCACGTGCTGCTTACCAATAGGGATACGTTCTGAGAAATTTGTTGCTAGGTAATTTTGTCATTGTGTAAATATCAGAAAGTGTACTTACACAAACCTGGATGGTATAGCCTACTGTACACCTAGGCTATATGTTATAGCCTATTGTTCCTAGATTACAAACCTGTACAGTATGTTACTGTACTGAATCTCCAAGGCAATTGTAACATAAGGCAAATATCTGTGTATCTAAACATACCTAAACATAGAAAAGGTACAGTGAAGTTAGAATCTTATGGGACCTTATATGTGGTCCATCACTGACTGAAACATTGTTATGCAATACATGACTGTATATTCCCTAAGGACAGGGAACATGTCAGTTTTGTTCTTTATACTTAGTTCCTAAAATAATATGTGATTATAGCAGGTAATAGTAGGTAATAAATATTAGATGTCCTATTTTACCAATTCCATTAAAAAATCCTTTCGCTTATGCTTGGTGAATATTTTGAGATCTTTTAAGCAGGCTTATTGCAAATTTAACCTACACTGGGAAAACCCTTCTTTTTTGTTCTTGTGGGGCCCTCTTTATGGTTTAATCCATTAATAGTTCCATGGATAGGATCAGACAATAGTCCTCAGGTCTTTGTTTGGTCTTGGGTTGGTATGATCTCTTGTTGGGGAGAATAAAGTGGAGGTCCAGAGAAACATTTCCGTTATCATCAAAATTAAAATAGAATAGTTCTGATAGACAAAAGAAACCTATGAAGAACAACCCATCAAAGTCATACAATAAGATTAAGCCATATTTGCTTAGATAGAATTCTCTTATTAGAAAGTACAGACACATCCATCCTTTACAGCAATAATAAACACATTTGTAGATAAATTCACTGATACAGTGTATCCTTAGTAATGAAATTAATCAACAATACTTCTGGACTTTCTACTCTGATCATCACATTAATATACAAGAGGAAATATAAATTTTACTTTTAATTATTACAGTTTTGATCAGAAAAATTTCAAAGGTAGACTCCATAGATATTTAATTGCTCTGCAATCTCATGTTTGTAACTACAAAAGGGATATTTTGATGAGTTAAGAATCATGTGTTAGGACAATTAATTAATTGATTAGGTGTGAAATTTTATTTAAAGAATCAAGCTCCATGATATTTTGAGTAGATTCATCTGAAAGAGATGATGAGCAAGGAATCAGGAAAAGGCAATATTCCAAGATATCTTGTTAAAGTAACTGCTGAAAACTTCAGTAGAAAAGGAAATCAAGAAACCTGGGGAGAACTGATTAAAGCTATTCATGGGAAGGAGTTTTGTTCCAGATCTTGGACATGAAAGAACCTGTCTTATAAGCAGAGAGAAAAAAGTGGGTTCCTGAGAGACTTCGGTAGACTTTGACAATGAAAAAGAATAGTCTATAACATAGAATTTGAAAGAAATCATAAGTTCTTGTTTTGGGAAATATCTAGCACTATATGGTTGTGATCATCTTCGAAGTTTAAGGGAAACCTGAAGCCACTACTGCAAAAATCATGAAGAAATCTGATGTTTCAGTCTAGATGCTTATTCTAAAAACAGACAGCAAAAAGACCTATAGCCTTCCACTGTGTTTGTCTTATATAGGCCATGAATCATTGTTGGTGATGTATAAAAATCAGTCACAAAGCTATCCTAGTAATGGAGTTATCCTGCAGGCAATTACCTAGATTAACAATTATATATAGAACAGTAATGTATAATTCTACATCTATATTAGCCACAAGAAGAATCATTAGTATTGTGGGTAAATGGATTTTTAATTATAAGGAAGTAATTTAAGTAGAAGTCCAATGATTTCTCTTCCTTCTAGCCAGCTGGAATTCAAGAGATTTGGGATCGATTCTTCCAAAATTAGCAAGTGGCATTTCCAGTAACTAGGAATTCAGAAAAACTTTTTTTTTTTTTTTTTTTTTTTTGAGACAGGGTCTTGCTCTGTCTCCTGGGCTAGAGCACAGTGGCATCATCATAGCTCACTGCAGTGTCAAACTCCTGGGCTCAAGCGATCTTCCTACCTTGGCCTCCCAAAGTGCTAGGATTATAGGCGTGAGCCATGGCACCCAGCCCTCAGGGAAACTTTTAAAAGTTTATTGCCAATCTCTTTCCCATTTTCTTCAGTTGGAATCCTCTTATCATCTTTCCAGGGTAAGTTATCAGTTAGAAGATTTCATAGAGGAAGGGGAAGTCTAGTTATTTCTGATTTTTAAAATTTGTTCCAGTGGCAGATTCATTTCACCTTTGTTCCACCAACATTTTGTGAGTATGTGCTAGGCATACAAAAGAAAAAAATCATTTCAATTACTGTATCTCTTCTAGTTGAATGGGATCTTGACACTTCAGGCCATGCAATGAATAGCTGCTTTAAAACTTTGAGATTCATAGATGACTAATACATACATACTTAGAATCAATTAGAGTTTATAAAAACATAATGGAATGAAACACAGAAGATGGACCTGGTTTATAGTCTGGTTTCTATCATTTACCAGTGTTTGACTTTGGGTGTATAACTTAACATATGAGTCTCTCTGTGTGTATATGTGTGTGTGTGTTTAATATGCCTACATTGTGGGGTTGTTGTGATAATAATATGGAATCGTATTGTAAAACACATAGTATTGTGCTTGGAATACAATAGGCGCCTAGTAAATTGCAGTGAGGATTATATCCCTATTGTTCATTTTAAATGTATTTAAGTATTTTAGGAAAAACATGATACTCCACTGAGAGAATATTTTCAGGAAGGAGTTAGCTCTGTATGTGAAATTAACTTACTCAACACTCAATTTCTGAAAATGAAACCATACCCAATGTATCTTTACTTTTCTTTATTATATATCTAAGCCTGTGGTCCTGGCCTGCATTTTGTAAATACAGGCTTCATGAGTTTAGGTAACATAATTAAGGCATACCTCACTTTAAACAAACTAGGATTTAAAAAATAGCTTGAATGTGTGATGAAAAAGATTTTCTTTAATACTAGCTTCTTGTTTTTTCAGCAAGATCTATGATGGAATCTTAGAATTCAGAAATACCTTAGGAATAATCTTGCCAAATCTTTTTTACAGATGATGAAACTGATAGCCAAAAGGATATTTCTAGGGTGACGTAGCCAATCATCAGCAGATCCAGGACTCCTGACTTCTAATCAGCTTTTTCTTGTGTCCGGCTCTGCTTCGTTAAGGACAATTTCATAGGACAGGTGACACTTGAATTTGGTCCAGAATATCAAGCTTCTCTAAATGCTTAAAATATGATTCTACTTACAATATGGATTCTTGTTATACTTTTTGGGAACACTGACATTGGTGGTGAGGAAATATGGGTGAAGCAGTATGAACCCACCCCGTCACCCCTGGGTATACTGAGCACTAGCACTGTTTAGAGTTTAGGTAACTGCTGGCTCTCACACCAAGCAGGTGTATGGTGTATCAGCTACAGGCAAGAGATATATTTCTTGGGAAAATAGAGAAGCTTTTCCATTTATTTGGAAAATAAATGGTAAATGAAATTGGTAAATGAAAAGCTTTCATTTACATGAAAGAAACCCTCTTCCATGTAAAACACAAAATCTTCAGTAAAGTCCTCTTTCTCATTGAAGTTGGAGCTATTGTTTGGTGATGTGTTATGGGGGGTTGTTATATGTTGAAGTGTTTAATTCTTCATCAAGATGAGCACAAGGCAACAGTGGTAACTACCCAAAGAGGCTGGGATGTGTAAGAATGTTAAGAACAGTGAGGATAACAATAGTTATTTTTTTATTGAGTGCTTACCAAGTGCCAGACGAGTGCTATGTGCTTTATGTGCCTTATTTTGTTTAATTATCATGGTAATCCTATAACATGAATACTATTGTTATTCATGTTTTATTGACTAGGTAACTGAGGCCTTAATTTAACCAAACGTCACAAATATAGTACAGATTGAGTATTCCTTATCTTAAATGCTTGGGACCAGAAGCATTTGTATTTTAAATGTTTTCAGATTTTGGAATATATGCAAATCTATAATGAGATATCTTGGGGATGGGACCTAAGTCTAAACCCAAAATTCATTTATGTTTTATATACCTTATATGCATAGCCTGAAGATAATTTTATGCAATATTTTTAACAATTATTTTGTACATGAAACAAAGTTCATGTGTGTTGAACCATCAGAGAGCAAAGGTGTCATTATCTCAGCCACCCATGTGGACAATATGTGGTTGTTTGGAGTCACCATCATTTCTACTCTGAATTTATATTCTACCAATAAGCAATAATTTTTTTACACTTATTCACACATAAATACTTAACAGTAAAAAATATGACATACCATTAATACAGTGAACAAATATTGTGTTCAGGGTAGCTAAGCAGCACAGTAGCATCACCAGAATACCTGTATCAGCTGTTCAACCGCAGCAACAAACAACAGCAGGCTTTCAGTCTCCACCCGTGATGCTGTGTTTTAATTAAAAAGTTACTGCACACCATATTTTATTTTTTTAGATGAGAAGAAACATCAGAAGCAGTAGAGGGACCAGGAAGTGGGTCCTCTAGGGATGAGGAGGCATTCTGCTGGATGGCATTTTCAACCATGGTAATGCTTTCTTTCAGAGTCATCTGCCTCATTATCAATGCTTTTTGTTGTCTTAGAGGTCTTTGATTTTATAAACTGGTGTGAATTCTTGTTCTGTTATGAATGCACGCTGTTCTAGTTCTTCAATAAGGCAGTCACACATTTTCTCTATGTCATCTGTAGGTACTTTTTCTGCAGTCTTAACAGTGTCATCTTCATTGTCACTATTATCATGATCACCTTGATTCAGAACAATTTCAGCTATTTCACCATCACTCAATGAAGGAACAATTGGAGCCTCATTATCAATGTTCAAAACTTCTTCAATATCCACTTCTTCCAGCTTACTGACAGACTCTGAAGGTATGTTTTTTACATATGTAAAGAGGTCAGACATCATTTTTTTCTCACTTGACATACAGAGTCTTTCAAAGTCACCACCACTTTGCTCATCATCATCACTGCATGGTCACAGGCCAAAGGCTGTGCCAGGCACGCACAACTGTGTCTTTAGTCACTGTGTTCTAAGAGTTGACGACAGCATATACAGTATCCTTCATGCTGAACTCCTTTTGAAAACCATCCACACCCACACCTCTGTTCCCTTATGCTAACATGCTGTTCAAGAAAGTGTTTTTGTATTTACTCTTCATTGACCTAAGAATATTCTGGTCACAAGGCTGAATTAATGAAGTCACATTTTGGGAAAAGTACGTGGTATAAACATTATTTTTGATGAGTATTTTAGAGGGAGGATGAGCAGAACAGCTGTCAAGGAATAGCAAAATCTTTCAGTTGTCATCCAGTCCAGCAGTGAGCACAAGCCATTGGTACAAAATATTTGTGAAACCAATCAGAAAAGACAATCCTGGTGGTCCATGCCTTTTTGTGAGCATAATAGAATGGTAAGAAACTTACTCCTTGAAAATAGTGAAGAGGCAAGCTTTTACCTATCACGTTTACACTTATGCATGCCTGCTGCATTAGTACACCCAAGCACAGTCATTATGTCTTTGGCATCCTTAATTCCTGTAGGACACCTGTCTCATTGTTAGAGTAGGTAGTCAGTTAGGTATGAACAAAGGAGAAGGGGTTGGAAAAGTTAGTCAACTGGCTCGAACAAATAGCCCTTGAATGAACAGATCCGAGGAAAAGAGATGAACCATTGATTTCTCAGCGTTGCACAGGTACATAGTGGCTTTGACCCCCTTTGTGGGAAAAACAGAGAAGCTATGAGTAAAAACAGAATAAACACTGACCACCAAGACTTCTTTGACTTCAACAAATAAAAACAGCAACCTGTTGGGGCTAAGAGTGGTTGTTTTGAGCCTGCCCACTCTGTTTCTTGGGAGTGTACTTTTGCTTCTACACGAGCCTTTCCTAAGCCTGTCTGCTTTCACTCGATAAACTTGCCACTATCGCTCCATTGTGTGCCCGTCCTGAAATTCCTTTCCGTGACATTAGCAAGAACCTTTATGCCAGTGACTGACATCATCAGCTGTGGTCAGTGTCTTTGGGGGGCAATAGGGCCAAAATAATCATGTTTCATCAGCATTGCAGACTTGTTCTGACATCATATTTTCATTAGCCATGACCTTGGCAAAATCATCAATCACTTTCTTCTTTCCTTTGTGATCAGCAGATGCCTTATTACCAAAATATTTAAAAATGTAATGCTATGTCTTGTCTAAAATTTCTGCAACCAGCCTGTTTAATATTCATAGTTCCCTTCAATTTTCAGTTTATCATGATAGATTTTTGCTTGTCTTATAGTCAGCATACCATTAAGCAGCATGTGTTCACTACAGCACCAATGGATCTACTCTTTCAGTACACGATTGAGAGCTTCCTTTTGAGTTTTATGCAGTGTTTTCCTATTTTTCACTAACTTCTATTCATCACTTTCAGTGTGGAACTTCAACACTTTGTCCTTCTGCTTCTTCAGGTCATACTTGGTGGTTATTCCAACACTATACTTTTCTGTAAGATGTTTCAGACTTACACCATGATCCACTTTCTCCAACAGCTTGATTCTGTGCTATAGATAAATGTACATGTTTCCTCTTTTTATCACTGTTACCCAGTGGGGTATCTGCAGATCTTGCTGATATTTTCAACAATATCTTTATACCACAGAGCATATAATAAGAAAAAATGCAAACAAACAAACAAACAAACAAAAAACCCCCGCAGTGAGTAATGCACATAGGTCTTGGCTCCATGTGGGGCATCACGGGGAACCTGCCCTTGGCACATGTGGCCTGCACTCATGCCATTTATTACCCTTTGCAGGTGTGCTTGCGTGGAGGAATCTGGGCATGTGTGGAAAAGATCTATCACCGCTGAAGGGGGCTGAGAGGGCTTTTTTTCCGTTTGAGATGCTGAATAAACCATGTGATGTGTGCCTGTGTTTTGACTATGACTTGTCACATGAGGTCAGGTGTGGAATTTTCCACCGTGGCATCACATCAGCACTCAAAAAGTCTCAAACTTTGGAACATTTCAGATTTCAGGTTGTCAGATTAGGAATGCTCAACCCGTGCATGGGGATAGGATACATCTAAGATGAATGCATGGTCTAGAATGTACCACCTTCCCTACTGCAAAGCCTGTACCATTATATTGTCAATAATGATTTTTCTTTATGTCAACACCAATTCTTGTCTCTAACGAATGTCAAAGTATGAAATGGTGATACACAGATGTGAAGCTAGGTCATTTGACTTTTGTTTCAGGTTTTGAAACTTTTTATTTCCATATTTAAAAACTGTGCATTCCAATAAATAAAATTGTTTGAACAACAAAAAAAATGGCATTCTTATTAAACTACATTTTTTAGTCTGCACAACACCTTGTACAGGCTTAAGTTTTTCTCTAGAATCACTGTAGTTTCACCTGGCTTCTTTCTTTACCAATATGCAAGTACTTGTCCTCCCCTGCCAGCCAGACAGGCAGATGGGAGAAACAGTGACACCTTTGTTGTCAGTAGTTCTTGATTCTTTCATGTGAGAAGGGGCAGCACAGTCACTGAAACCCGATCTATCCTCTTTGCATCTTAAAAGGTAAATAGCTAAAAGAAGTAAAATAAGAAGGCAATGCTTGTGGAATATACAATACATATTGACGGCTCACAGCTCATTACAATTCTTCTCTTTGCTTCTCCAGTGCATTTCTTTTGAAGGCAATGAATTTTCTCTTGTTTTCTGTCTTATTCAATTTCTGCTTATTGAATCTCTGAATCTCAGCCATGTTGTGTTTATCAGACATGGTTGCAGGGAAAGTGAAGCAAGGCATGACCCATTGTGGAGTCCTGTCTGAGCAGTGGCTGCTACCAAGTCTCCTTTGACTTTTAAGCACCTGCTTCTCAACTGAAAAATTGGAGAGAATAGACATAAAAAAATCTTAGACAATTTAAGACAATGAGCTGTATGTACTGCCTTTCTTACTATTAAGCACTGACTTTGCACTCAGTAAGGTATGTATGCCTACTTGCATAATGACCTCAGTCTTCTTTTCTTAACAATTGCATATTTCCTTATCTTCAGCTTCATATTTGGGGTTTTAACCTGAATGACACTTCTCAGCCATGAAGTCAAGGGCATGTGTTCTTGTTCTCATCGCAGAACATGACTAAGGGAAACACAGCTAGCAGGTCTTTGGTAGAGCCTTGGCAGTCCACATGATTTGTTCCTGGTCGGATAGGCAGAAGAAACAGAGCAAAGATTATAATGGAGGTATTAAATTCTAACCTCCCGGAGTTTAATTATGATTAAAAAGCCACCTTCTTTGACAAAGCTTTGCAAACAACCATACCTATAGTTAAAGAAAATACTGTGTAGCTGTAACATGGCATCTAATAATAAAGCCTGTTCTTAGTGAGTCCAGTAAAACTGCCTCAAACTGTCATGAACATTGGTATTGCTACTGCTAAGACGGGGATTAATATTTTCCTGATTAGATTTTGGTCCATGCTTCAAATTCTCTTATCTTTGCCATGTGGCAACCCGTGTGAATATTCATCCAAGTTCTGTTTGTGCTTCCTTAATTTTCATGGAAGGAAAGAAAAAAACCCCACATTTTCAAAAGCATTCATATGGGGAGTCAGAGTATTTATATACCAGCAATAAAACTGAATATGTGACATTCCTGTCTTTGAAAGTTCTACTGCTTCCCTCCTGACTTATTTGGCTTTCCTTCCTCATTCAATAGTCTTTTCTCTCTATTGTTTAGATTGAATCCCATTCCATAGCACTCCTGTCATTTAATTCTAGTGCCAGTTACCTTCCCACCAATACTAGCCTTGACTTCCCTTTGACTATTTCAAGTTTTCTTAACATGTTCTGAAAAACAATTGATGGATCTAGGTCTTTCTGTTTAAAGGCTAAAAGGACCTTGTAAAGGGTTTTACATGTTCATTTTCCCTTCTCCTTTCAACACCAGTTCACCTATATGAATTACGAAGACAGGAAGCATGGCTGAAGAAGCCACAAGCTAGAATATCTTGTGCAGGGATTTACCTGAGAAAGAGCTGAATAAATTTGCAAAACCATAGAGAGATTAGGAACATGGAAATGTCAGGTGTGACGTTGTGTGTCTGACTAAGGGTGGATTAAAGTGTATAGGAGATTAATTGAAAGTCTGTATGTAAAATGACCAACTCCCTCCATACTCCCATGCCAAATGTGCAACATCTGAGTATCCACGCTCCAAACAAAACATCAAAAGATTTTTCCTTAGGGAAATTACCACCACCACCCAAACAAAACCCACAACACTTCTACATTCTGGCATTTAGATGTCTCCTCCCCCTGGATTAGATTGATTCCTTACATGATCTTAAAGCAGTGGTTCTAAACCCCATCTACAGATTAGAACTTTTTAGGGAAGTCATGGAAAACCAATGCCTAGTCCAGCAGCAGTTCAATTAAATCAGATTCCCTAGAGGTAGGACCAGTGCTCTGCATTTTTAAAAGCTCCCCAGGTGATTATAATGTGCAGCTAGACAGATATGAATTATTACCCTAGTAAGAAGCTCATAATGCGACAAAGGCCACTTATTTCAGAGAGTTGGAAATTGGCTTTTAAAGGCTGATAATCAAATATAAATAGACAACAAAGGACCATCTGAGATTTGAGGAAAGGCTTCAATATGAAGAAGAGAAACCAAGACAAACATGAGGAAAAACAAAAACAACAACAACGGTTGAAAGTACGCATAGAGAGATTCACAAATTTATTACATTCAAATAAAAGAACATCATGCAAGAAAAAGGTACCATCAGATAATAAAAAGTAGTTCTTAAAAAGTAATAGGATCCTTGGCAGGGAAGGGCTGGTTTCTATTATTTATACATGCAGCAAATTCAAGGCACTGCAAAGGAATCTGTTGTGGAAATGTAGGGGAAAGAAGAAAAATCAGTGCGGCCTTTGTATTTTAATCTCAAGGCAGAAAAATCTTTATTGCATAAAAAGATTAAACATATGAGAAAATGCATGCTAGATTTGACTTTATGGGTTTCCTAAATCTACCACATGTGAAGTGTGATTATCCTAGACCCTGGCAGTCCAAGTAGCCACAACCGCTTGTGGCTATTGAGCACCTGAAATGTGGTAGTCCAAATGGAGTTGTTCAATAAGTGTCAGATACACCCAAAAGTTTGAAGATTTGCTACAAAAATGTGTAAAATATTTGAGTTTTTTATATTGATTGGAAATTATAATATTTTAGATATATGGGTTAAGTAAAATGTGTTATTTTATTTAATGTAAATGTAAATCAAGAAAATTCTCAGAGCTGAAAGGCATAAGCCTCTAGGTTGAGAAAGTCCCTGAGTCTTCAGGACAAGGGGAATAAACATAGCCTCCTGGAGATTGTGCTAGAAATATCATGATCTTCATGATAAAAAGTGGGTATTCACATTGTCCAGGGATGAAAAACAAGCAAGAAAACAATTACACACAAAGACAGATAACCTATAAAGGGACACAAACCAGAATAGCATTAGACTTTTCATCAGAAGCACTGGATATAAAAGAAAATACTATCCAAATTATATGGAAAAATTATTTCAGTCCAGTTTAACTATCAATGAAGCATAAGACCAGAATAAATACATTTGGTACATGTAAATAAAAAAATTATTTCCATACATGATTTCTTAGAGAGTCACTTGAGGGTGTTTTGTCAGTAAAGTGAAGAAGCCAAGGGGGAAGATGTGATATTCAAGGAAAAAAAATGGACCAACCAAGCAAATCAGTGAAAGGAAATCCCAGGATGACATCAGTTGCATTAGTCTTGAGAACAAAAGTCCAGATTACAACAGAAGGATGAAGGGTTTAAGGAATTATGTGTCTGGCAGGGGAGGAGGAAGCCTGAAAAATTTTTTTGATTAGATGGAGATATGGAAAAAATTTAAAAGTCATTAAAATGACTTGAAAACTATGACCATATAGTGAGACAAAGCAATGAAATGGACCCAGAATTCAGCTAGATCAATCCTTGAGAATTGTGTAGTCCTGTAATAGGGTCTACATGAAAAGAATGTAGGCTTCCATCAAATTTGTCTTTTGCTCAGATAAATCATTTACATAACTTACAAGCCAAAGAAATGAAATATCTAAACAATCAATTTGAATGAAGTTAGGTATTTATAGGCATTGGTTGAAGAATTAGATAATGTATTTAACTTGATTCCAGAGATATGAGCTACCTAACTCTTTTGATGGAATACTGTTCAGAGTTTCACATCAGTGTTCCC
>CM052437.1:132325974-132383971 GCA_028533085.1 Varecia variegata
TTTCAGAATATTACAGCGGTACAAATGTTTAGATTACATATACTGCCTTTGCCCTGCCCGAGTCAGAGCTACAAGCGTGTCCAAAAGTAAAGTCTTAACTGAGATGATAATTATTTTCTTTTGTGGAAAGCATAAGAAAAGAACCAAGACCCAGAACATTTCTTTGTTTTTTGCATTAAGGAATCCATGCAAATTTGGAATTCTATCTGCTTGTTAGAGTGACAGTAGTGTGACACTATTCTGAAATTTATAACTGAATAACTGAATTGGACTGATTTTTAAAATGAAATCTTACAAGCTCATATATAGTACTGGAAGATTTAAAAAAACTCAAGGTTCACCATATTTATGTTTAATTTATTCAACTTACAAAAATTAGTTGAGATTTTATTTTAAAGTAGATAACTGATAGTTAATATTAAATTTATAAATGAAATTTAAATATATGAAGGTTTAATTAGCTAAATTCATAAATGGAACAAACATTATTCAAAAATAATGTTAAAAGTAATTGCATAGATATGTTAGACTTGTAAATAGAAATTAATATTTATAAGACTAATTTAAAAACCTAAGGAAGACCTAAGTTTATGGATTTTAACTTTACTTAGCCATAGTATATCAATCATATACTAACTTTTACAATCAAAATAAACCTCTGAATGGTCTTTTCTGTGAAAAAAATAAATGCTCTCAAGGGCATCAAAAATCTCACATTGCAAATAAAGATATTTTTCTTAAAATGGGTGCAAACAATAGGGCTATTAAACTCAAGAATAAACCCAAAAAAGAACAAGAAAAGCAATGTTATCTTAATGATTGTTCTGCATTGGAAAACATATGTATAGTCATAATAATACAAATTTGTTTTGATTTTTAACTTCTAGAACAATGTATTGACAGGACACTGAAGACTTGATTATGGTTACAGAACAGAATGCACATGTTATCAATCTTGACACTATAAAATTGAGTAAGGATGACAGCCATTAACAGGCAAAGGTGGGGTGGGGAGTGCCAAAGAGAAAAATAGAAAGGCCAGTAGTTTAATATTACTAAATGGCAAGTGAAAAATTGCTATCTATAGTTGATACAAGAGGAATCCAGGTACTGTAGAAAGATAGCTAATGAGGAAAGCAGGAAATTATAGATGAGGGAAGGGAAGGTAGATGACTGTAGAGTGATATAAATCTTTATCAGTCAGGGCAGAAAGTTAATGGAAAATATGAAGAATTGAGAATTGATAAAACAAAGAGCTCATGGAGCATAGTAGGTAAATATGCTTATTAATAATATAGGCATATTAATAAAATATTAACACATACATAAACATAAATATGTTTTTATATATAAATAACACATACAATATAAACTATTAATACATGTTAATAAATATCCATATTAACAAAATATAAATAAATAAACATTAATAAATATGCTATCAATAGAGATAGCAGAACACTGGAACAAACAGCTAAGGACTGAACCTGGTGAAAGAAAGGGATGGGGCTAGGAAGAGTTGCTTGTAACCAGCATGTACATTTACTACTTTGAGAAACAAATATTAAAAGTTAGCATTGAAAAAGAAATGTTATAGAAAATATTTTCTAATTATATCCCTTTAAGACCCCCCCCCTTGCATCTATTTTTAAAAAAACTTTTGGTATAAAGGAATAGATTGTTTAGCTTTTGGTATGTTTATATGAGTTTGGAAAGATAGAGTATGTCTAAGTAAGTATAAAAAGACAAAGTTTTTTATTATTATTATGATGATTCAAAATGACCAGAAAAATGCCACTCTGACTACATATAGGCCACAGGGACAAGCCACAACCTGAAGCCCATAATGAGGAATAGCAGCAGCTACATAAGGACAGGAGCCTGGTTGCCATGTGTTTACGCATCCCACAATTGGGATAAAAAGAGAAAAATTAAAATCTAAGTGCAAGTAAGAATTCTTAGTTATGTCATTAGATAATACGGTTCCTGCCAAAGAAATATTTAAAATTGGGAAACTGGAAATAACTATAGACTAGCTACCTTGGGAACTCTTTCATTGGTGGCAAATCAGACAACACATTAATAAATCTGTTAAGCTTTTGTAGTTAAAACAACAAACTGAAAGTTTGTTTTGACTTCAAAGAATTCTTAAAATAAAATTCATGTTCTGTGTTTCTGTTTGTGTTTGTCAAAGCAGTCTACTTTTTAAAGAGAGAAGAAAATTAGTCTTTGTTTTTATTTTTTGGAGGAAGGTTACTTTTATTTTACTGTTGAGACAAGAAAAGATAAAAGTGTTAGTTCTAGATTCCATTTGGTGCACTATCTTCACAAGAGAGAAATTGGGAAGTTAATGGACGCTGGGGAGCACAGCTTTTCCTAGACTTCCTGTGGGCTGGCTGTGCTTGCAGTTCTTGGGTAATTTTAACTAATTTAGGAAAATTATATTGGACTTTCTAATATCAGCTCTCAATCTTAGCCTGTATACTTAGTGTGTTCAAAGTTATGTCTTCTTTGAGGTTGCAAAGCCACTGTGGTTATCTGATACTCAAATTACCTTGTGAAACATGGCAATTCTAACCACACTAGAATGTTCTTCATCTTTCTAGCTTCATTTGTTATTTGGATACATTTAACTTTTTGAAGATTTGTTCAGACAGATTTGGGTAGATAGATGCAGCTATGACCTTGCACGGCCAGTGATTTCTCACCCAGTGTTTCTTTTCACTCAAGAAATATTTTGAACTCTTATAAAATTCTGGGTACTAGGGATATCACAAATGGAAAGACATTGCCCTTCCCTTAATGGGGCTTATGTTTTAGTGGGAAGACAGAAACAAACAAAAAACCAATAAATAAATGGAACAAAACAATTACAGATTGTGATAAGTACTTTTTCAGAAATAAAAAGCATTGTGATGGTTCAGTGCTTAAAAGGAAGGTTTCTTTGAGGATATGCGGTTGGCATGTGAGAGATCAAAAGCAGACTGATATATATAGAGAGAGTTAGATGAGGAGTGTTCTAGACAGAGAAGATGGCAGGTGCAAAGGCCCTTCAAAAAGTTTAATTGAGCCACTAGTTAGCAATGAGCAAGAGAATAGTGGTGCAAGATGTGGTTGGAATGCTTAGCAAGAGCTAGATTATGTGGAGTCTTAGGCTGCGATATGGAGTTGGGGTATGATTTTAGGTATTATGAGAGACATGAAAGAACCACTGTAGCAGACACATTAATGTCTCACTCCTCCCCCACCCCAGCACCCTCCTGCCTAGTGATGTACCTTTTCTTCTAACACCCAGCTTCAAGCCCCTAACTGCTGTCAGGCTACTGGAGCAGCTTTGCTGGAAGTAAGTGCCTGAGAATGTATGCCTCACCCATCCCCCAGCCCTGGACTTGTGACTGCCAAATGAGGGGCCACAAAAGCCTGGCTCCCTTGCTTTGGGTCCCAGGAGGACTCCTCTGAGTTGAGGTGTAATTATGCTGCAGAGATTCCCTGTGGGACTTGGCAGAAGCCACACTCTTTAGGACTTTGCCTGAGATCTCACTCTTGCTTGGCTCCCCTCTTCCCTGCCTGCTTCCCTCACTCCCTAACACGTTTCTCCTGGGAACATTTCCCTAACAAACCTCTCTGTGAATTCTGGCATGCAGGGTCTTGCTTCTGAGGAATTCAGCCTTAGACAGTCATTCTGCTGCTACTTAGAGGGTGAATTGTGCAGAGATGGTTTAAATCCCACCTCAGCTTCTTATTAGCTGTATGTCCTTGGACCAATTACTTAACCTGTGGTATCTCAGTTTCTTTCATACTATCATTTAATGGATATTTGCTGAATACCTACTACGTGCCAGGTACTTGTTCTAACACTAGAAATTCAAGTGAACAAAATAGACAAACCTCCAAGTACTTGTGAAGCTCACATCCTAGAGTGGGAACCAAAGCAAACTAAAACATATAAACTAACCCATCAACAAACAAATAATATAGTATCCAAGACGATGGTAATTGTTAGGGAAAACATTGAGCAGAGTAAAGGGAACAGGGAATACCATGGAAGTGGGATGAGTGTTGCAATTTTCCAAAGGGTAGTGTCTTTGTGAAGATGTCATTGGGGCAGATGCAACAGCTAGTACTAAGACCCTGGGGGCTGGAGGGACATACCTGCTGTATTTGAAGGACAGTGAGGGGGCCAGAGTGGGTGCAGTGAAGTGGACAGAGGCAGGTGAGGTCAGAGAGGGAATGAAGAGTCGGCTCCCGGAGCATGTTGTAGCCATTATAAAGACTTTGGCTTTTACTCTCAGAGAGATTGGATACCACTCAGGGCTTTTGGACAGACCAGTGACTTATCTGACATAGGCTTTTAAAAAGTCATCCTGGCTGCTGTGTTGTGAATAGACTGGGGCAATGAGGGACAAGAACATATAGGAATTAAAAGTAGGATCTGCATTACAGGGTTGGAAGGATTAAATGAGTTAGTACAAGAAAGTATTCAAATAATCTTAGATATTATTGCTCTTTAATGCTATCTTCAGTAGCAAACAGAGTGATTTTATTGAAAACCCCTTCTGCCTAATGTCCCCCTGATGGAGATCTGAACACTTACTCATTGTTTTGCAGAAAAGATTACTAATTGGGGACCTGGAAAAGAGAAGAGAATCTCCTCCAATCCTTGGCTCAAGCCTATATTCAGTAGAGTGGGTTGGTCTACCAGATCTCGACAGCAGGTGTTCTACTTTGAGATTACTGGGAAAAGTGACTGATAGTCTAGGTTGAAAAGGAAAAGTGTGGTGCATTGTGGGCCAACTTTGCTTATTTCATAATTTCCTAGGGCAAGTCCAGTTGGAATAATGTAATGATTAAATTAGATCCTACTAGGAACAAAGACAAACCACTTGCAGCAAAGATGGAGGACCCTTCACATCTTAGGTTCAATATTTCCTGTTGGGTTCCAAACTCAGATTTAAAAGGGGGGTAAGGGCAAAGAAAAGCCAGGCATTTACTGAAAGTATAAGGGTGTTTACTTTCCTTCTAAAATTTAGGCATAAGTGTTGAGTCAAGTTTTTCTGTGCTATCACATTTCATTAATTGATTGAAAGAATTGTTCCTCTTTGAAGAGCAGATGCTGCCAATATTTGGCCGAGCATCAAAGTGTGGACACAGGCATCAAAGTGCAGACACAAATGCTGCAGGTATTCATAGATGATAGAGGAATCGCTGTTAACCAATCAGGCCCCAGAGGTCAGATCCATGGGTGGTAGAAGGAGGTGTAAAATTGGATATGTGGAAAGAGAGGGAGGGGCCAGTCCATATGATGGGAGAAGCACAGGAAACGGAGGAGAGGTGGGAACTGGGGAGCCTATGTAAGAGATGGCAAGGCACTTTGTTAGGGCTATGACAGGTATGGTGGGATATATGTAACTGGAAACTGACTAAAACCAGCAGGTGAGGGTGCTTATGGAGAGACCACATTTGTTTTCACTGCTAGAATTTCAGATTAAAGAAGCACCAGCGAGTGCTTTCTGGTCTTAGATTTTTTTTTTTTTTTTTTGAGACAGAATCTTGCTCTGTTGCCCTGGCTAGAGTGCCGTGGCATCAGCCTAGCTCACAGCAACCTCAAACTCCTGGGCTCAAGCGATCCTCCTGCCTCAGCCTCCCGAGTAGCTGGGACTACAGGCATGTGCCACCATGCCCTGCTAATTTTTTCTCTCTATATATTTTTTTTCCATATAATTTCTTTCTATTTTTAGTAGAGACGGGGTCTCGCTCTTGCTCAGGCTGGTATTGAACTCCTGACCTCAAGTGATCCACCCGCCTCGGCCTCCCAGAGTGCTAGGATTACAGGCGTGAACCACCACACCCGGCCTCTGGTCTTAGATTTTAAGTTTCACTTAGTAGACATGATCTGAGGGTTAAGCCAATTAAAAATTATGACAATAAATGCTCAACAAAAATTAAAAGTGGTAGGTGAGATTTAAAATCAGTTAGAGAGGCCGCGTGGCTGGAAAGCAGGTATGAAGGGTGGTATGACAGCCTGAGGGTTTGTAAAACATATTCTTGTTGTTGCTTATTTATGATTTTTAAAAGAGTTTCTGAGGTTTCTACTTTTTCTGAAACTCAATGTTTAAAATGTAAAATCCTTAGGGACGTAGAACAAAGGATGGTAATTCTCTGTCACCGTCAGCATTCACATGAATGATCTGCTTGAGATTGAATATGAAATAAATCCCCTTTATATATCTTTCAGTTTAAAAAATGTTTCTGCAATTCCGTTTCTTTATTTTTTCCTTTTCGGCTAAAGAATGGTTTCTGAAATATTTATGAGGAAGGCCAGTTATAATTAATGGCAGTACACTCTGCTACAGCCTCAATTTATTGCATTTCTAGTGACACCAAGTCCAGTGAACATCCCTGAGGGGTTAAATAAGTGTCTGCTACATCCTGTCATTTAATGACAAGACCAAAATTTATGATTCCTTCATAATCTCTCTTGGAGCAAAAGCAAAACCCTGTTATTCAGTGAAAAATGTATGTTCTGTGACTGAGTTTGCTCTGTCCGGCACTGCATTTCCAGGACCTACTAGGTGGAGGGCTTTCAACCACGACTGTCTGAATGAGTGAATGGATGAATACATGGATTAATAGATGAATGAATAAAAGGGTGAATGAGTAAGTTCCCTGTTAATTGGCTCCCTCCCACCTCTGACTAGATAGATTGTTTCTTTAGAACGTCAAATTGTATCCGTTGCCTTTCAACCGCAGGGTTTCCTAACATGTTTTCTTTTTCATCTCCTATTTCCAAGTTTTCCGGAATGCTTGGCCTCTATGGGCAGAAGGGTATTTTCTCAGTGTCTCTTGCACCTAGTAGCCATGCAGGAAAACTACCTCTTCAGCATGTTCAAAGGAGGAGGCTTGCCTTTGCCACAGGTGTGAATTATATTTTCAAAGTTTGTAGTGTTTGCTAGAAAAAATTAAGTCAGTTCCAAATGTTATTATATTCCAGGCATGCTTAAAACATAAGAATTCTTGCTTCTGGAAATATTTTAAATGCTTCAAGATACTCTAGGATATTTCTTTCCTCCTATTTCTCCTCCTCTTCCTCTTCTCCACTTTTCTTCTCTTCTTCTTCCTCCCCCTCAACCTCTCCCTTTTCTTAATCCAATTAACTACCAGGACACAGCCTTCATCTTGTCATTCAATCTGATAGCTTTAATTTTAGAATTTGAATATTTCCCTCCAAAACACTTGTCTGAATGGAAAGAAACATATCTCTTAAAAATGGGACTTTCTCAAATTTAATCAGCAGAGCAGAGCATTTCAGCAGTCCCTTCTGCATGTTAACTTGATATGATATGTCCTGCTGTTGGAATCTTGTGAATTTTATTTTCCTGAGTTAAGCGACTGACCAGCTCTTTGGGAGCAGTTTCTTATCACATCATTTTTCACACCCAGGAAAACCATGATTCTTGGACATTGTCTTGCCAAACAACATAAGAGTGATGAGGAATGATTTGGTAATTTTTATGGCATTTGTTTTTTCACTTTATGTCATTTTCAATAGTTTCCTAGAAATAAAAAAGTTGTAAGATATATTCTGTCTTCACTCTCTCCTCTTCTTTTTCTTGAAATCTTCTCTTGTAGTCCCTTTTAGGACCCTGTTATCTCCTGCATGTCTTCTCTCCTTGGCTGTCCTTCCTCATATCACCCCAACATGGAGTGTCTTCTCTACTAGGTGGAGAAGAGAAGCTTCACATCTGTGTATGTAAACACTGCAAGTGGGGGAAAGAAGGGGGCAAGGGAGGCCAACTCTCAATCCAACCTACTGCCTACTTCCCGAGTGGATCCTGTGCAAAGCTAGAATAGGAGGCATCCTATGCAGGGCAGCTTGAGAGCTCTGAAAAACCTACTTCTTCTCCATGCTTAGCTTTCTCCATCAGACTTTATTCACAGGGTTGATGCAATTCAACGAAATGTCCACTGGGTACTTTAGGGATATAAGATCAGTTGTGGCTATTCTCTCATATCTTATAATCTAAGAGTGGAGATCGATACATTCATAAGTTTTATAGTACAAGATAGAAAATTGTTACATTTAAGGACTAGAACAGAGATAATGGATGAAGAGAGTTCACCCCAGGTAACCAGGGAAGACCACATGGAAGTTTAGGCATTCCCTTTTAGAATGCAACTATCCTAGAGGAGTAATTTACTAGGGATGGGGAAAGGAAAGGTGTTGGAGGAACTGGCAAGGGAGCAAGTGAATCAGGATTTAGGGCGGCACTGTGGAGGAAAGATCTGGGAGGGGAAGGGAATCACATGGGATGGAGTTGGGAGGAGAAGGGAAGAGAGGAGATGGAAGAGAGTGGTGAGAAGCAGATGAGAACAGAATTGGACATACATGTTCTGTTGAGGTTATCATTTATTCACAAGCTGTGTGACTGAGTGTTAAGTAACTATGTATAGAGCTGCTTCTCCTGGGAGAAGAGCAAATGAATGTACCTCTTGCCCCTTTACATAATCTCTTGAAATTATTTAGGCTGCTCCCTCATCCATCCTACAGGAAGCAGACTACCATCAGCAGTGCTTGAGACATTTTCAGGAGATTCAAGTGTTGTTTTCCAGAGTCATATGGTGCTCTCAATGACTTTTGGAGTCATTTTTTTTAATGTCTTAATAACCCTTTGATTTTTAAATTAATAATATATAAACAGATATGAAAAGATTTTCTTACAGATAATATTCTACTGGCTTTTAAAATATAAGATCTGAAAAATTTAAGTGAGTCTGGCAAATTGATTATGTCACAGAGGGAATCATTACTGCTCCTGTTGAGACAGGATATCAAGTTGGTTGAATTTTTGATCTGATTGAATAGTGTGTTTCTTGAAGCCTTACAATAAAAGGTGGATTTTCTTATTTTAATGTTTTTGGTTTCTCTCTTTCTCTAGTTAATATGCATATGTTTACACATAAACCTATCCAAATATTTTAGTTCTTTTGTTATTTCTGACTGGGTCTGATTTTTCTTTCATACTTGAATCACCAATTGCAAAGATATGTTAAAACTTAAAATTATCTTCTATGTCTAATAACTCATTTGGGGCCAGTTTCCATTAATACAGATTTGAGGAGAACATGAACATGTTGATAATATCCTGGAATGTAATAAGTTATGCCTTGGAAAGTCATTTAAACCTATATTTAGACCAACATTTTGAAAAGTGTGGAGGAGAGGAAATCACTATGGGGAGGAGAAAGAACCTTTTTTTCTTTTTCAAAAGCATGTGGGTTGATGTATTTTTATCTTTTTTTTTTTTTTTAGTCTATGACAAGTGTGGGCTTGGTGAATGTTAATGAAACAACACATCACATATTCCTATGTGTTATGAAAATTATGAACAGATTTATTTTATGTCATTAAGGATGTAAATACATGTGGATGATGTAGATTCACCATGATAAGATCAAGAAATTATATAAGAACACATATTCACTGTTCAATATAATTATTGGCAATAATTATCACTGCTAATATCTCAGGTCTATCACTAATATGTGCAAGACATAGTGTTATGTGTTATAGGAGGCATTTGCCATTCTTTATGGACATGCAGTATTTTGAGTACCCTTCTAATATTTGGTGAATTCTAACTCCATTCAGCCTCTACCTCTATATTTTTATAGAAATATAAATGTCTTTCCCATCTTCCGTTTTATTAAGAGTGCAGGAATTTGACCATCTGACTTAGGCTCTGACAGTCAGAAGCTAGTGATGAAAGAAACAGGTGCCACATCAAACCCATCCTGCCTTGCATGACAATAAATATTTTTGCCTCTGCCACATCCTGGGCAGTGGTAGCAGAGGTTTTGGTGGTAATACCTGTGCCCAGTGCTGGTGTTTTTTTGATGTCTCTGCTTGATGGGATGGAAGTGGTACCTTTAACGGCCACATCCTGCTTCCCTGGGAAGCATGGCCGTTAAAGGTGCTGGACTTCAGATTCAAAAGTCTCCAAGAGTTTGGATCTCAGACTGAGCACTTACTAGCGGTGTTGATCTTGGACCAGTGATTTAATTTCTCTGTGCTTTAGTTTCAACTTGTGTAAATTGAGCATAATAATAGTAGCTACTACCTTAGGTTATAAAGATTAAATCAGTTAATATTTGTAACAGGCTTAGGACGGTGTCTGAATCATAGTCAACACTCTAGCAACAGGAGAACATTTCTCTAAGTAAATTTTCAAGAATCAGCAAGAGAGAATAAGATTTATTTGTGTTTACACCTCTGAGGTTAGGATATTCTAGGTACTATTTATATCTATAATTCTTAAATGGTGTGCCAGGGCATCCTGAGCCACAGGGGCATAGGGGGATATTTTACATTTTTTGGTGCATGGGGAGAACACAGTGATAGTTGACATCTGTTAGACACCATGAGAACTACTAGCTCAAAGTATTTCACAATTTCATTAGTCTGTGCTATATTTTTTGATAATGTTGTAGCTTTGCAAAATGAGATTTTTGGCAGTTGCTGGGATAAAAAGCAAGTAGTACATGAAAAATTAATGTGGAATAGGAAATGAGAGTGGAATTTTCTAATCTGAGTCCAAGGTTTGAGAAGTTGTGCCGTACCCTATAGATGTACACATCCCCTAAGCAAATACTTTTATTCAAGAATAAAATGAGAAGATTTTTCTTTTTTCAATAAAATGTGTTATTTTTTTCAAATAGCTACTAACTTGTTAGGGCATAAAAACTTCAGTTGTTTAAACTTAACTACTTAATCAATAGAAATGTTAGGTATTTCCTTTGTTCTAAGGGTACTACATACAAATCACTGTGACATCAGGTACACCATACACCAAGAAAGTCTGGGAACTTCTGAGTTGCACACATTTTCAGCAATAAACATACTGGAAGTCTTTATCTATGGAGTAAGGAATTTATTAAAGGTCAAGTAAAAATCACTAGAGTTCTTGCTTCCTACAAAAATAGAAAATCAAAAGCAATATCACATCTCTATGGAGAATTGCAGAAGCTGTCGCTGCCATAAAGACTTGGAAGGTTGGCCAGTTGCAGTGGCTCACGCCTGTAATCCTAGCACTCTGGGAGGCTGAGGCAGGAGGATCACTTGAACCCAGGAGTTTGGGTTGCTGTGAGCTAGGCTGATGCCACAACACACAGGCGACAGAGTGAGAGTCTGTCTCAAAAAAAAAAAAAAAAAACCTTCGAAGATAGAGGAATACTGATGCCGGTAATGTCTCCATTTATCTCACTTGCCAGACCTGTATGAAAGGCTGGGGGTAATGAAGAATGAGAACTTGAGTTCAGAGAGGATCTCTGTCTACTTCTGTGGATTCCTGTGAAAATGACCACCTCAGGACCACATTAAATCAACTTCCCAAATAGAAGATTTTTAGCCAACACGAGTGATATAAATTCAGACAAGATCACTATGGGGCTTGGCTTGGTGCTATAAATGCACACAAAACAACAACAAACAAAAAACTCCCAGTGCCACCATTGAGACAGGAGAGTTTCCTCGTTGTGATAGATTGGTTGTTGTCAGCTTGGCACCACTATCACCGATCCTTCTAAACTCTGGGTTAAAGTCTAACAATGGGAATAATTTAGAAAAGATTTGGATGAGGAGATAAAGTGGAAGTTATTATTAGAAGACTGAGAGATGATTTGATGTTGCAGTTTAATCAGTTGCATTGGCTTCCACAGACATTGCAGATTCCTCAGAGCTCTCCACAAATCACAGCTGTGGGGACCGTCACAAACATCTCCCTGAGCGCTACCATGCCAGTCATTGTAGACTTCACCGGACTTTCCATAAATGCCCACCTTGCAGCTGTTTTTTTTGGTGGCTGGATGCATCAGGCTTCTTGGACTTTCCCATGATCTCTGGCTTTTCTGCCAATGCCAGTTTTCCAGGCTGAAGTGATTAGTAACTATTTCTCTCATCTAAATTCCTCCTTCCAGACTTTCATTTTCTGAGCACCCCCTGCATTCCTGTAAGCCAAAATTCCTCTTTTTAAAATTATTAAAATTGTTATTCCAGTAATACTAATACTGGCTCTGCTTCACTGGTAAACAGAATTTCCTGGGAATCTGGAATTGATTCTCTGATGTGAGTAGATATAAATGCATCAATGACCCCATTGTCAGTGATAAATGGGGGTCTGGTAGTCCATGACATGCAGTGGCCAAATAGACACTTAAATGATCACTTGTGGTCAACTGAAGTCAAATGTTGATAGAAGACTAGGGTGACAAAGTAGTTGCTGCAATAGAGAATTATAGTGGGAATAAAGCGTGTAAGATTTGTGGGTGAGTTGTTTGCCTCTGATTTGTGGGTGAGTTGTTTGCCTCTGAGTATGCTGGAAAACTTAGATAAAGAAATGATGAGATCAGGGCTTTTTATTTGCAGGTCAGAGCTTAGGTAAAGAACCAGAAATCTTTCATCACTGCCCTGAAAGAAATATTTATGTCGTGTACCACAGGGTCTGGACAGATGGCTGAATTACAGCACAGATTGAATCCACAGTCTCACGGGGTATTGCGTTTCAAAGTTGGGGCACTAACTGGGAAAGAGTTGGAACCTACAGAGTAAGATGGGAACATCCGGGCACACTTCAAATTCCTCTGAGCCTCCTTCCCAGGAGGAACATCCTTCTTCCCTTGTCCGAGGAAGGTAGTTTCCCCTTACTTGGAGAATCTGTAATAAATTCTCCTGAGGTCTTTTTTTTTTTTTTTAATTTTTTTTTTTATTTCAGCTTATTGTGGGGGTACAAAAGTTCTGCTTAGATATATTGCCCATGTCCCTCCCAATCCCCCAAGTCGGAGCCTCAAGCGTGTCCATTCCCCAGACAGTGCACATCGCACTCTTCCTGTAGGTATACACCCATCCCCTCCCCCACCCCCGTCCCCCCCAAGTTAGAACTTCAAGCGTGCCCATTCCCCAGACAGTGCACATTGCACTCATCATGTAGGTATACACCCATCCCCCTCCCCCCACCCCCCCACCTCTGTCAAATACACAATTGGTGTTATTCCCAAATGTGCACTTAGGTGATGATCAGGGAAACCAATTTTCTGGTGAGTACAATGGAAAAATAAGCACCACATGTACTCTCCTGAGGTCTTATAGGGCAATGTGACCCTCCTCGACTCTCCTTCCCTGTTTCTTATAGTTCTAGTCCTATAACAGGACTCAAATACAAACAGGCTCCCAGGAGGCAGATTCAAAAGAAGATCTGAGAGAAGCACCATAAACACCAAACATTTGTGATATTTATATTGGCAGAAATGTGGGGAATATGTATGGAAATAAATCCTAACTATGCTAGTTGAGGATAGAAAAAATATTAGACTGAATTTGGATTAGACTGAGTTTTCGAGGTATGTGAAAACCAGAGATTCTGGTTTCACTGTGCTAATACAAGCAGCTGAGAGTAGCTCTAACAATGTGCTTGGTTGTAAGACTGAAATATGGACCCCAAAATCTTATACAGTAAATGAAGATGAGACTCCAGAACAGGTTTGGTGTTTTATATAAAAAGATATGCAAAAGCTTAAGGAGATAAGAATTAGAAGTGAACTTACCAGGAAGTACAACTGCTCAATGACTCCTTCTGTTTCCCAGGTAGACCCAGACCATATACCCTTCAGCAAGGCTTTGAAAAATACATCGATGTGGGGAAAACCAAGATCCTTGAAAGGCTTTGTAAAGACTATTCTCTGTCACTGTGATTCGGCAGTCAGAGTAGGGGCTTATGGAAGTCAGATGGTTAATGGCATTTTGGCTTGGGTCTTTCTCAGTGAGTTCATAAATCCCCTCTTGGTGATTTTCCCAATAACAGAATACAAGAGTTGGGATAGACACATTCAACCATTAGCAGAATCTCCTTATTGGCTTGTTGACCTGAGGATGAGGATGAGGGCCATCATTGTAGGAATGTTGGTCAACTGGAAGCTCCTAGAATTGCCTCTCCATTCCAGAATAGTTAACCAAAGCAATTTCACATTTCTGGAAGGATTATGGAGATGAGTGCTCTCATCAACAATTTGCAGCTATTCAAACAATTATTCCATCACATTCCCATTCAATTCCCCTATTTCACCTAAAGGAGACAGATGAACTTGGAGAATGGGAGTAGATTATCACATACTTAATTAGGTAATGACTTCCATTGCAGCTGCTGTTCCACATGTGGTTCCTTAACTTGGAGAAAACCAGCACAGCTCCCAGCTCTTCCTGCTAGTGTGCTAACAGGCAAACCATGCATCATATTTTAGTGGGGGCAATTGATTTGGATTATCCAAGGGAACTAGAGTTGCTGTTATTCAATGAAGACATAGAGGAAACAACAGAGTATGGAAATAATGTAAAGATGCCCTGGAGCGCCTTGCAATATTTCCATGCACTGTGATAAATGTTAATGGAAGACTAGAGCAGCTTCATTCAGGCAGAACTGCCACAGACTCAGATCCCCCAGGAATAAAGTTTTGTCACCTCATCAGGTGAAGACAACAATCAGCTGTGTTGCTAACTTGAGGGCAAAAATGTGCAATGTACACTGTAAAAGAAAAATCATAAATATCAATTATGGCTTTGTGACTTGAAGAAAAATAGACTGATGTGACAAATATGTTTACTTAAATGTTTTAACTTATTTTTTTCTTTTTACCTACCTTCTTCCTATTCCCTATAATTTTATATAAAGTATGCTGATAAGGATTTTTAAAATTCATAGATTATATGTCATTCAAGATGGGATTGAGAGGTGAGGGAGGAATAAGTATGCTCTAGAGATCCTGGATTTGTAGTTGGATGCAGTAACAGATGTAGTTGCTTAAAAGTTTATATGAGGGAGAATAATACATGAGGAGGGTGAGATGCCAAAAGTGTGGACAATAGTGGATATTTTCCATTCTTTTTGGCTTCTCCTTTGTTTATCCTTTTTGAGTTTGGAGGAATTTTCACATAATAAATAGGTCTTTCACTGTGGAAGCCAGAAATTCATTTCTTCAATTTCACTGTGGCTATGCGCAAACTTGTGATCCAGGCTTTGCCAGTTGGACACACCCAAGCTGGTCTTTGAAGCTGACTCTATGTAGAAACAAGTGCCATACAAAATCCATTCTGTCTTGGTTGACAGAAGATATATCCAGTTTCCAGAGGTAGCAGTGGCAGAGGTTCTAATGGCAGGATCCTGTGTCCAGGGATATTGATGTTAGTGCAAACCACTGTGTCCATGCTAAGTGGGAATGGCAATGCTGTCTCCAAAATGCTGCCACCAGCTGCTCTACAGTCTGGTTTAGAGCACTGGGTCTGGCTATGTAGCCTCTAAGCTTGTTGCTCTTGTCCTCCTGTAGCTCATGTAGCTACTTAAATCATTTAATCAATTATTTTTCTGCTTATACTAGAGTTGGTTATTTTTTTTATGACTAAGCATCTTATAATCAGGTGCTTTACATGTCACTCTAATCTTTCTAACTACTGTATAAGGTGGGCTTTAGCATCTTCATTTTAAATTAAATAACTTGCTCCAGATCACAATGGTTGTTAATAAGACCAAGGATTTGAACTCATGTTCAGTTTTTTTAATTTAAATTTATTAATTTTCACTTATAATTGATTATGGAACTATTATATAGATATATACAATTGTTCAAATATAAACAGTAGTGAGAATGTCAATATCTTAATAGCATTTATATCTTGGTTTAGTTTTCTAGTTATTTTTACTTATTCAACTTCTGTGTAGTTGTGAGTCATAAAAGATAATTATGTTGCTTCCATTCTATTCTCTGGGGTTCAAAATGTATTCAAAACCCTCAATAGTATCCTCATGTAAACATTTAACTGAGCAGCATCTTTGTGCCATTCAATTTCTTACCAGGATTTCTTTCACCTATGTTTTATTTACACCTATTTTTTTTTCAGAATGTTTTTTCATAGACAGACAACATAACTTTGAAATTGAACACATTTTGGAGCACAGCTGCCTTTGTACAGCAAGAGGCAATGAGGAAGAATTAAAAAATATGACAAAACCAAGTAGAATGGGAAAATAAACCTACAGATGTGCTCACACTAAATCAGAAGCTGGTAACTTCATTCACAGCCAATTGGTTAAGATATAGAAATGTTTCCAAAATTTAAAATTCTATTTTGCAGTTTCAACAGTATGGTAGCCATTGATGTAGGCATAAAATGAGTAATGAATATATCCTTGGAAGGGAAGATAACTTGTAATCAAAAAAATTGCTTCTGTGTTACTTCATTAATATTTATGTTTACATAGCCAGTGTTGCGATGACTGTTTCAAATGTGTAAGTACATAGAAATACATTTATTATGAGAGTTTAAGGGAATTAGAATGTTCTTTAAAAAGCCCAATGTAGCAGAATTATTATTATGTACTTTAACAATCTTTCTTATGATTATGTCAAGCTATCAAGTAGTCAAGTGATAAGGAAGAAAGACTGTATTTGATATAAAAGTCCTCTTTATCCTCTCTCTAACACATTCTATTACTGGTGTTTGTTTAAGCTAGGTTAAAATTGTGTTTAAGAAAAAAATGATGAAGATAATTTGAACCAATATTTTATTCACCATTCAAATTTACTTTTAAAAAATCATTAGCTGATTGCAAAGACCAGTAGTTCTTCAGATTCCATCATTCATTTAGCACCCTGTGTACACAAGGCACTGTGTCAACCGTCTGCTGAATAAATCAGGCAGAATGAAAATGACTCACTGCAGCACCAATGGCAGGAAGTTAGACCCCAGGTTAGTGTGAGCATGAACAGGGCTAACAACTTGCTGACAAGTTGAAATAACCCAGAAGCCATGGCAGTGCCCCTTCTCAGCCAGAAGATACTGAATATTCACACAGATTTGGCTTTCATTTCTGATGTATATCTGCTTGAAGATATTTAGCAATGTGTTATGGCCCATTCGAAGAGAGGGACAAATCATATGTATTTTTTTTCTTTGATAGAATTTGCACTGACCTGAACTGTGAACCACTAACTGGTGCACCCTTCAGCCCTTTGATTGAAGCTTGAGCAAAACAAATACTCACCTTCTCCCAGAGTTTCAGGGATTTTCTTAAACATTTATATATTTATATTTATGTTTTTATCCAAGATTTATATATTTTTTATCTTCAGTCTCTCTCCTGAGCTACTTACTTGTATTATACATTCAACAAATACAGCAGAAATCTTTTGTTGAGCTGTATCTTGCCTTCTTCAGGATCCCATAATAATGACTGAGGGGAGTGTAGGTTCAAAGGCGAGGGGAGTGGATGGCCACAGGAGGAAAGATTTATCCCTTGACGTCTTGTAATTATTAATTTCATCTATTTAATACTGTTCAGGTGCTCAGTGAGTAGCTACACATTGGAAGAGGATAAAATGTTTGGTGACAAATATGGAACGAAGGTATTCCTTTATAACGAGCAAGCTTGTGAATTGGAGATGCCACCTCTGTGGTTGTAGTCTGAAGGGCTATGATTCCCCACCTTGTTAAGGAACATAATAGTTCCAAAAAACTCTGATGGGTGAGTGTGTTATTGCACAAGCTACAAGATCCAGGTAGGCAGGAGTGGGAGTGGAACTGAATTGAATGTAGAAGAGGGAGAGGGACATCCAAAGAATATATTTGATTACCTTCTAACTTCAGCTAAATCGCCACCTGCCCATGCCATAACCAAGGGTGTGAAGGACAGTATGTTGAAGTCTGTTTACTTTGGTATCTAGTAAAAGTGAGGCATGTGCTTCTCTGCAATCTATTACCACCTCGTTCCCTTAGGTTACCATTATTTCTTCCACCACCATCACATTTCTATTCCTGCTCTTTTTGATCTTTGTCCTTTTGACAAATAGTTGTGAAGATAGGCATTGGGGTAGGCACTATGAGCAAGGGAGCTATAAAAAGAGGTGTAAGGTAAGGAGTTCTCCCTTAATTATATAACCTAAATTTCAGGTGCCCATTCGTGTATTCATTCTCTTCCCTGTGCTCCCCCAAGACACCTCTTGTACAAAGTATAGGAGAGCAGTATATAATTTGCAGAATTTTTATATTATACCTTCAAAGAAAAGACTCGAATCCACCTCTGGCATTTCTTTTTCCTAAAACTCACTCTGTGAGTATGCTACCAATCAATATGGCAGCGGTGGTGGGAACTTTTCCCTCTGACCCTTCCCATAGGGAAGTAATTTGCCCTGGGAAGGAGTCAGAATTTTGGAGAAAGGCTAGAGATTATCTATAGGATATTAATGGAAGTAATAGGTAGGGTCAATTTTAGAGGGCAATTATAGATGTGAAATGTGAACCTATTTAAAACATATCATCAGCTGTTGAAACAATTGATAATAGCAATTGTGCAGTGAGAATTTAGGGTTGGGAAACTGTTGAGGAAACAGTTGAGGGAACTGATGCTTAAAGAAGTTGAGTAAGTTATCCAAGATCAACCACAGAACTAGTAAGTCATGAAGGTAACGATTCAAGCTCGGGTATTTACTTTACAACCCACGCTTTTAACGAGTGTGCTGTAACTGCTCCATGTTGAACATGTGGAATGTTGGGCAGACAATTATAAATGGCTGTTGGCACTTGGAGGAAGTTGGGCATGTGAGCATTCTTGTCAGGTGCTGTGTGATGCTGTGCATTTGCATTGATCACTAAGTGAATGTCTGATGGGACAGATGGCACCACCGTGGAGGGGAAACACAGTGACCCTCACCACCGTGGTGTTTCTCTCATAAGGAAAGTCCTGACTTGAGCATCATGGGTGAGATCTTCTCATAGAGCAGAGGGACGTAAACATGCACAGGAAGGGAACACTCATCTAATACTCTCACGATTTGCAGCCAGTGTGACCAAGATGAGGATTAATTATGCCTTCACTGAATAATGTTTTAAGTCTGGTACGTTTAATTTTTTAACCATGAAAGAATTTATTACATGGCTAAGCCATGGTATGCTGTTTCATCAACTACCCATGTATAAGTATTTGCAGATGGTTCTCTCCAGGAAACCACTAAAAGTTAATTCCAGAGGAATCTAGTTTCCCTAGCTTCATAGATTAATTTGCAGGAAACTGGAGCATAAAGCACATTTTAGAACAGGCGTCCTATGTGTCAGTAGATCTGAAAAACCAGAAAGATTCATATCAATAGCTTTGTTATCCATGTACTTTATGTGGAAATATTTAGACATAATATATTCTATAGCCAAAGAACTCTTTTTTCTCTCAAGAATTTGAAACAAAGGAGTTAAGAACATGAAACATACCTAGAGGGAAAAAGGAATGCTACTTTATTGCTGCTGAATTCATGAATCTATTAGAGAAACTCATTTTAATCTTTAGGTTTAATACGTCCTTTTTATCAAGAGTGAGACTTTTCTTTGTGTCTACAGTAGAAAAATGACATCAATTTAGTTCTGTACTTTGCCAACCCCCGCTTGTCACATTTTTTGAATTACCATGATTGTCCATCAATTGTGCTAAGGCAGAATAGAAAATTGGGCTGTGGGTTGGGTCCTGTTAAGGATATATACAGATTTCTATGAAACATTGATAAGGATATTGCTCTCTTATTTTTTTCTGTAGGATGATAAGTGTGTGTGTGTGTGTGTGTGTGTGTGTGTGTGTTCAGCTTTTTTTGGAACAATATAAACAGGTTTATAGTCATGAAGATCTTTTAGAAGATTCCTAGTATCAGAGCTTTCACGATTTTGGAATGAGGCCATATGCTGCCCAAAATTTCGTTTGTATTCCTTGAGCTGAGCTAATTATCTGAGGTCACAGGACTCTACTGATGGTTTTGCATGTAAAACTGGGTATTCTGAATTCTGCCCAGAATAATGGATCAATATATGCAGTTAATTCAAGGTTTTAAAAATTAATATAATCTGCAATTTTAATGGTACAAGGAAATGTAAAGGTCTCTTAGTTCAACACATTTATTTTGCAGATGAGAAAATCAAGATCCAGAGAGCCCTTAGGTTTTACTGAGGGTCACATGGCCAGCAAATGGCAGTGCTGGTAACTGAAACAGGTTTTCTGCCTCATAATTCAAAGCTCTTTCTTTTTAAAATGATGAGATGTTAAGGCATAGTGAAAGGTCCAGAGAAAAACGTGACTAACAGCTGTGTATGCACCACCTACTTCGTCAAATCTTATCATTTTGCTATGTATGCTTCTTTTATTTTTTTAAAGAAATAAAACAGATTCCATAAAGCCTGTGGTATAATTTTTACTGGTAATTCTCTCTCCACATTGCCTTCCAAATTTGCTATTGTTATGTGAAGATGCAAAACCAGTATCTATCTGTAAATATGGTATTGTTTTAATGTTTTTCAACAGTATTTAAGTAGAATCATACTGTGTGTACTCTTCTGAAACTTTCTTTTATTACTCACCATTGTTTTAGAGATTTTTTTTAAATGTTGGGATGTGCAGCTATGGTTCATTCATTTTTGCTGCTTTCCATATTGTTAACATATTACAGCATATTTATCCATTTACTTGTTGATGGATATTTAGGTTTTCAAAAAATTTGCTATTACAAATGATGCTGTAATAAACATTCTTTGTATGATTTTCCTTGTGTACATGTGCAAGAATTTCTTGGCTATATACTTAGAAGTTATAATACTTCAACACACACATTATTATCAAATTACTCTCCAAAGTGTTGTACAGCAGTGTTATATAACGCCAATCCAATGGATAGGAAATGGTTCATCACTGTGGCTTCCTCTGTATTCCCCTAATTAATAATAAAGTTGATTATCTTTTCATATGTATATCATTAGCTACTGCTGCAATAATATTGGGTAGCCAATTGCCCCCACACTTAAAGGCATTTACTTTTAGCAGCTGGGTCTGCTAACCAGCTGGTGTGGCTCTACTTCAAGCTGCAGCCCTGTGGATCCAGGTCTGCTCCATATGTCCCTTATCTTCCTTGGGACAATGGGCCAGCTCGCATTGCTTTTCCTGCAACAAAGGCAAGAGCACAAAGTGCAAGCCCCATTACTCAAGGACATTCAAGTCCTTATTTGTGACATATCTGCTTATATCCCACTGACAAAAACAAGGGACTTAGCTGAGTCCAGCATCCACAAAGTGGGGAAATACTCCACCCCACTGAGACCATGGTAAAGACATGAGTGCATATAACTGCTACAGGGGAAGGAAGCATTGTCACCAGTGATTTAATCTACTACCACACATTGTTGACTGCTTTCATTTTCTGGGCAGTGCTGGTTCATAGGCTTAGCTCATCTTGCTTTTGGGTTGCTTATCTTTTGCTTATCATTTTATAGATATTCTCTATGTAATGTAGATTCTGATTTTTAGTAATTGTAAGATTATAAAAATCTTCTTTCAGTGTGTGGCTTGTCTTGTCACTTTTTTTTGTGGTATTTTGTCTGGTACAGAGTTTAAAATTTTATTGCGATCTAAATACTTATCAATCCCTTTTTTATAGTTTGTGCTTATTGTGTCTTAAAATTATCTCTAATCTGAGGTCATTAATATTTTTTTAATGTTTTCTTTGAAAAGTATTAAAGTTTAATTTAATTTTTACACTTAGGTCCATGATTTGTTCAGAACTTTTGTATACGAATGAGGTATAAATCCTTTCTTTTTCTGTATTCATAGGCAATCATTCCAATACCATATTTTGAATAGTGCATTATTTCCTCACTCTTGTAATTCATTGTCTGTTATATATCTGTATATATACATCTTGGATCACTCTTCCACTTCATTGGACTAATTGTGAAACCCAGAATTAATACCGCCTGTCTTAAGCATTCTACATATACAATAACTCTTGATATTTCATATGGTACATTCTCCTACTTTCTTCTTCAAAACCATGTGATCTTTTGTTATACTCATTCTGAGACAGTTGTATTTTTTCTCTATTATTGTATAAGAAGTTATCATAAACTTAGTGGCTTAAAACAACTCACATTTATTATCCATGATTTTTGTGGGTCAGGAGTCTGGGTACAGCTTTGTAGGATACTCAGCTTAGGGTTTCACAAAACTTCAATCAGGGTGTCAGCTAGAATGTGTTCTCACTTGCAGCCTTGAGTGGAAGAATTGGCTCCCACGGTCATGAAGGTTGTTAGCAAAATTCATTTTTCTGAGACAGTATGACTGAGGGCCCCAGTTTCTTGATGCCTGTTGGCTGAAGTGTACCCCCTCTTCCTAGAGGTCATCCTTGGTTCCTTGCCACATAGGCTTGCGCAACATAATTGCTTCCTTCATCAAGACAGCAAGGACAGTCTCTAGACCGAGGCTGCTACCAAGGCAGAGTCTTAAGTAATGTAACATAATCCATCACCTTTCCCATATTTATTGGTTAGAAATAAGTCAGATGTCCTACCCACATTCCAGGGGAGAGGATTAAATAAAGGCATGAGCATCAGGGGATTATAGGGGCCAGTTTAGAGTCTGCCCACCACAGGAGTGTTTGTTGCCACTATAAATGAAAGCCATGGCTTGGCTCACTCAGCAACCATTCTTTTTAGCATGCAATTATTGGATGGTCAAAAACTACATCTTCCTAGAGACTCTTGCAGCTAGGATTCTAGATGTGATTTACAGCTAATTCTCATTATTTGTTGTAGTTATGTTCTATAAACTCACCACGAATAAACACTGCATTAACCAATATTGAACCACTCCTCCTAGGGGAAATACAGGGTTAGGTGCCTGGGGCCTCTGGTCACAGTATGTTTTTCAACTAATTAATGCATAACCTTGTTTTATGTGTGCTTTTCTTGAAAGACACCTTATTTAATAGTTGATTCATCAACATTGAATCCATGGCACTAAAACTCATTTCTGAACAGAGCTTACCTAACACACGTATTTTTTCCCATAAGGCATATCCTTCTTGTTCTTAGGAACATTAGACAACACTTCAGCACCATGCATGGGGGCATTTTGAGCAGCAAAATCACTGATAAAATGTGAAAAATGTGGCACCAAATAGACCACAAAAGGCTTGTTTACAGCATGAGAGCTGAAACAAGAAGCAGAGCATCATCTTGTTCAACTCAGCTGGGAATGTGAAATGTGTGCATTGAGTGACCCAAATTTCTTTGCTGCTCTGCACATGTCTGCTAATGACTACCGAAGCACCCTAAGTATTGATTTTGGGTTTACAAATAAATTTTAAAGTAGGTGAATTCACAAATACAGAATCATGAGTAATGAGGATCAACTGTATGTACAACTGATCAGACATCAGTCGCATAAAAGGCTGATGTCAAACAGAGCTATGTGAGGACAGGAAGAGTGCGGGCATCCACTCCATTGGCAGACAGATTGTAGGTGACAGCTTATATCCTAGGTGGCTTGGTTTTGAACCAGAAACTGTGTGATAACTACTCGTTCACTTCAGTGGCAATTTTACCAGTTACTGCAAAGTCAGAGTGAATCTGTCATCTCTGTGTTGTTCCTAAGTTTGTAAGCACAAAATATTCTGTATTAAATCTCATTTTGGCTAATCCAGCTAAAGTCGATTTTTTGGTTTGCAACTAAGCCATGTCTTAACACTTTCTTAAAAGATAAAGTGTTAAATTTTCTCTTATGTATGGTGATGTAACTTATTTTTAAGGATTAATCTAATATCCATCATGTTTACTGCATTTTTAATTCTTTCAAACATTTTTCTATAAATTCTTTTAGAAACTCTACATAAGTAATAATACCATTTATGAGTAATAAAGTTAGGGCTCCTTTTTCTAATTCTTAAATCTTTTATTTCTTTCTCTTATGTTATTAAATAAGAAAAATGTTGATTAGAAGTTGTGCAGCAAGTTAAAATTCTATATTCAGCTAAAATATTATTATAGAATAAAGGCAAAATGAGGATATTTTCAGACAAAATAAAACAAAAAGTTTTTATAGATTGTATACCTTTACTAAAGGAAAAACTAAGGGATGTATTTTGGAAAGAAAAAATAAAATTCTTAAAAAAGGATTAAAATTCAAGAAAGAATGTTTAGAAAATAAATTAGTATATTTGCGAGTAAAACAAGCATTGATAGAATAAAACAGCAATAATAACAATAACTAATTATAGGAATATCAAACAGGGTAGAACTAAATACTGAGCATAATAACATTGTCAAGGAGATGATCCAAGTTAAAGCTCTAAGATCCTTATATGTTTTTCAATGAGAGTTAAAAAATTGATAAAATTTAGACTGTAAGGCAACTATACAAAAGAAATTTTAAGAGTAATCACTAAAAAATGAAAATAGAATCCATTACACTAACCAGTAGAGTGGGAATAGTAGAGATAGAGAGTTGATCAATCTGGAAGAATTTTGGAAAGATAAGAAAAAAAAGTAAAACAAATCCATGGTAAACAGAAATCTAACAAAATATTGTAGGGAAAAAAAATCCCAAAATATAAAGGCTAAGAGGTTTTTTTTTCTTTTAATGAATGAGAAAGGATAAAACCAGACACACACTAACCAAAAAAGGTTAATGTAGTTAAATTAATGTCTGAAAACTAAAAGCAAATAGATACATTTAATAAAGATAATGACAACAAAGAAAATTGAGAACAATCATAAAAGTCAAGAAATAACACAGCCAAAGCTGATTCATTAAAAGAATAAATAATCATCAAAACTGGGGTAATTAACAAATACAAAAGAAAGAAGTTTCAGATAAACATGATTAGAAATTAGAAAGGTAATTTCTAATTTTCCTTCCTGTTTCTTTTAAACTTTCTTGCCAGAAGTCAAGAGTATAATTTACTCAAACTGATCAATTTATAAACTTTATTGGCAGTCTAATTTAACCCAAGAAAGAGTGTATAGCACCAAAATGACTTTTCCTAGCCAAGTATTTTTAGTTAGTAGCCAAATATTTAGATTATAGAGTTGATGGAAGACTACAGTTTGTAGCCTGTTTATGCTTCAGAACAACACATTTTTGGGGAGTAACATGTGACATGAGCCAACAGATCAGTGGGACTTCCATTTTGAAAGTTAAGAAACATGCCAATGTTATCATCATGTAAAAGACAATTCCACCTCTACAAGTGGGCTACAGAGGGCCAAGCAGATAGAGACAGGAATTTTTAAGAACTGTCTGTAAATGTGCTTCAGTATTTTGTCAAATATCTGACAAAATTTATAGAGTTCTACACTGTGAAACCAGTGACTTGTTCCTAGAAAACTTTTCAAGCAATTGTGACTACAATGGAGAAAGGAGTACCCCAATAGGGTCCCTATATGAGTCATCTTATTCTGAGCCATAGAGCACACTGGTGTGCCCCATGAGTCACTTGCAAAATGGCATCCTACACAGACAAGCATGATGATTTGCCATTGATTATTTGCTGCTGTTATTCAATTGAATTTGCAAAATGTCTTCCTAAGGCAGTAGTTTCAAATATCTGCTCTAAGATACTACTTATTTTCAAACCTTTCTAGAGTTAAGTATTCAGATTCAAAAGACTTCTCTTTTGGAAAATAAAGTAAATAAGATAAACTTAAAATTGTCATCAGATTATTTTATAACTCATTTGATTTAATTGTGTCAGTATAGCTTGAAGACAAGATGTCTTCAAGTACTTCAAGTAGTCCGTGGTATTTTAATTGAGAGGTCATAGGAGAAATGCAGATTTTCTTTGCAAAATGTAAAATAACTAATTACATGAGTTTCTTTAAGCAGGAAACTCCTGATCATTGAATTTGTTATAAAATTCAGTTTAGGTGTCTTGAGTTTTATAAATATATCCTCACTTTTGATTACTGATTTTACATCCATATAGAGTTCTAATTTTTCTATATTAGAGTAACAGAAACTCTAAAATAATTGAGTTTTTAAAACCTGGAAATGATAGATGATGAATTAGAGAAAACAAACAAGTATAGTTAATAAACTAACATCTTTCAGCTTGAGTTTGACATGATGCAGAATATCTAATGAATTTACTCAAAACGGAGACACAATTTGAGCTACTTTGGGCAAGAAAAATTGAGAAGAGGAAGAGTTTAAGAAGTAAGCAAGAATGACAACTATATAATATAATTTCATTATATCATCTTTCATCAATATGAACTATTCTAAACATAAAAAAGCTGGTAGAGAATAAAATAAACACCCATGCACACCACCCAATTTAACAAATCTCAACATTTTTGTCATATCTGAAACAGATGTGTGTGAATGTGTATGACTGAATTAAAATTTGAAGGTTTATTTTTATTTTTTTTATTTCACCATATTATGGGGGTACAAATGTTTAGGTTACACATATTGCCTTTGCCCCACCCGAGTCAGAGCTCCAAGCCTGTCCATCCCCCAGACGGTGCACACTGCACCCATTATGTGTGTATATACCCATCCCCTCCTCCCCCCTCCCATCTGCCCGACACCCCATGAATGTTATTACTATATATGCTCTTAAGTGTTGATCAGTTAATACCAATTTGATGGTGAGTACAGGTGGTGCTTGTTTTTCCATTCTTGGTATACTTCACTTATTGAAGCCAGCCCCCTGTGTCCCTGTTATCCTTCCAAAATCCATCTCTCATCTTTGCTGGTCCAGTTCTGATTTGTAACAAGTTCTCAGTGCTCTCTCACCCTAATCAGAAACTCAAGGAAAGCAACATCATTCTCAGTCTTTGGTTTGTGGATTTTGATAAAACCAAGTCAACTGAGGTATGAAAGATGTCATGGAACAATGATTCAAAAGCCGTTCTCAACCCCCTTGTCAATTAACCTCCTCTATGCAGCAGCTTAGCCTCATGTGATTCAGATCTGGTCAGTGCCTTCAAGGGCAAAGGCAGACCTAAATGTGAGGCTCTTTTTTCTGTACGTCCCCTCTCTCTAGCATCCTAACCCTTCAAGTTCTCCCTGACTAGTTTATGTTATGACGCCTTCAAACACAGCTTTAAGCTGGATAAAGTATTTTATCCAGCTTTCCCTACTGTTTTCTGAAGGAGAAATTGGTCTGATACACAGGCTAGTTCACCACAGACAGAAGCAGAATTCCTTTTAACATACACTATTAATCATTTCATTTTTATAAAGAAAATCTAAAATTATTTTTATTTACCTCCTGAAAAGTATAAAGACCTTAACTTGCTTTAACTACCGGTATTAGGCCATATCAATTGGTCATCATTGCCTACATTTTTTAATGTTAAATAATTAAATGTTTTTCTTTCTCTCCCAGTGAAACTCTTATATAGATTTTTTTTATCTCTTTTCTTTAAGAACATATCCTGACTATAACTAAATTTATATTAATCCAAATTTAAAATATGAAATTGTTTCTCCTCAAACATTGTTGACCTATGAAAATGGCAATTTCATATAGTTTAATAGTTTTTTCTTGTTTTAAACAGAAAAAATGATTTCCATTATTTTTATTATAAATAAATAAATGTACCGGCATATTTTTGAACATTTTATCACAGTTTTGGGGTATTCCTCTTGGTTTACTTTCCTTCTTGCTAAAATACATTCTTTTGGTGAATCCTAAGGGTAGTAAATTCTCTTAGTCTTCATATGTCCAAAACATCTTTTTTTTTTTTGCTGTCTCTCTTGAATATTAGTTTAGTTGAGTATAAAATTCTATTTTGACAGTTATTTTCACACAGCACTTTGATAATACTCTAGTGTCTTTTGTCATTTCTTATTGCTGTTGAATTCTTCTATAAGTCTAAATTTTTTCTTTAAAAAATGTCTTTTTCTTGAATTCTGTAGATATGAATTTATTTTTTTATCCTGCTCATAATCAGAGTACAAATTTGATCTACAATTTTAGAAAATTCTCAACTACCATTGTTTCAAGTAATGTTCTTTTCATTCTTCTGAAATTCTTATTATTGTATATTAAAGCCTCTCATTCTATCTTCCATATTTTCAAACTACTCTTTCAGGAAAAAGAAATTATTACTATTTGTCACTATGTACTTCATTCTGGATGGATTTCTTAGTATCACCTAGCAATTCATCAGTTTTTTTGAGGTATTTTGTAAACTTTTATTTTTGAATTTTGGGTTTTAGGCTAATTTTCTATAGAACAATAGTTTGTTTTTAATTCTCTCCCAGTGAAATTCTTATATATGCTTTTATCGCTTTACTTTAAGAATTACCAGACTGTAACTGAATTTATATTAATTAAAATTTCAAATTTGGTGTGCAGGTGTCTTGACTTTGCTTTTATTTTTGTATCTCTGTGGATGAATGTAGAGGAAGAAAGCAAATTCTTACAAAAACTAGTATGCTTATCCCAAAATTCATCCTGTGAAAATAGCATCCTCTGAAAACAGGTTTTTTTTTGTTGTTGTTGGCTACTTTGTTTGGAATTTCCTTGATCTAGAGCAGAAGTTGGCATTCTTTCTCTACAATGGGCCAGAGAATAAATACGTTATTAAAGTGCCAGAAGGTCTCTGTTGCTACTATTCAATTGTTCCTTTATAGTGCAAAAGCAGTCATAGACAATATGTAAATGAATGAGTGTCTATATTCCAATAAAACATTATTTACAAAAAAAGCTGGATTTGGCCTGCGATCCATAGTTTGCTGACCCTTAATCTAGTGTATCACTGAGATAATAGGAGTAATTTCCCTGAATAAAAGCTGGAACACAATGAATATTCACAAAATTGTATTGTTTTCCATTAAAATTATAATTGCAATGTACAGTGTAGCACGTGTCCCAAATGAAGATTTAATTTGTAGTTGGTCTTTTTTGCAACTGTAACAGGAGAGGTGGTCAGAGGACTTTTGGAAATGTGAATCCCCTCCAAGGCCTGAATGACTTTTTCTGGTGAATGTCAGAGAGGTTCCTTGAGGCTCTATTGGCCAAGGGAAGTAACTGGCCTCTGTAGTCAAGAGTGAGAAATGGGGAAACTTCCAGTGCGTATGGGCCAGTGAAGACAATCCAAGTAGCTGTCATAAATCAGTGTGTGTAGAGAGGTCCATTGCCTAAAGGGGGAGAGGGGTAAACCCTATTATTCTGTGGACTGAAAAAAGAAAAAAACTTGAACTCTGAATGGATTCCTAGGACTGGAACCAGTTACAGTATTTGTGGCTTTGTATATGGTGCCCCTGAAGTCATCTGGATCCAGGACCTCCAGGATAGCATGAGTCTTGGGGAGGAATGGTTGTATGTGGGACTGGAAGAGTATGGAAAATTAGGTGGGGCACACTGTTTGAATGTGTCCCTGAGCAAGTGAAGTTATCTGCATGTTACTCCCCTCTTAAAACATTGTGTTTGCTTATGCTGAGAAACGAGCCCTCTAGACATCATGTGGAGTGAGCCTGCAGATTTGGACAGCAATACCACTTGGCAATGAGAAGCCGAGGAAGTAAAATTAGAAGGAAATATGTCAGCACTCTCTCTTCGTAGGTTTGGAAGACAGACAATCCTAGACAAATAAGGTTCTTTAGAAAATCAAGGGAGTGAGGAGCTCCCAAACAGAGATACTGTACTTCCTGCTCATCCATCAGTGGGAGTTTGAGCTAATTTTAATTTAACATGGAGGAAAAATATGACTATATTGGAATCCTGAGTATTTATAGCGCAGTTCATTTTTAATTACAATGCAAAAATTTGGTTTCTTTTTCTTTGTCCTTCTGTTACAATTATATACCGTTGCATAACAAATATTTCAAAACCTGGAGGCATGTACCAGCCATTTATTAGGCTCATGGGTTCTGTGGGTCAGGAATTTGCTCAGGGCACATCAGGGATTGTTGGTCTCTGCTATGCAATGCCTGCAGTCTCAGCTGGAAGACTCAAAGGAGGCCGAGGGTGAGTCATCAGCTAAGGGCTAGAATTAGCTGAAAGCTTGTTCATACTCATATGTCTGATGTTTGATGCTGGCTATCAGCCGGATCTTATCCAGGACACCTACATGTGACTTCTCTTTGTTGCCTGGGCTTCTTCAAAACATGGTGGCTAGTTTCCAGGGTGAGAGTCTCAAGAGAGAAAGCTAGGCAATAGCTGTGTGTACCGCCTTTTCTAACCTAGTCTTAGAAATCATACATATCATTTCTACACCATTCTATTTTCTGAGGACATCCAAAGCCCCACTCAGGTTCAAGGTGATGAGAAATAATTTCTACCTCTTCATGAGAAAGTAGCAAGGTTGGCTGGATGTGGTGGATCACACCTGTAATCCTAGCACTCTGGGAGGCCAAGGTGGGAGGATTACTTGAGGTCAGGAGGTCAAGACCAGCCTGAGCAAGAGCGAGACTCCGTCTCTACAAAAGATAGAAAAATTAGCTGGGTATGGTGGTACATGCCTACAGTCCCAGCTCAGGAAGCTGAGGCAGGAGGATTGCTTGAATCCAAGAGTTTGAGGTTGCAGTGAGCTATGATGACACCACTGCACTCTAGCAGGGGCCACAGAGTGAGACTCTGTCTCCCCCCCTCCCCCCGCAAAAAAAAAAAGAAACATAGCAAGAAAGTAGCAAGGTTAGATAAGAAGGTGTGGAACCAGAAATATTATTGCAACTATTTTTAGAAAATATTATCTGCGGTATCCTTCTCCAACCCCATCTTAGATTGAGCATCTTAATTAAAAATGAACTTGTTTTAAGGATCTATAATTAGGCAAACCAAATACTGAAATGTGTTAATAACCTAAAATGCACTCTGACATATTCTGCTATGCTGTTCCTCAGTTGCAGCACCTAACTCTGGAAATCAGTATTTCTGGCTAGACTATTTGGTGGTATACAATAATAGATAATAGATAAATCAATACAACAGCTATTGTTTTTGAATGCACAAATATTTAAGATAAAATATCACAAATCCAGTAATTTCTACGATAGATAAAAAGCTAGGATACAACAAAATAAAAAAAAATCCAGCTGTTAATACAATTTTTTTTTCCTTTTTATTTCTTTCATCTGACACGGGAAAAGATTTTTTTCCCTTCGCTTTCATATCAATGGAAATTTAAAAGTCAAATCTCTTCTGTGTAAAGTAACAATATTTATGTTGTATTAACTTTAAAACTCAGCCAATATGTTTTTCCTTTAGTTATAAATTCCCATTTATTTGTTAGAGTCAAACAAGTCAGGCAAGATTGCTCGAGATTTCCAGAAAGGACAACAGCATGAGCACTCCCCCACTCCCCTAATCTGACCCAAAAGAATGAGAGAAAGCACGTGCAGGGAAGAAGAGTCCATCAGTGCTGAATCTAAGGACAAGTCCAAGTACACACACAAAATCTGAGGAACACATGTCAGGTACAGCCCAATTTCAGCCAAATAGGAAGACGCAAGGAGTCGGCACATGTAAGTGGTGAGGGAAATAGAAACATCGTTGTAACGGTACGTCCTACCTGTAGGAGCTGGGTGTTTTATTTTTAAAATCTTTCTTAATTTTGTTCGATTATCTGGAGAAATCTGAGGACACTAGTATAATTAGATTCTGTCCACCCACTGTGTAGTGTATTTGATATTACAGAGTATATTGGTAGGGTGATTAACTTCCCCTTCTTCCTCACACTCCTATTCTCTCTCAAATTAGCGCATTAAAGTCGACTTTCTAAATTTAGTCTGTGTCTAGCAGCAGGATTCACTCTGCCTTTCATGGCACCCAGAGAACAGAGGGTCTTGTTTTCAGTTACAGTAAAACTTTGATTTTCCTGAATCAAAAGAATAAGAAACAAAAACCAGAATAAGCAAACTCCTCTAATGAAGTAGATGCAATTAATAAATCAACTGTTTGAAGGGACTTATTGTGATATTGCTGTACAAGCTCCAGGAGCTGTGATGCCAACTCATATCCAGCCCCACCTCCTAATTCTCTTTAATCTATGGCAACTGTCCTGTGTCATGAAAACAGATGTTCCCAATAGAACATCTTTGGTCATCAAAGGTTGTTAGCCCTCCTCTGCTCTATTTATTACAGTAAGAAAATGCCTAGTACATTATATAAATTAAATTAACTAGAACAAACCACTTCATGTGTTTTGTGTTTAATAACTTCCTTTTTGCTTATAATCATTCAAGATATAATCATTCAGAAATGGAAATGACTAAACTCTCACTAAAATACATGATATATATATATATTTATGCTCCAGGCACATCCTGAAATTATTTCAGGCAGTTTACAATCGGTGACAGATTTCACATTTTAAGACAAGGCAAAGTGACAAAGGTCACTTTGCTGAATAATGATAACAACAGCTCATTTATTTAAATCTCCCATGAAGCGATTTTCACTATCCAGAAAAAAATTAAAAATGAAGCAAAAAAGTCATTACAAGCCAAAATAAGGTGTCACAAAGTTCTGATACCACGAAAAGTTTACACTCCTAAGCTCATGTTGCTTGTTGTACAGATGAGCCCCTCAATTTCATAAATTTTTGTTAATTTATTCAGAATTCTAGCCAATTTGGTTATGAGACTTTTCCACCTAGCACAAATTAGAGGCTACAAGACATATGTTGAGTGGAAAAAGGGTACATTTTAAAAAGTTAGAGTTCTGACAGGCACAAGACGGGATGACTGATAGTTTGACAGTAGGGCAGGAGACAGGGACACTTTAAAAAACCAGACTCAAGGCTGCAAAAACATACAACCTGCTTGCTTTTCCAGGCCCTTAGGGCATTACTGGATTAGAGCTCAATATAGATTTTTAGATGTGAAAAGCATGGTTTTAAAGTGCTTAAAGATAAATGTCAACTGACTGAGAAATTAACTAAATTCCACAACAATGTTAGATAATCCAACTATTACTGTTCTCTATTCTGTACCTATGAATATTTCAAAAAACCTTACTTTACTCTTCTGCTATTTTATTATATGTCTTTGATTGGGTTACAATGGGTATTTCCTAGAAGGAAGTAAAACAAACAGATTTTAATTTTGATTATTTTAGTCAAGCCTCTTTTAATTAAAGGGAACAGATCTATGCTAAAATTATCTCAAGTGAAAAGAAGTTTTGTTGGTTTTTGCTTTTAAAGTGTGGCAGAGTGAGCTGAAAGTCCCCAGGCTTTCCAGATCCCACCAACATAAGGGGAGAAATCTAGCCATTGGAGAAAAGTCATTTGGCAACATGGGTTGAGAGAAAAATGGAAAGTTGTGTTATATAATTCAAGGTGGGAAACGTAAATACTCCTAGTACAGTAAGAGCTAGGTTTTACTTTGCAAGGACTAGAGTCAAACGTGTTAACAGGAAAAAGATATTTTTCCTATGTACACCATCTAGAGATACTGGGGAGATAATTCATTCTCATGATGGTAAAATCATGTTTGTTTTTTTTTAAATGCTTCTTTAGTGTAAAAACAGCCATAGTCTCGAGTGACTGTGCCTCCTCCCAACATCATATCCAGGAGGGGCAGAATTCTCTCATCCTTCCTACCTCCCAAGGAGAGCCGGTAGTTATTGAGAAAGAGCAGCAGTGACCAAGCAGAAGAGCAGCAGTGACCAATGACACCGAGGGCTTCCACGGGAGAGAAATTTTCAAGCCTTAAGATGACTCTGACACAGAGATCATTCGATAGGAAATAGGAAATCCTAGAGGACAGAAAGTAAGGTCAGGATGTAAGAAAGGGAAAGGATCAAGGAAGAGAGTTTTGGGAAATGAGAAACAAAGGGTCAAGAAATAAGGGAGAAAAGTAGTTAAATCCTCCATCCTTCTCTGCCTTCCTCCCAAAGCATATATCCAGTGCAACTTTAGAGAACTTAACCTAAATTTCTTCAGTAAAGGCAGGTAAGGTGATATCCCAGCAGGCAAGATTGGCCCTCCCTTCCATGGACAATGGATGCTGGCAACATTGTTTAATATAATTTGGTTGTGTTTTCTTTCTAAGTTTTAGTTACTCTTTGAGAAGAAACTCCAAGCAATGCCCTTTGAGCTTGTTCTTTTTAAAGGCTCTACACCTTGAATGAAGTGCATCTGCAATGTTACGAGAATTACAAAATATTTTTTACCAAAAAGAAAGTTTTTTTAAAAACAGTTTGTAAAGATTGTTGCATTCTATGGTGAAACAGATCATTCCTGTTCCCAAAAATCTTCAATGGCTTGCCATTCTTTAGCATGGTATTCGAGCCATTGAAGGACATTTACGATCTGCCCCAGACTTCCATAGCCAGATTCATCTCCCACTGTACCTCCTCATGGACCTTAAACCCAGCCATTCTCCAGGTGCCACATGTAATAACACTTTGAGAATAACTACCTTATAAGCTAAACTTCGAATAAGGGCACAGCTGTGCCAAGATACTGAATAGCTCCATTCTAGGGAACTCGGCTCTAACCTAGTTAAAGTTTTTAACATAACCAAGGAAAGACAGAGACCTTGGAATGGCCATGTGGTCAGACCTAGAAGCATGTAAACAGGAGCAGCAGGAAGGCAGACTTTGACAATGCTCATTGTGGTGCACTCTAGAGGAGAAGGTGTCCATGGGAATGTGCAGTCATCCTTGAAGCTGGACACATCAAGCTACCAAAATGATGCCTTTTAAAATCATTGTAACTGCAGCACTAGCCGACCTCATTTTGACTTCCTGTCTCCAGCACCTTTCTCGGGATAGGACTTTCCCCTTAGCTTCCCTCTGGGAAAGAGTGTGCTGGTCAGACAATGCAGATGTCCACTCTTCCCAGCAGTTGTAATTCTTATTGTAAACTTATAAATTAGCATTTTTATTTTATATTCTTTAGACATTTGGGAGTTGGTGAGTGTGAGTCATTGTGTCTGAATCTGATCAACTCTGGGGCATTGATAAAATAAAAGTCTGGATTTGCAAGGGTAAGGGGCTGACCCTAGACTTTTGTGAATTAATGATAGTAAATGCTATTTGCTAAGGGAGGCCTTGGCTCACTTCTTTAACTCAGCTCCATAGCATGCTGTTTACACTCTTCTTTGGCACTTTTTAGATGTCATCTTGCATTAGAATCAATTGTTATATGTTTATCTGCTTGTCCTGTTAGGCTGTAAAATCTCCGAAGGCAGGGATTGTGCATTAGTCTCTGTATTTGTGATAGCACAAAAACAATGTCTGCTACTCAGAGGGTGTGTCATAAACCAATGTTTGCTTTGCGTGGTAGATAGTGCCTGGTTATTTTGAAGTTTTATTTTTGAAATGAAGCATAATATTTTTTTTCCTTCTAATGTTTAGGGTATTCTATCATGGTATCATTAGAATAGCATCTTGCAGGAACTTTTAGGTTAAAGTCTTTTCAGAGGCAAAATTATCCTTATGGGGTTTTCCTGAAAGTATCAGTAAGCTTTTGAAACTTCACAGATGTCTTTGATTTGCTTCAAATAGGTTGTAATAATTTAAGTGTGGAAACTAGAAATGGGCACTATCTCCATGTTATTTTCAAAACCGGTTTTATAAAATATGGACTGGATCCAAAATAATCTTTGTAAATAAAGACTAATAATACAATGAACGTCTGTGTACCCAGTACTCAGCTTAAAAAATAACACATTATCATTATCTTTGAGATCCTGTGTGCCCCTTCACAATTCTGTCCCCTTCTTTCTTCCATAAAGGACCCAGTATCCTGAATAGCATTGTCATTTAATTAAAAAGCAAAAATTAAAACAAAATTCAAACATTCTTGATGCTTATGAACATTCTTGGCCAACCTTATAAGTTGATTTATGATTAATTTTGTGATTATTGTGCATTGTGATAGAAATGATTAGAAATCCCAATTTCATAGGATTTTTTTTAGGATTCATCCCAAAACATGGTGACTGGAAGAGACCCTGCTGTCTCTAGAGGTGATTTTTATCTTATGTAGGAGGCAGTGAGTGGAATAAAGGAAAGTTAAAGCTTAAAAAACACAGATCTTAATTTACTCTGTAGACTTACATCAAGTAAAGTAATTCATGGGGTCAATGTTTCTAAAATGAGGGAACAACTATCAGGGCACAAAATAGGGACATATTCTCCCTGAACTGGTACTGAGATGATGTGACTCTTGTTAGCAGATTCTCCTGGGTATCCTGTTAGGTTATAGATCAGTGAAAAAAAAAAAAAACTGGCAAACAATGGCTTTAGTTCTGGATCGGTTTTTGATACCCCTGTTCTAGGAAATAGGAAACACCCCTAAAACCTAATGTATACCAGTTGGTTATATTTTTGTAAGACACACACAAAAATGCATTTAGTTTTTTTAATAAAAAATATGGAATTAATGCTTTTTTAAAAAAATATTAATCTATTAGTTAAGTCATTATTTTTAATGGATTATTTGTGTGTGTATTTGATAATCTTAAATCCTGGCCCAAGGGATAGCAATCCACACCAGCAGGTTGGTAGGGAAAACACATTACTGTAATGGATTTCGGTAACCTCCTTCAAAAGGGGGCATGTTAATGGTTCTGTGGGCTGTCACAGTGTTGTTCTGAAAGCACAGTAATGGCAATACACGAAGGGAAAAGGCTGTGGTTAGATACATTAGGCTCCTTGTAAAGGGCTGCCAGTCAGGAAAAAGGTACCTCAATCCGAGTTTGCTGCCTTCTATGTGATGCCCCAGAAATTAAATAAAATTGGTTTAAGACTTTGAAGCAGCAAAGTCTGTTGCACTTCAAACAAGGCTTTGTTTGGGGGGAATTGTTGGCTTGTTGCTAATGCATTTATACAGCACCTAGGAAGTTTTAAAGGACAGTGAAACCTAGATGTGGAGGAAAAGGTCTCAGAATGACATGCTGGGTGAAGTGGTGCCTGGGATCAGAATTATTCTTTCTAGAACTGGTCTTATTAGCTCAGAAATTAGAGATGATGAATTGATGACATTTTAAGCAAATTGAATTTCATAACTTACGGATTCATGGACTTGTGGCAGGGATTTTATCTGTGTGATTCCTTTGATTTGTAAGACCTCTGGACTATAATTGTCCTTTATCCTGCATATTACTCATTATTACAAATGATTTGTGCCTGTAGCAATAAAATGGACTGTACAATGAGAAGTGACATTTAGAAAATAATGCTTGGATTAAATTTAAGTTTCTGAAGGCCAGAAGTATCCTATCTATGGACAATGACATCTACCTGATGTTTTCCTTGAGACATGTGTAGCAATATTGATTTATACCCTTGGTCTTCCTCTCAACTTACTTTCATTTGTCACATGACAAGTAGCAGGAATGGAAAGATCAATGCCTATAGTTGTAAAACTGCAACTGAAATTTGACTCTTTTATGGCAATGTTCTCCCCAAAGTTCCGAGACAACACTATTTTTTCCCCTGTAAAATAAAGTATAATACTCTCCACTTTTCAACTTGTTAGAGCTGTAAGAAAATATCTCCTCATTTCTGGTCCCCGTATGCCTCACTCCAGCCTGTGTAATCTATGTGTCATCTCTCAAATTATCTCGGAAACAAACACTCTGACTGCTTTTTGATTTCGCAGAAAGACTACATCAGTGATTTTTAAAAGGCAAGTTTGTTCATCTCATTCCTTGTTTAACAGCCTTTGGCACCTTCCTGTTGGCATTAAGATAAGAGGTGGGATCCTTAATGTGGCCTCTGAGTCTGGGCAGTGTCTGGCACCCGCCCATCCCTCCAGCGCCAATGCCCACCAGACACTGGTCTTTCCCTGTCATAGAAACCAAACTCTTTCTTGCCTGGGGGCTTTCACATGTTCTGTCTCTAGAGAAGTACAGACCAGAAGGTAGTCTGTCATGTTAGAAGGAGGAAACATAGGTTATGTTCACAGAATTCAAGAAACACACTGGGGGGAGGAATATTAATGTTTTGGCAACCACCAGAGCGAGATGAGCCAGGACAACAGCAGTGTCCAGCCAGATGCAGCCGGGTCAGTTTAGACGGAACAGCTGAGAGACCATTCTGCTTGCCCTGGGTGTAGCCCACTCCATCTGCTAGTGATACTATAATTAGAAAAGCCGTGATATGGTAACTTTTAAAAATTATATCGGATTCCTAGGCCTGTGACAAGTAATATTGCTGTGACCAAAGGGGTTAGGATCGGTAGGAAAAGGGAAAACACACCTTCAGCTCTTTCTTCCCACTTCGCCTGGCCACCTCAAGCTCTTTTTCCAGGATAACATACTACTTTTTTTTTTAATTTAAAAATATTAAGGGGGTGCAAATGTTTTTGTTACATAGATAGCTTCATAATGCTTTAGTCAGGGCTATAAGTGTGGCCATCACCTGAATATTGTTTATTGTACCTGTTAGGTAGGTTGTTAAGCCTCCCTTCTTCCTCTCATCCCCTTCTTGATTTCCAGTGATTTTTACTTCTTTCTATGCCCATCAATTAGTTCCAAATTATAAAGGAGTATATGTAGTGTTTGTTTTTCCATTCTTGAGATACTTCACTTGGGATAATGGTCTCCAGTTCCATCCAAATTGCTGCAAAAGACATCAATTCATTGCTTTTTATGCCTGAGTAGAACTCCATGATAGATGCTGGAGTGGATGCAGAAAGGTACGCTTATACACTGTTGATGGGACTGCAAATTAGTACAACCCCTACGGAAAACAGTGTGGAGATTCCTCAAAGAACTAAAACTAGACCTACCATTGGATCCAGCAATCCCACTACTGGGTATTTACCCAAGGGAAAACAAATCATTTTATAATCAAAAAGGAATCTGCACTCGAATGTTTATTGCAGCACGATTCACAATTGCAAAAGTGTGGAATCAACCCAAGTGCCCATCAAGTCATGAGTAGATTAACAAAATGTGGTGTATATATATACACCATGGAGTACCACTTTCTTCCCAAATTGTTTCTCACCCATCTATTATTCTTGGTAATAGCACTCAGTTCATCACTTTCCTAGAAATTATCACAATTTTCCTGGGGTGTTTATTTGTGTAGTGTCTGTCTCCTCCACTGTAGGAGAGAAGTGCACGAGGGCAGAACCAAGTCTGTTTCATTTGTCACAGAATCCACGGCATTTAGTACAATGCTTGTTACACAGGAAATGTTCAAAAATGAACAAGAAGATCCTGGTTTTATCAGTTAAAAATGTTTCATTTACAGATGACAGAAAAACCCAACTCAAACTGGCTTAAGCAAAAAGGGGAACTCACTGGCTTACGTAAGTGTAATCTCCAGAGGTGACGCTGATTTGGGGCACATTTGACCAGAAGCTCCGATGTTATCACTGAGAGTCTAGTTTAGTTGTGTCTCTCTGCTCTGATTGCTGCAGTCTTGTTTTCATCCACCAGCTCCAAGTGATTACCTGCTGCAATTCCAGGCTCTTACTTGTTGTTGAGAGGAAAAAAAAAGGACCTCAGTGGCTTCAGACCACATACCTCACACTTCATGGTTGAGGTGGTCCAGAGTCCCAAAGAGGCTTTCTTCTAGTAGCTTCCATAAAATAAAGACGGCATCTGTTTGCCAGGAGGCCCAGCAAATGGATGTTTGACTCTCATTGGCTTTGATTTTGTTAAACACACATTCATAAATCAGTGTGATCAGGAAGATGAGATGTGGTAATTGGATTAAACCAATCTAGGTTCATCTGTGGGTAGTGGAGTGAGGCTAATCCTATCCAAATGACAAGGTTAAGAATGGAAGAGGGTGAATTTTGCAAAGCAAATTCCATGGCAGAGTACTGGATGGATGAAAGAAAAGGCGTCTGCTGTATGGTGCATGCACAAAAAGCACTAGTTTCATGATTTCTTATTTTTCTGTCTCATACCTATTCTTCCAACAGACAGTGTGGTTCCTGATCCACCATTTTACCAAGACATCTGATGCTGTGTATTCCCCTGCTGCTGACTGCTAGCCCTGTTATAGACCCACAGCCTCACCTGGACTCTTGGTCCGTGAGGTTATATTGTCTCTCTGGCTCTCTGCTCCTGCCTCGCCTTGGGTTTCAACTGGGTCCGCTATCTATCTTGTAACTCCTCCTGTCTCTACGGCTCCCCCTTTTCTTTTTGAATCTCCTTTATGGAAGGCTAGAGCTAGCCCAATTAAAGGGTTGTATTTCAAAGTGTCCAATGTCTTACCAGAATGAGGTATGAGACAGGAGAGAATGACAGGTCAAAGCCAGGGAAACCAGGTCAAATAACAAGTCCAGAGATTGGATTCAGTGTTGAAAACTAGAAATAAGACTTAAAAGCATCAGAAACAAGGCAGACAGTTGAGTGGAAGGTGAAGGATCTATGCAATTGCCTTCTGTGTCCAGGGCTTGCCTTTACGGGCTCCAGCTTTCATCTTTGTGCTCAAAACTGCTTTGGCTAGTTGGGATCTTTTGTGGTTCCACATGAATTTAATTTTTTTTATTTCCATGAAAAATATCATTGGAATTTAGATAGGCATTGCATTGAATCTGTAGGTTGCTTTAGGTAGTATGGACATTTTTATGATATTAATTCTTCCAATCCATGAACATGGATGTCTTCCCATTTATTTGGGTCTTCCTCAATTTCCTTCATCAATGTTTTATAGTTTCTAGTGTATAGATTTTCCACCTCCTTGGTTAAATTTTTTTCCAAGTATATTTTTTCTGGTGCTATTGCAAATGAGATTATATTATTAATTCTTTTTTGGATAGTTAATTGTAAGTGTATACAAATGCTACTGATTTTTGTATGTTGTGTGTTGAACTTTTTGTCTAGCAACCTATGCAATACTCTGGTCCTTCTAGAACTGGGGTCTTGCCTTGGTCTTGTAAGTGCCTGTAAAAGGTAGGTGTTTGTACTAACTGACAGAAATAAGGACTTTGAGCCTAAAAGTGAGGTTCGAGCTTGGCTTGACAAACAAACAGCTATACATCACAATGGTATTTGATTGGAGATCTTTGGAAGTGTGATTACTAGTTTTAATAAGATAACCAACAGACAGACATGACATCTGTATGTTCCAGTGGCTCTAGAGCATATCAACAGAAAGCACCTTAGGAGAGGGGTGAACAAAAATCTTACTTAGAACTATTCATGTTGCATTTCTTGTTATCAGGAATTATTTATTCTCTTTAATGTTGATTGATTAATGTTTAATTCCACGGGAATGTAACCTTTAACTGGGAGGCTTGTGATGAACATGAGTCTTGTGAAGATGTTTGCCATAATAAATTGCATTTACTTGCAAAATCTATAGACTATGCTTATTATAAGTAAGTAAATTTATCCATTTAAGCTGTAAATAAACCATCTGTGGTAATTACTCCACAACTCTGTCAAAGAACTCACTTGTTTTGTGTAAGCTGATTAACCCATTACATTATAAAGATCATGTAGGTCAGCTTGTTAGGCAGAAGTTTTCAAACACTTTTTCTCTGGCCTTCTTTTGGACTGTTTGGGATAAAGGGCCTGCAGCAGATTCTATTGTAAATATAATATGATGCCTTGTTCTCCCATGCTGAATCCCTACCTATTTGTCTATCTCCATCTCCAAATAGTTCCTGTTTGGTATTTCCTATCATCAGGCATAATTAGTTCCATAGCTTCCTATTGCTTATGTATTATCCCTTTCTGAAGAGTCTCCATCCTGCCTGCTGAGCTGCACTTTCTCCCTGTCCTGCCACTGGGTCTCTTCCTCCCAGTACACACCCAGCCCCATGTCTCAGCCTCTCCCAATCTTACCACTGTGATTAATGGCAGTAGGTCTAGTCATGAGAAGTGAACAATGTTATATTTCTCTTTCTAAAAAACTCAAACTAAAACCTAAATTAAGCTGTCTTTTGTAGCTGTGTGGTTGTTATCTGATTTTTTTGATGGGTCAAAAGAAATTGAATGGAGAAGATGCTCAATTGAAACAAACATTTTTATACACACTTCTGCAGAGACTGACAACCTCTAGGTCACTTGGTCTCAAATTTCTGAGGGCACAAGTTCACCTGAGAATTTATTAAAATCCCGGGCTCTCTCCACAGACAGCAGTAGGTCTTTGGTGGGATATGAGAGCTTTCTTTTATATAAACTTTCCTTGCTATTCTGTTGCAAGGGATCTAGGGTCCACATATTGCAATATATTACTATGGTGAATTAGAGAAATCCACCAAAGCTCTTTCTAGTGTTTAAGGCAGAACAATGTGATTTAGACTGTTTCCATTTTTGATTGTTTGAAAGACTGATCAAGGGGACGAAAAGCATCTTCTCTGAGAGACACCAGGCTTTATTTTGGTGTCTCATATGGACTGGTATACCATGAAGCTATTTAGTTATTGAGTGATGGGAACTCTTAGTTGACTTATCACCTGATGGGATGACACACTCTCCTTGTCCTTAATAGGAAATAAAGATTTTATTTTGCTGTTCACATCATTAGTTCACTGTAGATTTTGGCTTTGTGTTTAATAGAAAAATACTTAAAAATAAAGGTACTTTTCTACTTTAGTTATAATTTTAAATCACTCTGAGATTTTTCAGAGTATATTCAAGTTGTGTTCCAACTTGTTGACTGCAAAAATAGTACTCAGGAACATAGTGCTGTCATCTATCTACCCATCCCTTCATCCACCCATTGATTCATCCATCTACTCATCATTCACATACTTATTGAACATCTATTTTGTGCCAAATCCTGTACTAGATAGACATAGGGAAATAACCATGAACAAAAAAGACAATGTAATTTTGATGAGCACAAGAAAGGAAAAATAGAAAGTATTCTAAAAGCAGGATCTAACTTAGAAGGTGGGGGTAGAGTAGAAGAATGAAAATTGCAGGGTGTTTTTGAAGGATTCTCTGATGAAATTATATCTAAACTTTGATCTTAAAGATGAATAGGAGTTAGGCTCACAGAGAGGGGGAAATCTTCCCTTGTGTGCTTGGTGTGGGAAGAAGCCATACATATTCAGACTAGAGTGAAGAAAGTCCCCAAGGGAATTGGTAGGGAGTCAAGAGATGAGACTGGAGTGGTGCATGGGGGCAGAGTAGACCTGAGACCTAATTTGGAACTTGGTAATATATCAGACATGGAGGCAAGAGTCAGGGGGGTGTGACAGAGTTCTCTAGGAATCTAAAACTCCAGAAAAGAGTCATGCATGTAGATACAAATTTGGGAATCATCAGTGACTATATGATTACTGAAGTCCTGGGATTGGACAGACTCACCTTGGAAGTGAGTAGAGATGGGGAAGCTATTGGATATGTTGCTGAGAAGGGAGGATCCAGAGAACACAGGGAGGGATTGGTCTGTGAGGGGAGAAGGACATTTTTGCTAATATGAAGAAGGAAAGAGGGAGAGATGGATAAAGATGCAGGTAAATTTAAAGGAATTTTTATTTTGGTAGGAAGTTAAGAGCTGTTTGATGGACTCTGTTTCTCTATGAATTCATGGGCAAGGTTATTAGCTGAGAGTAAGGAGGATGGAAGTGAGATTGGAGGTTTGAGAAGAAAGGGTTGAAAAGTAGTTCTTTGGGGACACATGCCAACACTCTCAGTTGCCTTCTTCTGGATGGTTGCCAGCTGCTCCTGGGAATGGCCCAGCACCAAGACAGCTAATGTCAATAGCAACACTTTTATGGAAGTAGTTGAAAGGTATATGTTGATTTAGTCTAGTATTCCTAATTTTTTACAAGGCTTTTTTTTTTTTAAGAAACTCCGAATATACTGTTCCTTCACTGCCCAAAATGCCTTTAATGACACCTCAAGGTTATAAGCACTAAATTTTAGGCTGCTAACCAAGAATTGTCCATTTACAGTGTGTTCTTGCTGAATACACCTGCCCTGAGAAAGTGCCCTTTGAATTTAGGCCAAGCAAGAGAGGGGGTCCTTGCAAAAGACCCAGTGAAGACTTTGAGGTGGGCCATAGGGTGAACCCATCTTTGCTGAAGTAATGGTTGACTTTCCATTTAAATAATGGCCTGTGGAGAAATCCATACAGGACTTCGATCTAGTGTGAATTTTACCAAAAACTGGTGCTTGATGATATTTAAACACCCTGTGGTTTGGTTCTCTCAACATCGTATCAAGCTGAAGAGTTTATAGTGAAACCTTTGATGATTATGTTTAATAGCTGCTCATAACCAGTCATGATGTGAATTGATTTGAAGCCAAATCCCATAAGTGGGACTAATGTCTCTGTCTCTGTTTTTTCCATCCCTAGTGCATATTTAACCAAATTATCTTTTTCTCTCTTGATTTTATTTACTCATTAGCCGTGTTGTAATGAAGATTCTGCAGTGACTAATTCTTCGGGCTCACAGGAGGTGGGTTGAGATATTAATACGTCAGTGCAGGCATAATGCCGGAGTGCAAAACAGCTTTCTCTTTTCTCTCAAGCCACCCAGAGTGGTATCGAATTCCAATCTGCCATTGAAACCCAAGGAGCGCCCTTAAGGTTTGTAGAAGAAAACCCCATAGAAGAGATTATAGAGAAAATAACTGGTCCTTTAGTGCTATGAGCCCTGTAGTAGTTCTAAAGAGATACAACAGAATCTAATTTAGGGAAGGCAAATTCATGGAAAACTACTCAGGGCTGGTGAACATGCCTGCTTTTTCTTTTCTTTTCCTACATAGTTATCTTTTTTCTTCCACCATTTACCTTTCTCCAACCTGCTATAAGAGGGAAAAAATCTTAATTTTTATACTATTTTCTTCTTCCAGTGTAATTTCCTTTGCTATTCTTCACTGCAGAGTCTCAAAAGTTACCCCAATCTGTCTGTTTTCCAAAAACCTTCAATGTTTGCTTCTCCTAGTATCTTTAGATCCCATTTGTTATTCTCTCTGGTTTCACAGTGCTCCTTCCTACACTCATTCTTTTTTTCATTCTTTTTATTACTCACAAAGATCTTAAAACACCACAATCTCTTCCCAATATTTCCACCAAGATCATGGTTCTCCCATAGGAAAAAAAGCACCTTAGAATATCTGAATATGAATTACCTTACTTAATATGTTGAAATATTAGGATTATTTGCTTTTTAAAAGAGAACCACATTAAAAAGAATTCACAATAATAAATATTAGTGGAATTTCATGTATTTTGGCCCTTGAGTTTGGATCGTGAGGTCTTTTAGGAATGTATGTTCTGCTTACATTCAGGGTTATGTTCAGAGACTCAGTTTTCTTAAATACTTGGTGGGCAAACTACATGAGCCTTTGGCCACGTTGTGTCCTTTTTCTCAGGGGCAAGCTCTCTGACCCTTGCCTAGCATAGAATCCCCAATCCCCAATCCTCTTCTCTCTCAGAATCCCCATGGAGAGTAGAAGGAACGCTAGTCTGGAAGCCGACAGCACCATTCCAGTCCTGACTCGCCATGGCTCCCACGGGCATCTATCAGCCTCATCTTCCTTATCTTTTAGTGGGGATGACACCTATTGCCCATCTCATGGGCACTTGTGGACTCCCACGGTACTTTGTACCCATCTCTTTTACAGAATTGAGCAAAATCTGTTGTAGTTTTTTAAATATATGTATTATGGCTGTCTTTAACCCTTGATGAGAAGCTCAAGAACTGTTCTATTTTCATCTTTTTATATACCATTGTTTTCCAGTGCTTAGTACAGAATAAGCACACTGTAAGGACTCAAAACATTCTTTTAAATAAGTAAATTCAATTCAATAAAATTTAGGTAGATTTTCTACATGCCTTTAGGCATGATTTTCTATGCCTTTCTCTAAGTACAATAGGAATGCCACAATGAATAAACACTTAAAATCTATTTGAGAGATAGATAGGAAAACAGCTAAGGGCACGGATCACAGTACAAACGTGAGATCATGGAGATGCTGAAGAATTGTCCAAGGGAAAGATTAATCACGATGGGAGAGATGTGCGAGGTGTTCTTCAAGAAGGTGCATTTCAACCAGCCTTGAATGACGTGAAGAATTGGGGCATGTAGAAGCTCACAAGTAGTGTTGTGAGCTGCCTGGGCCATGCTCAGAGGGGAAAGAGCTTCCCTGCCTGATACTGTGCAGAGGAAAGGATCTAGTGGGTTGGTAGCAAATAATACTCTTAGCAGAAAGCCTGACGGTTTGTCATTCATAATTAATAGAATAAGTATCAGAAGTTTCTCTTTGATCAGATTTCTGAGTCCAAGCAAAGATCTAATAAATAATTCATTGTCCCTAAGTGTTATCTTCATCTGTAACTTTTTCCTAGATTTTGTATACACATAATGGAACAAGAACCATTACCTTCTTTTTTTAAAATAACTGTTCAGCATCTTCATCCTTCTTTTAGTAATTTTCAAAAGGGAGATAATGCAGGTTGGGATGATCTTTCAGCTCAGAATAAGTGAAAAAAATGTATGATTCAGCTCTCATAATTTGGCTCATTATTTAAAAAAAAAAAAAAACAAGAGTGTCATATGAACATGAAATGTCAAACTGTATGCAAGAAACCAACAACCCTAGGTCTTTTCCGCCGATGATGGAATTACAGTTCTTGGCAGTGAGGGAAGAAAGCTCACTCCAGCTTCTGTCCTGTCTTCCCTCCCGGGCCTAGGCCAACCCAGGCCCTAAGCTGGGGCTCTTGAGGTCATGCAGAAAAGTGTCCGTGACAGCTTCATGAAGCTATCTGAGTGCTCTCCAGACACTGAGCAGTACACAGGTTTAGTGCACCTGGCACAAGGGCAGTTTGCAGATCATAGGTGTATCTCAAATGGCTCAATCCTCTTCTCTCTCAGTCCTTCCTCCAGTAAAGCACCTAAAAAAGCTTCCATCCTCAGGTTTCACAGCTAGCCCTTCACATTTGGATTAAAGAATACCTTTGCCGGAGTCCTTTGACACTGATAATAAAAATGCTTTATACTGCACATTCTACAGGATTGGAGATGGTGCGGCGTGGGAGAAAGGCTTAAAGTTTAAACTGTCAAATAGCATATCTCAAAAGTAGGGGTCTTCACAAGGAGATTATAAATAGAATATGGATTGTAAGTGGTGATGTAAGAAGAAGGGAAACTTTTTGATCCAGATTAGAATAATACAGCATGAATACCCTTTCTAGCAGGGGCAATGGTGCCCTGCCCAGATGCCTTTGGATCCATCCTCCAGCTTCCCTGTTTGTCGCTGCTAATGACTCATTCCTGCGACCTTCAGAGGGTTGTTTTTGGGTAGTGGAGCCAGACTGGGCAGCTGGAGGAACCTCGAAGCGTCCTTCCCCCTCCCTTATGGGCATCTTCCAGTCAGTTACCAAGTGATGTGGGAGGACAAAAGCTCTGCTCCTTTGCCTCCAGATGGAGAAACTGTGAGGGGTAATTTCTGTTCCAGAGCTTTGCTGCAGGATCAGGCTGGGCCTGAGACTTCTCTGAAACACACCCTTGCTTACCTGAGTGCCTTCCCAGTTCTGCTCCTTCCACAACTTACATCTTAAAGAAATCAATTCTATCTGAATCCTAGGGTCAGGGTCTGCTTAAGGGAGAACATCATTTAAGATGTCATTATCACCCAAACTGGGAAGAAACATTCCTCCTGCCTTCGGTTGCAAGAAAGAAAAAGAAGAGATGTTTCATTGTTAGCTAGATAGACTGTTCTGAAAAAATTATAATTTTGCTTATGTCTGCTACTGTATGAGAATAAATCAGAAGAATGATAGTAATACCACCCAGCAGATCTAAATGAATAGTGGGCATTGGTTGCCGTGTTTTTGAAGCAGGATTTCAGAGGACATGTACATCCTACTTCTCACATATTGATTAAGCACCACTTTAGGTTTTTCCAGGTTACTTTAAGTTGAAAACAAATGAGCTCAGGGAGATAAAAAAGATGGCCTTTCTTCTCAAGTAAATAGCATAAATATAACTTCTGCTGATTTTTGACAGGATAATCTCTATCTATCCTACCAATAATCCATTTAAAATTGGTCTGTGTGGCTATGGCTATTGTCCACACAACCAAGACAATAACCACCCTAGTAACTGAAGTGGCTTCTCTTGCTTCTCAGCAGCTTGTGGAGCAATCATGTAGCAGATCAAATACGAGGTAAACCCCAGCTCACTGTCAGCAGCAGGGAAAAGAGAAAAGTGATTCAGCAGGTCAAAATGTCATGGTTGAGATTGAATTCATCTTAAGGAGTTGTGTCTAAAATGACCATCATTTAATGGGGGATTGCAGGATACATAACAGAGAGATGCTCTCAATTTCAGGTCTTAACAAAGGGGGCTGAAATGCACATGTGCCTCATTCTAGAAGCCTTTGTCATCCTTTCTTAACACCTGTTCTTACATTCAGGATTAATACATAGTGTGGCACAGTGTGTATTTGTGTCAATGGTATGTATCTGTGGGTTGTGAATTTTGTTGCTATTGCTGTTATATTTCATCATGTTCTCTTTGTCTTATCGACCCGAGGACTGTTTCCTCCTCCTTTCTAAACTCCCCATAGTACGCACTCTAGGAGTATCTTAATCTCTCTTGTCAAGTAGATGGTTTCTGTAAAAGTGGTTTTGCTTCCAGGTTTATAATTCTTCCTTATTTACTCAAGAGCATTTTGATATTAAAAAAACCCACTGCAGTTTTTTTTTTTAACCAAACAAATACCTTATGAATTATGTACAGTAGCTTCCAGGTGTGTGTGTGTGTGTGTGTGTGTGTGTGTGTGTGTGTGTAGCAATTTTGTCTTTTCTGCACAGCCTGAGTTTTATCAACCAGGGAACTTGATTTTAGATGTATTTTATATGCTGTGCAAACACATTGATTTAGTGTAAACTATATATTGTCTGAATCCTCCCCTCTTTCTCGCTAGAGTTCTGCCTGTGGTCCAGCCACTTCTTCTGCTATGAAAACTGAAGGCCATACATCAATTCCAATAACACATTTAGGGAGGGTGAAAGTGACCACAGGGAATGTCCTTGATCCTTTTTGTCGAACTTTTTAGTTTAGCACCATCTGATCATCTCAGGTACTTTCCCGTCCTTGCTGTCTGGTAAATGAAAGCAGTCCCTTTCATCCAATTGTGATTGCCTGGAATTAGGGTCATCTCTGGGCCTCTATTTTAAAATCCTTAAAGTTTTAAAACACATAGCCCAAGCTTAGGGCCTTGGCTGTCACTTAATACCTCTGATATTATAATGGATTTAAATAAAAACATCGGGGTTCTTTTTCTTTTGTAAAATGATCCTACCTAGTTTCTAATCTTTAGGGCAAAGCTTCATAATTCAGTGAAATAGGGATAAATTCAGGAGGTTTCTTAAATGAGGCCTTTAGGTGCAAGGGGAAAGATAAGAATTCAGGAACACCTGATCATGAAATTCTGTTTCTGGGCCTGTTTCCCAAAGCTTTTGAATAGGCTTATTACTGCTCGAGTTGCGGGCGTGCTAGATTTTTTGCATGGCTGCAGCAGCTTCTCAGTATTTAACACGTTCTGGTGCCACAACTTGGTCACTTCATAATATTGTGGGTTTGAGCTTCTGGTAGTCCCAAACTAATACCCATCTATACTGAGCAGCTACTGCAAGGATAGAACTGGAAATTGGCTCATTGGACTATTATTTGAGTATGGACTTCTGGTAAACACGGCAGACTGACAAAGGCATTTATCACCACTGCCTCCTTAAACCCAGATTTGACTAAAATGGAAAGGAGAAAATAGCAAAGGAGAGCTGTGAAGAGAATTTTGGGAAATAGAAAGTATATACAGAACCTCCTCCAACCTGTGCAGCAAGGTGAGTCCCTTCTATTCTAGAGAAGTTGAACCAGGCAGGATGAGGTCTCAGAGTGAGCTGGCACAGGTGAGGACAGGGTGGAGGTACATCCTGTTAGCAAGATAATAGGATAGTGAGCTAGAGTATGCATATGGAATGAGGAATGCCTTAGTTCCCCTCTCCTGCTCAGTATCCATTTCTCTAGACGTCTGATTAATTATTCTCAAACAGAAAATGTGAGGAAAGAGATGGATCCAAGAGAAAGATCTTCAGAGACTTTTGGAGTGTTCTCATGAAATGGTCAGGTTCCTGACTGGTCAACCTGCAGTAAAACTCACAATTCAGCAAATTCTGTGCCCACCCAGGGAGCTTCTGATGAGCACCTTTAAATATGAACAAATCCACCAAGGATCACCACTTAAGGAAGCCTCTATCATAAAAAATACGGAGCAATACAGAAGGGAGAAGAGGAAAATGTACAGGAAATAGAAACATGCAAGGAGCATAAAAAAATATTAAAAAGAAAACTAACATTGTCAAAGAAATAAGAAACAATTGCACTTATGAAAGAGGAGAAGGATGATTTGAAAAGGGGAATAATCAGAGAAGAAAATGCACCTGGAAATTAAAACTGTGACAGAAGATAAAAATCAAGGAATTCGTCTAGAAAATATAAATAATAACTCCACCAACAAAATGATGAACTATAGGAAAGTTTATAGTCTTGGATTGTCTAGGAAGAAAATCATATCATTAGGAAGAAATGATTTTTATCTTTTTCTTTTCATAGAATGATTTCACTTATTAGTTCTTCTTGTCTTATCCTACTGCCTTGGGCTTCTAGTATAACACTGAAGAGGGGTAGGAATAGCAGACATTATTGTTTAGCTTCTGACTTGAAGAGTAGATACCTGTTAGCTGGATGAAGATGACTGCTTGTATTCCTGGCTTACTTATTGCTGTGGTTTGAGTATGTCTCCACCACAATACAGGTGTTGCCAGTGTGATAGTATTAAGAGGTGGAGCCTTACAAGAGATGGTTAGGCCATGGGAGCTCCTTCCTCATTAATGAGATTAAGACCCTTGTAAAAGAGGCCTCTCTCATTGTTCAGCTAGCTTATTCTCTTGCCCTTCTTCTAGCTGTGTGAGAATGCAGCAAGAAGGCCCTCACTAGATGTTGGTGGCTTGGTCTCAGACTTCCCAGCCTCTAGAACAGTGAAAAATAAATTTCTGTACTTTATAAATTACCCAGTCTCAGGTATTCTGTCATAAGATGGACTATGGACTAAGACACTTAACTATTTTTAATCATGAATGAGTATTGAATTTTAAAAAACAAAGATTTGCAAGTCTACATTTAGAAGATCAGATTTTTTTTTTCACTTTAAACTGTTACAACAGTGTTGTATTGTCCCAGGAATATAGTAGGGGATTGAAGGTCAAAGTAGAATAAACGTACATGTTTTACTCCAAATGAATCCTTCACAAAATAAAGATAAATAGCGTAATACAAACATTTTAAAAGAAGAACAGAATTAATGATGCAGCAACCTTAACAATTTTAATTATGACTTCTCCCTAGCATCATTTAAGACGGAGCTAATTTGATAGGGAAGAAATAATTGCCTTGAACCTGATTTGTTAATGTAATTAATTTATTGACATCAGTGTGATGATACTTTGGCAGTATCAAAAGCACTTTAAGACAAAGTTACAAAAACTATCATAAGGTAATAAACTTTAGTTAGATAAAAAATCAAATTTGTCTTGTATTCCACTGTGCAGATAAAGTAACCTACTGATTGTGTGTATATTTTCACTTGTGCGGATGGGCCATGTATAGACATCAGTTTCCCACTGTGAGCTAGAAGTACAGCTCTTTAAACGTTGTGGAGCAGAAAAGATTTATACTCAGAACTACCTGGAGCAGAGAAGTGAAGAAGTAAATTGAGAAGTAAATACTAGATTTGTAGCAAAAGTTCTACTTATAAGATCTCAGAAAAGAAATACGTTAGGGTGGTAAGAACCTCTTGACTCTGGAGCCAGCCTGCCTGAGTTTGGATCCCAACTCTATCCTTACTGGCTGTGTGACTTTAGGAAAGTACTTGACTTCTCTGAGCTTTAGTTACCTCCTCTTTAAAATGAGATTACAATAGTACCTACCTCGTAAGAATGCTGTAAGAATTGAATGAATTAATATATGCCATCGAATAGTGTCTGATCCCTTAGATGTCTATAAATGTTAGCTATTATTATTTACTTATTATTTTTAAGCTCAAAAACATTCATCTCTTTCTCTTTATAGATTACCAACCAGGACCATTTACAGTTTTCTCTTTATCAGTGCAGGAATTAGTATGTGTGTACTTGTGTGTATGTATAGTGTGCTCCGTATTAGCCAGAATGACCCAGTGAGTCACAGCAGAGCCTGACGCTGACAGCCCCCTAAGTAATAAAACCTACAGAAATTGGATTACGATGTCATTGAGTAGTTGCCTCCGTTTCTTTATGACAGCAAGTTTTCCACATCATGGCAAACTTCCTTAGTGTGTTTCGGATCAGAGCTCTATGCCAGAACAACCCTCCATCTAAATTTACTTCCTACCTTGAGCCGCATGACTTCAGACTTGGGCTTTACTTTGTTAGGTGTATTCAGGATTTTAGAAGAATCTCAAACTGTGATACACAAAGTTTCTTAGCATTTCTGGAAAACAGACTCTTATTAAACCACACATGTGTGTGAAAATGATATATAATACTTTCTTCTTAAGCCTAATAAAACAGCAACAACATCGTTTCCTGAGTATTAGATGATCTTTTGGTTCCCCTTTCATACATGATATTATAATTGTGCCCCTCCTTAATGAACTTAAATTTCAGAGCTTAGAAACAATGGAAATAGAAAGCTTTGTAATTTGGACAGAGAATTTGAACAATGAAAATGTTCTGAACGTATGTTCTGTGTCTTATCCTGAAAGGAGGAAGTAATCTCCTCCCGGAATGATTGGATGTTAAGAACGTCCATCAGTCCTTTCTACATGACCTTGGCAAAGGGCTAGCTCTGAAAAGAATTGGGAAGTAGACCTTGTGCTGTCTTTTACACAATTCCTCCTTTTTCCTCCTCCTTCCAACTCAAGAAGTGAGTTTTGATCTCTTTCAACTTCACACTGTTCCCCAATGTAGCCTACTCTCTAGACATACAGAGGTTAAGCACAATCTCATTAAGTTGAACATGATGCTAATATGTTAGTTGTCTGGGAACATTTGCATTTTCAGGATATAAATAATCAGTCTCTGGTAATGGGATTTTGCACCTCAAGGAATGATGGAAGGGCTTGACAGGAGGCTGTCCTAGGCTCTCTGAGAGCATATCATCACTATGGGCAACTGCTCTACTGGTGTAGGACTTTACAGTTTATAAAGCACTTTAAAATTAACTTAATTTTTTGTATTTCATTTAATCTCAGTAACAACCCTGTCGGGTAAGCATTATTAATATACTTACTTTATGGATAAAAAGAAATTGAGGCCCAGAATATTTAAGTGGTTTGAAGCTATAACCTCATAGATGTTGCTTCTCTCTCTACTCAGCTGCTTTTATTGTTCCTTTGGGCAGATAGGAAAAGTAGACTTTCTGGGTATGTTATTCTACCTGAAAGGACAAATACAAATCAAAAACAAGACACTTGGTTCTTCCAGTTCACAGGGGAGTTGTTTGTTTAAAAGAGCCTGGCACCACCTCTTCCCCCTCTCGCTCCTGCTCTCTCCGTGTGACACACCTGCTCCCCTTTTGTCTTCTACCTCGACTGGAAGCTCCGTAAAGCCCCCACCAGAAGCAGACACTGGTGCCACGCTTCTTGTACAGCCTGCAGAACTGTGAGCCAAATGACCGCTTTTCTTTATAAATTACCCAGCCTCAGGTATTTCCTGTATAGCAGCACAAAACGAACTAATACAGAGAGCTTCCCTTCTGTCTGCAATCTCTTAGCAACTTGCCTGTGATGTGGATCACATTATGATTTGATGCTTATTCAATAATAAAACGGTTTTCTTTCTCTACTGCCTTTGAGAAGAGGTTTTCTGGGTTGGGAGATTTTTATATTTTAATTATATTTCCCCAACATACTCATGCCAGTTACTCATTAATTCACTCTTTTTTTTAAAATGAAAATTCAAGTATTTCTCAGATACCTGAAATCTAAATTTACTCTTTGTAAAAACGCATTTGTTTGTGTGGTAGTATTAACATTGGGTAAAATTTTGTCATCTTATACACCTTTCACTTAGGATAGTTGTTGTCTTTACTAGTCAGTGGGAATTGTCATGCATTTGGCCTTTTTTAAACCTTTTTGTAAGAAAGAAAAGTAGCTCCAAGGGGTCTGAGGAATGTGAGGTATGCAAAATTTATTAGGCCCAGAGTGTGAGACTTCAGTCACTGACCCCCCCACCCCAACCATGCCCCTGGACCTGGGAGCAATTATTTAAAGGCATTTTGTTCTTTCTTTTCTTCCCTGTAGTTTCCAGACTAGCTCACAAATTACCTAAAGTGCTACCACAAGCTGCACAACCTGATCCTCACGCATTATCTTCATGTTCCTGGAATTTGTGATAAAAAGAACAATGTACATCATTTTAATGTAAACTCTTGATAAACAAATTTAGGAACTGCCCTTTCTTTTTCCTTTAAAAACCCACCTTGTAATTGCTGCTAACCAGAGCATATATTCAGGGCTACTTGAATCTTTGTCTCAGGGGTTACAGTCCTCAAGGTTAGCAATTTTGCTCTTAGTTTCTCTTCTTTAGTTTGATACTTGTCAGATAGGTCTATTTTTTTTCACTTTTTTTTATTCTTCAGTTTTTAATGAATTTGCTGTCTTAGCCACATACAAAGCTAAAAGAGACAGTGGTGACCGGCTGAACACAAATGCCAAATCCAATCAACTCTTCAACAGGCACCATCAACCACAGAAGCGTAGTCTAAAATTGGCCTTGGAGACCTAATATTAAATTATTTATACTCACCATGGTGTAGTTCCCTGTTTTAATATTTTTGGGTTATATGTACATCCAGATAGGTCCAACCATGCTGAAAATATTTAACTTCTGTGGCCAGTGGCTAGTCTTCTATTGCTTCCTTTACTAGTAATAAGAAAAGACTGATTTTACCTGGCCAGAGTAACAACTGTTTCCAACAAAAATTGCTTGAGTTCAAGTCCAAAGTCGAACATGGGAGCTAACACAGGTCACTGGGGAGAAGCTTCGTATTGGAAAAGATATGCTGTGGGGATGTATTGTGTTAATATGCATTTGTTAACTGAATTCCATCTGAAGTTTAATCAGTCTTCAACGTAAGGAGATGGATTAAATGTCATCTTCTTATGATAGATGATGAAAGGATTTTTTTCATCTCAGACTGATTTTCTACTTTGGCATTTATTCTGGAAAGATAAGATCCACTTGGAAGCCAGTCTCTGTAGATTTATACGCTTTCTGTATTGAAAAGCTCCACCCTGTTTTTATATAAATTATTTTTGTTAATGTTAATTGCAATTTGAATGAAAAGTTCCTCTTGGCTGCATTTCAGGGTCTGAAAAGTTTCACTGCAAGGCTTCTGAATATACCAATAGATCAAATTAGTATATAGACTAAACTGCATCTGCGTGTGTATGAAATGAAATATACATGATTGGCTGGCTCATGAATTATGATTCAACTTCCACTTTTTATTATAATTATTACATAGCTCTGCAATGACTAACTTTAACTACAGATTATTCAAATCTCCTTTTTTAATGATTTTTTTTGGAAAGTGTAATAAATACCATTGCACCACAATCATGACAAGCAGTGAAAAGCCAGTGGAGTATAGTAAAACAAGTAAGTTTTTAATCAGATTCGGACTTAAATTTAGTTTTGTTATTTCTCAGCTGTGAGGCTTTATGAATCTCAATCGACTCATCCGGAAATGGAAAGAAGAATAATACATACTTCTTTAGGCTTGCTGTGAAAATAATATTTATAAAGTATCTATAATACCCAGCATAGTTAACTGGTAAAAAAGTGGAATTTATTAATGTTGCTGTTGTTGTTACAGAAGCGGTTGGAATGTAAGCCGTTTATGATTCTCCACAAAGCAAGTTATTCAATTTCATGATAACCAAATATGTGGTTAGTGTCAGTGAAATAGGATGGATTTGGCCAAGAAGGCCTAAAAGATTATAAATTCTTCTAAGATGCAATACAGCGCTTCTCAAGCTTTAATGTGCCTGTGAATCACTTGGAGATCTTGTTTGATGCTTATTCTGATTTCACAGGTCTGACTGGAGCTAGAGATTCTGCATTTCAAACAGGCTCCTAGTGATAATAATTTCCGTGGCCATGTGTCACACCCTGGATAAAATGAGTCAGGTACTAGGCAAGCTCTTGGGACAATTGTTACCGCCATGTAAAAGGCAGTTAGTTTCTTTTTAAGTTAATACAGGAACCACTGCACCTAGTTTTTTTCACCTATCTACTATTGAAAACAAGATATATTATCTATATACTACTCTTTATTTTTAAATTATTTTTCCATTTGCCATCCACAAATTGCAGTTACAGAAAAGTTAAAATACATCAAACCCTTATGCCCTTGTCACTTAGCCTAAATGTTTTTTTAATCACTTCATATTTGTATGGCTCATACCTTGCACAGTACTTGGCACATAGTAGGTGGTCAAGAATTGCTTGTCAATTATCCTGGGGTTTTTAAGCGGTGTTAGATGTAGTGGTTTTCTACCCTGGCTATACAAGAATTACCTGGGGGCCTTTTAAATCATACTCATGCTTGGTTGCTCCCCAGAAGCAAATACCTGAGCATATCTACGAGTGGGTCTTGGCATATTGTTAAAGCTCTCCAGGTGATTCCAGTGGGCAGCTAGGGCTGAACCACTAAAATGAGTATGAACAAATATCCAGACATTTCATCTAAACATCCCACTTGTGGGCTCCTCCAGGTTATTTACATGATTTTCACTGTCCTGTTTCCTGCCTGTGTTCAGCATAAATGTTAAGAACTTTCTGCTACAAATTCAGAGCATAAAATACCCCAGAGAGATTTTAATTTCTTAACTATCTCTTGCCATCTTAGGATCTTTTTCTCATCTCTCTCTTTTTTGAGTAGCTTTAAAAAACCATTATATGGACACGCTTGAAGATCTGACTCGGGTGGAGCAAGGGCAATATATGGAACCTAAACATTTGTACCCCCATAGTATGTTGAATTTAAAAAAAATTATAAAAAAACATAAAAAAATCTTTCCCTTTAGTATTGTGTTTTTATCTATGTGTTTTTGCATCTCTTGTAGTTATTGCTTTTTAAAGGTGGGGTTTTTCTTTGCATTATTTGATGTGATTCAAGATGGAAATAGCTTCATTGTGGTTTGTGACCTTTAACTTTTAAAAGCATGGGTTTCAGTTTCTTCCTGGAATGTTCTCTCTCACTCTGTTCCCTTCATGTGAATAATCCCTGCTTATCTTTCCCAGGGGGGTTTACATGTCACACCTTCCCCTGACTTCCTGCAATTGAAGTTGTCTCTCTCTCTATTATCTATCTCATAGTGAATATTCATTAAATCATTCTATACACATAAGTTCCTACTATGTGCCAGTCATTGAAGAAGCAGTTGTAAAACTAAAGCAAGGGGCTGCCCTTAGGCAGCTCTCCATCACCTTTTATTTTCCTAACATTTTACTCAAGTTGTAGTTTAATATTATCTGTCTCCTTATCATCTGAATGCTTCATGAGAAAAAGGACTATGCTTGTTTTGTGTACTGTTCAACTCCCAGCATTTAATCCATATGGGTACCATATGGTTGACATTCAATAAATATATATTAAATGGAAAAAAAACCATTATAATTTGTTTTATATTCATTACAAAAGTAATATACGCTTGTAAGTTTTTTAAAATCAAGCAATACAAAAGTGTGAAGAAATCAAAGTAAAAAAATCTTCCTGCCTGCACATCTGTCATTCCCACTCCATTTAAAAAAATCACCCCGATTACCAGTTTTTGTGTATCCTTCTGGAAATTTTCTATGCATATACCATCAAATATACAGTCTTCCCTCAATACTTGCAGGAGACGGGTTCCAGGACCCTCTCAGATACCAAAATCCACAGTTGCTCAAGTTTCTGATATAAAATGGCATAGTATTTGGTTTTTTTGAATTGGATCATTTGTATTTTTATTGTTGAATTTTTTTTTAAATTTCAGAATATTACAGGAGTACAAACCCTTTGGTTACATATATTGCCTTTGCACCACCCAAATCAGAGCTGCAAGCATGCCCATCCCCCAGACAGTGCACACTGAACCCGTTAGGTATGAATTTACCCATCTCCTCCTTCCTCCTCCCACCTGAATGGCATAGTATTTGCATATAACCTACATACATCCTCCCATATATTTAAATCATCTCTAGATTACTTATAATATCTAATACAAT
>CM052437.1:132384471-132412472 GCA_028533085.1 Varecia variegata
CTCCCTCCCATGTCATTTTCTGAATTGCAGTCTCTCCCCTTACTATTCTCAGAACTGGCCAGTACTAGGCCCTTTCATGCTTGTGCCTTGTTCCTGTGCCCCTCTCTCTTCCATTGATTCATGTGGTATTCTAAATGTCTTGGTCTAGGGACCAGCCTTCTGTGTCTCATATATTTTAGGGCAAGAAGTTACTGTAGTTTTGCTAAAGTGCATGATGGGGGTGGAGGTATTTGTGGTGTTTATAGAATGTGACATGACATTTGAGTTTCTGCTGCTTGGGGTTTTGTGTTCAGCTTAGGTTTCCTTAAGAAAGGTACTTTACCCAATAAGGGCACATACTATAAAAGCTCCTCTTTGCAAAGAGGAAGAACAAAAGAGTCATACTAAGTCATAGATGCAGAGATAGAGAAACCAAGATAGGTGGCCAAGCAAATAGAAAAAAGTGCAAGTCTCCAGTAATAAATATTAGTAACAAGCATTTTGCAAAGTGTTTTCTAGGGAAGGTATGCCTCCTTTGCAACACCAAAGGTGAACCTTGAACAAGGGCATTGAAAAAACTAAGAATTTTCTGCAAACAATGAAACCATCAATACTAGGAACACAATATCCCAGCACAGAATAGCTTTGCGTAAGACTAGCTGAAGACACACAGAATAGAAATCCATTAAAAAAATGAAAAGAAACTGTTATCTTTTTCACATTAGGCTAAGAGTTTTTACTAGTTATTTAGGGAGAAGGAATTGAAACTTCATTCTAATAACTACCCATTGTGAATCATTCGCTTTTTTTCTGAGAAGCCTACCTCCTTGAACAGTTACATTATCACTCACCTGAAGCCTTAAGCATAGTGTGTGGTGCGGCAAAGCAAACAAAGTTTTGATATGAAGCAGCCCAGGTTCAAATTCTGGACTGGCACTTAATCATCTATGACAGATTGTATTTTCCAAAGATGACCACAACAGTCTCTCCACCCACTATGTTCTAGACCTTGATACCCTCACATCAGGAGGTGGAGTCTAATTACCTCCACTTGAAAATGGGTGGGTATGTGACTTTCTTATAATCAAGAGAATGTGGCACACGCTGTGTGACTTCAGAAGCTAGGTCAGAAAAGGTGATGTGACTCCTACATTGCTTGAGGAAACACTTGTGCTAAAAACCTGAACCACTATATTAACAATCTAACTGTCCTGCCGCCACCATGCTATGAGGAAACCCAAACTGCTCACGAGGAGAAGGGCTTAGACAATATAAATACAGAAAGAGAAAGAGAGAGAGGGGGGAGGAGGGTTAGGGCAGTAGAGTGGTTAGTGATTATGGTCATTTAACAACTGACTTTTTTAAGTATTTATTTATTTATATTCAGAGTTTTACGAACGTACAAATGCTTTGGTTACATAAATTGCTGTTGCACCACCAGAGTCAGAGCTACAAGCATTCCCATCGCCCAGACAGAGCACATTGCATCCATTAGGTATGAATTTACCCATCCTCTCTTCCCTCCTCCCACCTGCCCGACACCCTATGAATACTTCCATAGGTGCACGTAAGTGCTGATTGATTAGTACCAATTTAATGGTGCATATGTGTGGTGTTTGTTTTTCCATTCTTGTGATACTTCACTTAGAAGAATGATACTCCAGCTCTATCCAAGATAATATAATAGGTAGTTTACCATTGTTTTTTATGGCTGAGTAGTACTCCATGGTATACACATACCACATTTTATTAATCCACTCACATATTGATGGACACTTGGGTTGTTTCCACATATTTGCAGTTGTAAATTGTGCTGCTATAAACATTTGAGTGCAAATAAAAAACCTGACTTTTTAGGGGGAAAAAAATCCCTGATTGGTAGCATTTGCTGATTTCCATAGACGAATACTCCCACCATGGCCACCTTCAAGCTACCAACGCGACAGTGCTATACACAGTTGGGGAGATGGTGTAGTAGTACACCATTATGTTGTGTTTCCATTATACAAATGCAAGAGACATAAATAATTTCAAAATCATAGTTAACAATAAAATGTAAGAAATAGACAATAGTAAAATGTGGGGTGTTGAAAATTCATTACCTTCGTTTTAGATATTATTTATTTTTAAGTTTATATACTTTATTTTTTAATAATGACTATATTTAACAATTGGAAAAATTCCTAAAGATTTAGCAAGCAGCTCTCACCAGGCAACAGCAGACATATCTAGCACTTCACTGGGAAATTAGTTAATAATTCCTTAGCAGTAGCTATAGTAGATCTCAAAGGTCTTTCCAGCAGTTATGTCACAGATGTGATCTGGTTATGTGGAGATATTGATCTCCTACATGGTACAGTAGGGCCTGGAACATTTAGAGCCCTCAAACAGTCACCTCTGGCTTCAAGTATCCTCATTCATTTAGCCCCATGCAAGGGACTATTTCCTGTCATGCCATGCCATGAAAAAGATTGAGAAGCACTGCTTCGGAATACCCCCTGCCTTCTTTCAAGCCATTAGTATTCTTTCCTGAACCATCATTCAAACATATAGTGACTAAAATTTGCCTTATTCTCTATTTTTTATGTATATGATAATTTAGAGGTACAATCGGACAAATAACGAATATGTGCTCTAGGCTCTGGGGGCATTTAAGGGAAAAATACAATAAAATTCCAGTCGTGCAGGAATCTATAATCTAGTTACAGAAATAAAATTAAAACTTCAAACAACCACAAAAACAATAAAAGATAGTAGATGTGTGTAATAAAAGGCTAAGTAATATAGCATAGACCATAACTGTCATAGAACTTCAAAGAAGGAGTTGAGAAGACAAAAGGAAAGCCATCTGATTTTATGCTCTCAGTTTACAAATGTAGGACTCCAAGTGATTATTAGCCAGCTGCGTAGGAAGTGAGACAAGGTCCATCATCCTCTCAATCTGCTCAATGACTGAGCAGCTATCATGTCCGTGCTGTCCTCAGGGTGACTTCTCCATTAGGTATGGGAGAAGGTACAGTGCCTACAGCCCACAAACATGTTGAAGTTTTTTTTAAATCAGAAGAAAAAAAAAATCTAACTTTAGGTCACAAAAAAGCCTTAATATGTGATATTAATACATTTGTCTTTATACCCAATGGAGTCATAAAATATAATTTTTATTATTTTCTTATGGAGCAAGGAGCCCAGGAAGGCAAAAAGTGCCTCAGGCCCACGAAAGTTATAATAAGGCCCTGACCTAATTTAGGCCCTGAGGAAAGATAAAATGTTGAACAAGGTAGACAAGGCCCTGCTTTTGTGGAGCTTTCATTCTCTTAGTGGGAGAGACCAATACTGAGCCAATAAACAAATCAATAAGCAAGATAATTTCAGAGAGTGATAAAGATTATAAGAAAATAAAACCGTTTGAGTGATAAGGTGAGGTTCTTCCCAAAAGGCCTTTCTGAGGATGGGAAATTAGAGTTGAGCCTTGAATGATAGGAAAAAGCCAGTTTGATATAAAGATCTGAAGGAAGAGCTTTCCAGACAGAAGGGAGCACACGGGCAAGGTCTCTGAGCAGGAATGAGCTTGGTGCATGGAGGAACCTAAAGTGCGCTGGGCTGGAGTGTGGAGAGAGAGGGGAGGAGGGGCACAGGAGAGGGTAAGGTAGCAGGAGTGGCTGGTGGTTGGAGACTTGAGCCATGTGAGGGCAATGAATTCTGTGTTGAGCACCATGGGAAACCACTGGAGGTGTTTAAGCAGGGGAGAAACAGGAGCTAACACACATTACACAAAGATCACTCTGGGCTCAGTGTGGAGAATGGCCAGAAAGTGGGGTGGGAGGGATGGGAGGATCCAGTCAGAAGCTTGTGCATTAATGCAGGTGAGCAAGGATGTTTCCTATGTCAGGATGGTAACATTAGAAATGGAAAGAAAATGTATTTTGAGATGTATTTTGGATGTATAGCAGCAGGAATGGATGCTGGGAGGGTGGGAAAGGGGATATCAAGGGTGGTGAGGAGCCAAGAAATCATCATGCATTTTGAAGAATGGATCATTTTATAAAGAAAATAAGCTCTGTTTTTCACCAAATTGAAGGAACTTAATTTAGATTTAGACTATGAAAATACACCAAAATTAACAGGATAAAATCTATGAATGCCTCAATTATAGTTATTTATAATGTTTTGGTATTTGGAAGCTATTAAAGGAGTAATCTTTAGGTTCATATCGTTTATGAATCAGAAGATGAATTGCATTATAACAGTTTTAATTGTTCTGTGGTATATTTTATTGAAAATATTTTGTGGATAAATGAGCCACAAGGGAAAGCCCAATTTTCAATACAAAGAGTATTCAACAAATGAAAATAATACATAAGTAGAAACAAAAGGCAATTGTAATGAGTATTTCAAGAAGCATTGAAATAATTTTTCTGCATTAAATTTTACAATTTGAACCCATTATGTGAAAATTAAGCAAAATGAAATGAATAAAAATGTTTAAATTAATAGACTCATATATGATGGAACTGTGAGAATCAAATTGGAAGAGGTCAAGATGAACTTCAGAATGTATTTAATCTCTCCAAGCCCTTGATTCTTGAAATGTCATACTGCCCAATTTATAGGGTAAGACTAAGTAAATAATGGATAAAACAGAGTTCATAATCCACTATCTAAATGGAAATATTCCATTTCAGAGATGTGGTCCAAAAAAGTTAAGCAAACTAGTTACTAAGTCAGTTTTACTCAAATTATTCTTTTAAACTAATTAGTAGGATGAACCAGATTGCAGAACAAAAGTTTTGAACTGCCTATGAAAGCAAACAACTTTCAAAGAATGTTAAGGCTACTTTCACAGTGTTGGAGTTTACAGAATAATGAAAGTTATACCTCTTATTACATCTAATGTCTAGATACTAGATATTAATATCTAGTATTTAATATCTAATAGATTTAATATCTCTGTATACTCTGAGAATTCTGAGAAATCATAGAACTCAGCCAGTCCAGTAACTATTCAGAAAAAAAAAAAGAAATAAAATAAGAAACTGACATAGGCTGCCAAATTTTCATTTATTCATATGAGAAATTAAAAAATCCAGGAACTACTACATCTACTATTAAAATGAGTCCTTAAAAGACATTTTTATACCATACCTTTATAAAAAAGCTCACTGTATTATTCATATATCTCAATTTTGGAAGACTATTGAAAATAAGTTTGCTTAATATAATAAAATTTATAGTGATATTCCTTTTATATCTTGTTCCTTTTTCTTCTTGAAAACACGGATTCCATAAAACGTGGGTTCCCTTCACATACCTTTTATTTATATACAACTGTAATTATACCAAACACAAATTGTTCTGGTTATTAAAGTGGTTTTAGCAGGGTCTCAAGATCATTTTATGCCCTATGTTTAACTATGCTGGCATCACCTTTTAAAAATCTGTAGAGTTTTCCATAGTTGAGATTAGTCTCTCATCATGAGGATATTTTCTGTTTAGTTATTCTTTTAACAATCATCCATCCATGTAATTCTGTGTCTCTGGGCTGTCCAAGGCTGATATAACTGATCACAAGTGTAGGAGGGGATTTTAGGGGCAAGAAGATGAGGTCTAGAGGACCCAGAATCAGGGAAAGTGATGAGGGGTTAGCATGGGTGCCATAAAATAAAACTGGAAGTGGCATTTTATTCAAATGCAAGATAAAAAAGAACTGTGCTGACGTTGACAATGGTATTAATAGTTAAACTCTCATGATGATGAGGAAGCAGCAGGCAATAATGAGTCATGAGAGCAGAGGCTTCTGGGAATGATTTTGGAGGGGGCCATTTAATTCATTATGATAAGTTCAGAACTGAAAAAGAGATTCTGAGCTCTATTTTTTCTCTTTCCTCTCATTCTTGGGGCTTTGACTCCTTTAACCCGCTTCGGCCGAGGAAAATGTCTTGGTCTCCTGATATAAACTTGAGAGCTGACGAGGGAGGTTTCAGAAACCATGAATTGCTCTAAAGAACGTATGTGAAACCTTATAAAATGATAGGGAATTAAAATAAGAAATACACCAAAATATTAAACTTTATTATCTCTGGGCAAAGGAATTACAAGCAATTTTTAGTGTTTTCTCTCATCTGTATATTCGAAATGTTCTATAGTAAACATGTATCACTTTTATAATCACAAGAAAAATGTCATATATGTGAAAAGAAACCCACAAAACCCTGCTAGTGTGGACTGATAAAATTTAAAGTAGTTGGTAGTGAAAGTAGAATAATTTACCACAAAAAGTCTTCATATTTTAAACATTAATGGAACAGTGCCTTGAACTATGATAGGAGGGTGCCTGGTGGATTACATATGTACAATATTTGCTTTATAAAAAAAAAACTCTGTGAAGTAATTACATTTAATATACTAAATTCGTGTGACATTGTGAGTCTTAAAAATGAGGCAACGTGAACGGTGGTTGGGTTTGCTTTATGATCAGGGAAGCACTCCAAGGAGAATAATGTGGGAGAAGTCACGATGTAACAATGTCTTCAGCAATGTCCTTGGAAAGTACAACTCTAGGATGAATGGGATCCTATTAGAGGTGTGAGGAGCCTTCGAGTTTGGGGTGAGTCCACAACAATGGAGGGCACATTTCAAGAGAGCCCCTTTGGCCTGAGGGCAGAGGTCCCCAGCACCTGGATCAATGTAATTATGTTTTGGCCAACTCGAAATATAACTAGATTACTGCAACCTCTAGGGAGGATAGAATATCCTAGTCATTTGGAAATCGATATAGAGACATTTACACCCAGCCTTAGAGAGGGATTGAGGTGTATGGGAGATTATACAGCTGATTTCCTCTGGAGCTCTTTGGCCTATATTTCTTTAAAGTATTATTTTAGATATTAAAGAAAAATGTCTTTGCCATTGAATACCCAGAATGACCCAATACTATGTTTGTATGTAATCTGAACTGGTATTAAGTAAAGGTGGAATTTGGGTGACTAATCAAAAAGACACCTGCATGTGAATGTTTATTGAAGCACAATTCACAATTGCAAAGCTGTGGAATCAACCCACATGCCCATCAATACATGAGTGGATTAATAAAATGTGGTATATGTACACCATGGAGTTCTACTCAGCCATAAAAAAGATGAAGATGAATTAATGCCTTTTGCAACAATTTGGATGGAACTGAGACCATTCTCCTAAGTGAAGTATCTCAAGAATGGAAAAACAAACTCCACAGGTACTCGCTATTAAATTGAAACTAACTGATGAGCACACATGTGCACAGAAGGAGGTAAAACTCAGTGGAAATCAAGCAGGGGGAAAGGGGAGGAAGACAGGAGCAAAAACCTACCTAAAGTGTTTCATGAACACTATTTAGGTGATGGGCACCCCTATAGCCATGACTCAAGCGTTACAAAAGTGATCCATTTAGCCAAAAACATTTGTACCCCCTTGATATTTTGAAATAAAAAAAGAAAACACACACACACAAATTTAAATAAAACTAGCATCAAAAAATTCTTTAATGTCTTCAATTCTTTTATTTGAAAACAAAGTTGAATGAATACTTTATACAATGCCACCACTGAGAAATTAATTTGATTTTTTTAATATTTATTTTTTAGGGAGAACATTAAGTGCTTACATTAAGCATCTCTACTGGTCTGTGCATCTGTGAAAAGTTGGCAGGTTTGACTCTTTTGTTTAGGGAAAAACACAACATAAACCCAGTGATCTCCAATTTCAAGGCCAAGAAAAAATAATCACACATGTCAGAAGCAGAAATGACAATTCTGCAGAGAAAAGATCTGTAGAACAGCCAAACTCATAGGACTTCACCCCAAATGGCAAATAACACAGCTTCACTTCCACTAGACAAGCAAATTACTTAATCTATAAGTAACGTCTGTGCCCTGTCATTGTGCTAGGTGGGAATTTGAAAGTTTGGGGTTATTGCAGCATCATCAACTCATAAGACATTAGAACTGGAAGTCTTCAGAGAATCTTGGGGGTTTTGGGGTATTTTTTTAATTTTTAAAAATGTTTTATTTGTTTATTTTTTGGTAGAGTCAGGGTCTCACCATGTTGTCCAGGCTGGTCTTGAACTCCTGGCCTCAAGCAATTCTCCTGCCTTGGCTTCCCAAAGTACTGGGATTACAGGCATGAGCCACCACTCCAGCCTACCTGTTTTTGTTTGTTTTTTTGGGGGGGGCTATTTGTTAGATACGAATCTACCTTCTATTAGTTTGGTCAGATTTCCACAAACATTTCTAGGATGATTTTGCACTGCTAAAACCTCTTATACTCAGTAAACAATTGAATTAGACATTGTAAAACATTAAATTGACCAACCACTTTCTCTTCTCCTTCCTTTGCCAAATAACACCGTTATTATATTGTGCTCTGTTACCTCTGAATAAAACTCAGAATAAAGCAGTGCCAAGAACTGTGATTAGTGATGCCAAGTGCAGGGGCTACTATTGTCAAGTATTTCTTCCTTGACTGGGAAAGGTGGGAAGTCAATCCTGTTTAGTATGATCACCCTAGTGATGCTACCCTGGATAATGAAAAATTACACTTTATTTGGAGTCAGAACATCTCCCAGTATTAACTGGAGCCGGATAGCTTTCTAGAACAGAACCTTGGAGCAACCTTCAAGTATCTGGAAATATTATTACTTGTGCAGATGTTGACAACACAGTCAAAACTGCCTGGCATTTATGAAAATCAAAATCAATTTTGTACTAAAGCAAGAGACCATAAAGGCTTTACTTCAATGGATGATTTCTTTCGATTAGCTATATCATTCATTTTGTGAATATGGGAGGTGATTAGCTTTGTTCATGGAAGACAAACCCCTATTGTGAAAGGACAAGAAATCTTTCCTCCTTTTGACTGTGACACCAATCAGTTCTAATGCGAACTGTAATTCTTCGGTGCCCTGTAATTTTCCTAAAAGCTTCCAGATTGGAAAATGCTGCTCAAACTGACGGCTTCTTTCTCTCTTTGTGTATTTGCACAGCAGGCAGATGTAGAAGTGACAGAAATGTGTCCTGTCTCATTACTTAATCTTTTTGATGGATATTGTGCTAAAAGATCCTATCTCTTTATTGTACAAAGCTGGAGAAAGGCCCTCCTGGCTGTCATGGTTACTACATGTCAGTACTGGAATTTTAAATTGAAATACATTGTCGTTGGTGAGAGCTTTTCTGAAATCTCCATCTAACACTGTCCCTGTCATTGATAACTCTACAGTATGATGTCTGTGTATATTTCAAAATGTCCAATTCCATTTTCTTAAAGTGATTATGAAGTCGCCGGATGGTCAAGAAAAGTACAAAATTCGGTCGTTCGAGAATGAAATTGCCTTTATTCATTCTTTTCAGTTAATATCTCATATTTTTGCTATTCTTTAGAAAATATTAACCATTTCAGTAAACATTTCCCCAGGGATCTCAATTAATTCCAATCATTAGTATTTTAAACCCTAGGATTCTTTACAAAACTGTAGCATTCACTGAAACAGCATTCTATTGTACTGTTAGACAGTTAACTCCCTTGGTTTTTGTATAACATTGTCTCTTAATGCTCGCTCTAGTTATTATCTAGAATTCAATAAAGTTTATCTACATGATGTGTTTAACAGATAGAGTGTTATAATCAATTTTGACATGATGAGTCAAATATTTTTATTTAGGTGAAAAATTTTGAATTAATTTATTTGAAATCATACATTATCCAAAATTATCTTAAAGTATTTCTGAAAAGTTATGCTTATTGCATCAACTATGGCTTAGTATTCAGCATCTATAAACTACTATTAAACAATCATAATATTCTTCCTAACTTTTAGTACTCCCCCTCATCTCCCTTTGAAAATGAACACATTATCCCAATTTTAGAAAGGAAGAAATGAGTCAGGATGATTTTAGAAAGTTGTAGGCTCAAGTGTGTGTTTATATTTTTCTGTTTATATTTTCACTGTAATAACTGTAGTATTTTATTTTGAAAAATGGAATTTCCGAGAGGAGAGAGTAATATGAGTCCAATTATAACCATTGTTCCTTTGCAAACAGAGACTATATAACTGTTTTATGGTAAGCATATTGCAATATTAAGAATTCATATTCGTGCTTGAGCTGCATGAAACTTGGTTAAAAAACAATATTGCTTTGGTGACCTAATAAACAAAACTTTCTAAACTTAAATGTAGATAGGTGTATTTTCTTTCCTCAAACTGGTAAATACTTCCAGATAATCATTTATACTTCCATTGTTAATTTTTTAATTTGTAAAGATAATGCTATACTCTTTTTCTGGTGCTTTAAGACACTTTATTATTTGGGTGAGAGATGTGTTCTGACCAACCTGGGCAGTCACCCCATGATTCGGCTAGCCATCCCACTGCCAGTGGTCGTAGCCTCATTTCCTTGGATTTTATGAGTATATGTGTATTTAAAATAGCGAGACATGCTGGTCAGTATTGACTGTTTTGGGCAACTTCCTTCTGTTTCTTGTAGAGGGGTGGGTAGAGTGGTGTGAGGAAGGAGGCATTTTTTTCAACAGGCTCCATAAACTTCAAATTAAAATATGTTAGCTTTCTCTCTTTAATAGATTTCTTGTAAGGATAATCACTGAGCCAGGTTCTGACCTGCAGATTACTCTGTACAACAGGTGTGTGTATGTGAATTAAACCCTGTATGATATTATCAAAACTAGCTTAAGTGGTTAACATTTATTTAGTTTACCTGCCCATAATTATATGTAAATAAATATACAATTTTCATTACTCTTTACTCCATCCTGCATCTCCAAGGTTCATCTAGAAACATGTCCTGCTTGGAGATCATTCTTTAGTAGTTTTTTTAATGCAGTTTTGCAGGTGATAAATTCTCTGTATTTTTCTTTGGCATGAAGATATCTTTACTTTGCTTAACTCTGAATAATATTTTCACTAGCATAAAAAATCAATTATTTTCTTTCAGTCCATTGCAGAGATAATTTTATTTTTGTCTGATAAGAAGTCATCTCTCAGTTTAATTATTGCTCTTTTGAAAACAGTATGTTTTTCTTTCTGGTTGCTTTTAAGATTATCTCTTTCTATTTGATTTTCTGTGGATTTGCTATGCCATGTATAGGTGTAGATTTCCTGGTATCTTTTGTGCTTGGACTGCTTATATCTGTAATGATGTCTTTTATCAGTTTTTGGAAAATTCACTGCCATTATCTTTTCAAATATTGCTTGTGCTACATTCTTTATCTCCTTCTTATGGGACTGCAGATAAATGTACGCTTATCCTTTTCACTGTAGTATCTATGTCTCTTACTCCCTCTCTTTGGTACATTTAATCATTTGGGTTTTTTAATTCTTTATTCAGGATAGTTTCTTCTGACCTCCCAGTTTACCAATTTCCTTTTTAGTTGTGCCTAATCAATTGTTATACTCATCCACTGAGTTCTAAATTCTAGTTGTTAGAATTTTGAGCCCTCAAATTTCTATTTTATTCTTTTTCAAATATGTATTTTTTTTTTGTATTCCAGTTTTCTCTTGAAAGTTTCAGTCACATCTTTATCTCATTGAGCATAACCAACATAGTTATTTTAAAGTCTATTTAAAGTCTGTATCTATTAGTTTGAACATATGGACCAACCTCGATGGGTCTGATTAATCGTCCATTGTTTCTGCTGACTTATATGTGTATTTTCTTGCCTTTTTGCATACCTGGTTTTCATTGATTGGATTCTAGACACTTTGCTTGAAAAATTGCTTGTAGAAATACTTCAAGGCTTGGATAATGTTGTTTTTCTCTGAAAAAGATTTTTGTTTGCATCTGCCATGTACCTGTAGGCACTGTAATCTTTAATCTGGTATTACCTTAATTCAGTTTCAGAATTTTATCAAACTTGATGACTTGACATTGAGCCACAGTCCATATGGGGAATAGTTTACTTCTGGTTTATCCTCACTTTTATGGTTAAGCCATTTGAGGTCCAAATCCAAACACAGGAGTTTACTAGTTTCCCCACTCTTGGTGGGCATGAGCTTCATCTTCTATCCTCGAAGGCCTGTGAAGCTGACAAAAATGTTGATTAGTAACTGAGCAGCCTCTTTAGGAATCAACAGATGCCCCAGGAAAGTAATTCGAGATGCTGGGCTTATGTCTCTGCCTTTTCATCTTCTCCTGCATCTTGACCTAGTAAATCTTCAATATCTTCTTATCTATATGATGCCACCAAGTTTCTTTCTCTATCTTTCCTAGATGTCATCTGAGTGAGTGCTGGTCTGAATTATCTGATTTTCCATTAGCAAAAGTGGAAGTCTCAACTCTTTTTTACCCTCATATGATCTTATAGTTCACATCATCTAATATAGCCCTTTATGATATAGATAATATAATTATGATTTTTAACACTTGTTTTGCATTGGGAACTTTTATTTTCTGATGAAATCATTCATTTTATGTATTTTTCCGTATGTGCACCTGTACCACCACCCATCCCATGTTCAACTTAGAGCTGAAATGTAAATAAACACAATTATATACTTATTTAGCTTGATATTATAAATTCCAGAGTCAATTGACATAGGAAGAAATTGGTTTGATTCTTATTTGAAATACATTTTTATGGTAGAGATTAATTAGGTTTGAGAAACTGAAGCTTTTCTATTATTTCTTATTGTTATTTATATTATTGTTGTTCTTATATGTTTTCTACTTTGTAATCATCTTCCTCTCTTGCCCTTTGTTCGTACCACTCCTTTCTGGCACCTTCACTTGATGAGCCATTCATACTCATTGATTAACCTATCCTGCCTATGTTTCTTCTCAGTGAGGCTATTCTTAGGCTCCCGTCAGAGCTAGAAAACCCAACCCCTGCCCACTTCCTAGTCATACGGCCTGGGATACCTGAGGACACATGGAGCAAATTGGACCAATCAGATACTCTCTCCAGAGAGTTAGGAATTAGGTTCTAATTCATTTTGTTAAGTAATGGGATTGAAAAAAATGCTATGAAAAGTACTAAAGCAGCCACGTCCATAGCAGACATAAAAACTCCATGTGCAGAGAAGGAATAAGCAAAATGAGGCAGATACCATGAGATAAGTGAGGAAGAAAGGCAATGCCACCCCTGAGGTGGAGTCTCCTGTTCACTTTCTGAGTTTGCTTCGCTGTGACACCGAACTGCATAAAGCATTGTGCGATTTTTTTAATCCTGCCATTAATTCTCCCCAGTACACCTTTTTTTCTTTTTTTCTTTTTTTGCTTGCAAAGACTAGTATAGGTGCATTCTATTCCTTGTAATTTAAATAATTTTCACCAGAGCAAGACCATATCTTGAATTTACTTTTTGTCATTTGGTTTATTTTTACCTCTACCTGCATGAATAACTGAAAGTTTATTATATCTTTTCTGGGGAGTCCCCAAAATAAAACAACATGCTTTAGTCAACTCATTGGATTTCAGACAATCCTTTCCAAGCATATGCTATTATGTGACCCTTTTTCCAAAGGTAAACTTTCAGATAGAGCCCCAAAATGAGCCAATATAAAATGCCTTTGAAAAATTCTAAGGAAAAGAAGCCTCATAAATCTATCCAACCCTTGATTCATGCTGCATTGTTTGTGATTAACCACATCAGGAACTAAGTCACAAAGTCCATGATGGAATCATCTTCTTGAAAGAGCACTTTACAGAGTGTCCACCAAGGGATTTTTCTCCTATAACTTGTGAAAATGCACTTAAAAAATATCCTCAATACAGGGGGATTTTATGTTAGTTTAAATGCATGCAGAATAAGTCAGCTATACTTTTAAAATATACTTCTTGGAAATAACTAGATTCATGCAGTAACTTGTAATGCCTGGAAAAATGATGAGAATTTTGTGCTGTTAAGTAGAGATTTCAGAATATTATTCCTTTTTCTCTATTTACTTAAAACCAATGGTAATTATTCTCAGCGGGTAGGGGCAAATTGAACTTCAGGGCTTTTGATAAGTAAAAATTTACAGAGCACAGCCTCTTCATGAACACCAGGAATTGTGGGCCATGTGGGAGACAGTGTACAGCCCTTCTTGAATTAGCAGACCCATGAGTTGTAATAGAAGACAAAGCGTTTACCATCTTCTTGGGGAGACAAAGCATAGATGCATGAAATAATAGCAAAGGCAGTATTTATTATGCATCCAGAATCACATGCTCATACAGTGAAATCTAAATTGTGTGTAATGGACTGAGACCACATGAAGTGTTAACCATATGGAGTACTGTAGACAAGAAGACCAAGAAGCGCTGGGGGAAAGATAATTAGTGTGACCTATAGGCTTCCCAAAGGAAAGTGTCCTACAGTAAGGGGAATTAAGAAATAAGCCAGGTGTGCTTCCCCCCAAAGACACAATGTAAATAAATGGTTTAACCATTTTAAAATTAAAAATAACAGCAAACAAAATGCAAATTATGAGGGGCTTTGAAGAAAGTATAAATTGGGAAAACCCAGGATGGGAAAGACGGTAGAAGAAATGATGCGCTAAAGGATTTGAATGTGAACCACAGAGAGTACAGTGCCTCCTGAGATGAATGTGGTGGGGAGTAGAAAGAGATCCTATTATCAGCTTGAGACCGAGCAAAAGCAAACTAGGAGTTGCTGTTGCAACATTTGTCCTTTCATCAGATTTTCCTGGGCAGCCTATACTATCGTCTAAGTTCTTACCTTTTCCTGCTCTTCTTGACTACCATTTCATTAGTATTTGAGGCAGACTTGAATTTGGGGAACATGCTCAATCTTCTAAAGAAGGCGGCTGGTTTGGGAAGTCACTCTTCTACCACATTCACACCGAGCTTGGTAATGAAGCCTCAGGAGATGGGAGGGGAAGAAGGGAAACTACCATTCCTTCCCAAACCACTTGACTGGGCCAGGGGTTCCCAAGACCCATCACATAACCATAATCACTTGTGGAACTTTCTGCATATAGAAGTGCTCACCACTCCTCTAAAATTCTGATTAGGTAGCTCTGGAAGTAGAAAAAGAAATGATAATCAACATTGTAACAAATAATTTATTAGCAGTTCTCATCAGCAGCCAAAATTAACACCTATATTTTAGGTTCAAGGAAGTGGAGAAATACACATTCAAAACAAGGTTACTTTTTTCAACAGATGCCTGTATTTGTACTTCTTTGAATTAGTTCCTTCTCTTTCTGACACTTTCAATTAAGGCTTGATTGTAAATCTGATAGATTTCAGCCACATGGATGTTTAGCGCTTAACAGGTATCTTAATTTAGTAGTTACCTAATAAGTGTTTTAAATGTTTGTTGAATGAATCCTTCAAATCTGATGCCATTGTGCATGATGGCTGATTTGGGGTGTCAACTTGACTGAATTAAGGAATACCCAGATAGCTGGTAAAGTATTATTTATTCTCAGTGCTTCAGTAGGCACTGAACCTGTCCCTCTTCTGCTGCACTGGAAACTCAGGTGGTTTTGGTTTTGATTAGGCTGATTGGGCTGTCCCAGGTGTGCTTGAGCGAGGCTGCTTCCAGATGAGACTGTGTGTGAGTCAATGGACCAAGTGGGGAAGATCCACCTTCAATGTGGGCTGGCACCATCCAATCAGCTGGGGTCCAGATGGAACAAGAGGTGGTGAAAGGGCTAATCTGCTCTCTCTTCTGGAACCAGAATGCTTCACTTCTTCTGCCCTTCGACATCAGAACTTCAGGTTCTCTGGCCTTTGGACTTCGGGACTCATGCCAACAGCCTCCGGGGGCTCTTGGGCCTTCAGCCTTGGACTAAGAATAACGCCATCAGTTTCCTTGGCTCTGAGGTATTTAGAGTTGGACTGAGCCACACTACCAGCTTTCTTGGTTCTACAACTTGCAGATGGCCTATCGTGGGGCTTCTCAGCCTCCATAAACAAGTAAGCCAATTCTCCTAATAAATTCCTTTTTATCTCTCTCTCTCTCTCTATCCTATTGGTTCTGTCTCTCTGGAGAACCCCCTGAGTAAAACAATGTGGGTAGATATTATTGTTTTCAATTTTAAGTTGAGAAATCTAAAAACTTGAAACTCACTTAAATTACTCAGAGAAATACGAGCAATAGCCCTTGGGATTTTGTGTTTAGGTGAATATAGTATCTCACAGATATCAGTTTATTTAACTTATAGATTTGCATCAACCAAAAGAATGACAATAGCATCTGTCATCTCACCCTTATATGCTACTTAAGGGGAAATTGGAAAGCTACCCCTAAACCCAACTTTCATCCATAATTTGTTTTAGACCAGCTCTAAAGTATTTCAAATGGGTGCATCAAGCATTTGCTGATTATCTTCTACCATCCTCATTTTAAACATCATATCACAATATACTAAGGCAGTTTAGTAACTTTTGAAACAAAATTCAAGCAGCTGTAATAAAATAAAAATGACATGTTCCCATCTTCTCTCTATTCCCCCAGTTTCTACACCAACTTTAATTCTCTTTACAGCATTTTAACCTTATGCCCTAGAAAACAACTACATCGTCACTATCCTTGCCTCTGTGTGGAAAATCTAATGAGAAAACTCAATAATACTTTAAATATGGATATAATTAGGCTTATAAGTCAGCACCCAATATTAGGAAAATCCACGTCATGTTAATCTGTAAAATGAAAATGATGTAAAAAGACTTCAAAATGATGATTAATATTAACTTTGCTGAGGGCACCTTGTCATCTCAAATGTTAATTTCTTCTCTAATTTTGTTTAATTATTCAGTCATTCTAAATTAAATTGGATTTATGAGTTTGTAAGGCACCTGTTATTAAGGGTGGCTTTCAGACATTTGTACAGAATTAAGGGGAAAATTGTACAATTTGGGGACAATCCAAAATTTAGCATGGGACATAGGGTTCCACCACTGTGTTTGAGATGAGAATATGTGCTTTGAAATGAACCAAATCATCTATTTTTGACTATGCACAGTGGTCCACTGTGTGTGCATTTGTCTTCATAAGTATAGGTGCTCTTTACTAAGTAGAAGTAGGTAAAGGCTACAGGTCTCTTCTGCCACAATTCTGCTACTAGATAGTATATTACAGTGAAAGCAAGTTTTAGGCCAAATTCTGTCACAGTAAAAAGATATATTATCAGTGAGGCTAATAACAGGTCCCAGAGAAAAAATCAAATTTTTTTTTTCTTTTTGAGCTCTGTGAATTTCAGTTCTACGGCCTCTTAAGTACTTGATTGAGTACTTTGCTTGAGAGCTTCCCTCCAAACAAAACTGATTGTTTTAAGAAGGCACAGGTGAACTTTTGATTTACTCAGGCAACAGAACACTCCATTAAGGGGTGGACGTAGGACTGAATGGAATACTAGCTCTAAGGAGTTAATCCTAAGATAGAAGCCTTGTGGACTCATCAGTTCCTTATGCTGTCTTCATGTGACGGTAGAGGTGCCAGTGCAATGTTTCAGGACAACCCATACACCTTAAACACATCATATTCATCAATGAAATATTAATTCTAACACTTATGCTGATTAATGAGCTTGGTGATGAGGATCCAGATAGTACTACTTGAAGCACTGGTAGTAGTTGGGTTAGGAGTGTGAACTTTTGCTGAGGGTATTTTAAAGGTTTTTTAACTACCTCTGGCATGTGGATTTGTACCTGGATTCCCTCAAAGGTCAATTAACTGTGCATAGTCACATAACTCACATGTGTAATGAGGTCTGCTCTGAAGTTGTTTTAACCAAATTACATCCAATATATCAACAGGATAAGAGTTTGGGAAGATTAGATTTGTAGTTGTTTTAGATAAAATGCATTGTTTCAGCATTTACCTCACAACATCCCCTCCTCCGATGGAACTTGCTACCTGTAGGACACTTGGAATGCCGCACTTATATCCAGTACAGTGTGCCTGTTCTCTTTACTCAGCAGAGACCAAAGATCATGCTTCTACCATTAGTTACATTCTCATCTTTTTTAAAATTTTTACCATTTATCTCTCATTTTTTAAATTTCAAAACATTAAGGAGGTACAAATATTTTTGTAACATGGATACCTTGTATAATGCTTAAGTCAGGGCTTTTGGTGTGCCCATCACCAGAATAGTGCTCATTGTACTCAACAGGTAAGCCTGTACCCCATCACCCCTTTCCACTCTCTGGCATTCTTGGTTTCCGATGTCCTTTATATCTTTGTTGCCCTGTGTGCCCATCAGTTAGCTCCCAATTATTAGTGAGAACACATGGTGTTTGTTTTTCCATTCCTGAAATACTTCTCTTAGGATAATAGTCTCTGGTTCCATCCAAGTTGCTGCAAAAGACATTACTTTATTACTTCTTATAGTTGAATAGTACTCCATGGTATATATGTACACCACATTTTCTTTATCCACTCATGAATTGATGGGTACTTAGGTTGATCCCACATTTTTGCAGTTGTGAATTGTGTGCTGCAATAAACATTCAAGTGCAGGTGTCTTTTTGATAAAATGACTTTTTCTTTGGATAGATGCCTAGTGGGATTGCTGGATCAAATGCAAGTTTACATTTATTTATTTGAGGAATCTCCATACTGCTTTCCATAGAGGATGTACTATCATGCAGTTCCACCAACAGTGTATAAATGTTCCTTTCTCTGAATGCACACCGGCATCTATTGTTTTTGGACTTTTTAGCAATTGCCATTCTGACAGGGGTAAAGTGATATCTCATTGTGGCATTAATTTGCATTTCCCTGAGATTAGTGATGTTAAGCATTTTTTATTATATTTTTTGGCCATTTGTCTATCTTCCTTTGAAAAATTTCTATTCGTGTCTTTGGCTCACTTTTTAACAGAGTTTTTTTCTCATTGGTTTGAGTTCTTTGTAGGTCCTGGATATTAGGCCTTTATTGGCTGTTTAGTTTGTGAATATTTTCTCCCTTTATGTAGGTTGTCTATTAACTTAGTTGATTATTTCCTTTGCTTTGCAGAAGCTTTTTAATTTAATGAAGTCCATTTAGTTATTTTTGTAGTTGCCATATTTGCCTTTGGGCTCTTAGTCATAAATTCATTGCCTAGGCTGATGTCCAGCAGAGTTTTTCCTACATTTTCTTTTAGAAATTTTATGGTTTCATGCCTTACATTGAAGTTTCTTATCCATCTTGAATTAATTTTTGTATATGGCGAGAGATAGGGGTCCTATTTCATTCCTCTGCATGTGGCTATCCAATTTTCCCAGTACCATTTATTGAATAGGGCTTCCTTTCTGCAGTACATGTTGTTGTCTGCTTCGTCAAAAATCAGTTGGTTATAGGTAGATGGTTTTATTTCTGGGTTCTCTATTCCACTGGTCTATGTGTCTGCTTTTATACCAGCACCATGCTGTTTTAGTTACTATAGCCTTGTAGTATAATTTGAGGTCAGGTAATATAATGTCTCCAGATTTGTTCTTTTTGCTGAAGATTGCTTTTGCTATTCAGGCTATTTTTTTGGTTCCAAATAAAGCATAGAATTATTTTTTTCTAGATCTCTGAAATACGACATTGGTATTTTGATGAGAGTTGCATTGAATCTGTAAATCGCTTTGGGCAGTATGGACATTTTAAAGATATTGAATCTAACAACCCATGAGTATGGGATGTTTTTCCATTTGTTTGTCATCTATGATTTCTTTCATCAGTGTTCTGTATTTCTCCTTGTAGAGATCTTTTACCTCCTTGGTTAACTATATTCCCAGGTATTTAATTTTCTTTGCAGCTATTGTAAATGGTGTTTAGTCCTTGATTTGACTATCAGCTTGACTGTTATTAGTTTATAGAAATGCTACTGATTTTTGTACATTGATTTTGTAACCAGAGACTTTGCTGAATTTATTTATCAATTCTAGGAGTCTTTCAGTGGATTCCCTCCTTCTCAATGTTATAGAATAATTTCTTTTGGATAGGTACCCAATATTCTTTGTAAATCTGGTAGAATTCAGCTATGAGTCCATCTGGTCCAGGGATTTTATTTGTTGGGAGTTTTTTTTTATTATTACTGCTTCAATCTTGCCGTTTATAATTGGTCTGTTCAGAATTTCTATTTCTTCCTGATTCAGGCCTGGGATGTGTGCTTCTAGAAATTTATTCATTTCCTCCTTATTCTGGTTTGTGTACATAGAGGTTTTCATAGTATTCACAGACGATATTTTGTATTTCTGTGGTATCAGTCGTAATGTCTCCTTTTTCATTTCTGATTGATCTTATTTGAGTCCTTTCGCTTCTATTTGTGGTTAATCTGTCTAGTGGTTTATGGATTTTGTTTATCTTTTCAAAGAACCAACTTTTGTTTCATTGGTCCTTTGTATTGTTTTTTTGTTTGTTTCCATTTCATTTAGTTCTGCTCTGAGCTTTGTTATTTTTTCTGCTAGCTTTGGGTTTAGTTTGTTCTTCCTTTTCTAGTTCCTTGAGATATGCCATTAGGTTACTAATTTGTGATCTTTCTGTCTTTTTGATGTAGGCATTTAAGGCTATGTACTTTCCCCTTAGAACTGCTTTTGCAGAGTCCCATAGATTGTGGAAAGTTTGTATTTCCTTTGTCATTAGGTTCAAGGAATCTTCTGATTTCCATTTTAATTTTATCATTGACCCAAGGATTGTTCAGCAGCAGGTTGTTTAATTTCCATGACTTTGTATAGATTTGAATGTTTCTCTTGAAATTTATTTCTAGTTTTATTCCACTGTGGTCTGAGAAGGTACATGGTGTGACTTCTTTTTTTGAAAAATTTGCTGAGATTTCTATTGTGGCCTAAGATATGCTTAGTCTTGGAAAACATCCCAAGTTTTCTGATGAGAAGAATGCATATTCAGTAGTTTTGGGGTAGAATGTTCTAAAAATGCCTGTTAGGTCCATTTGTTCTAGAGTCCCATTTATGTCCAGTGTTCATTTATTTTCTGCTTGGATGATCTGTCCACTTCTGCCAGTGGAGTGTCAAAGTCCTCAGCGATTATGATGCCACTGTTTATTTCTTTGCTTAGATCCATTAGAATTTGCTTTATAAATCTGGGAGTGCAGTGTTAGATGAATATGTATTTAGGATTGTTATATCTTCTTGTTGAATTGCTCCCTTTAACATTGTATGATGAACGTCTTTGTCTTTTTTTTCCATTGTTGATTTAAAGTCTATTTTATCTGATATGAGAATGGCTACACCTGCTCACTTTTGGTTTCCAGTTGTGTGGAATATTTTTTTTTTCTATCCCTTTACCTTGAGTCTGTGTGAGTCCTAGAAAGTTAGATGTATTTCTTAGAGTCAGTAAATACTTGGGATGTGTTTTTTCATCCATTCAGCCAGTTTAGGTCTTTCAAGTGGGGGATTTAGACCAATCACGTTAGTGTTAGTATTGACATGTGGGATACTGTTCTGTTCATCATGTTGGATGATACCCTGTTATTTTGTTGTCCCTCTTGTGCTACTGTTAAATCAGTGATTTTTCACAGTGTGTTTTTACATGGGTCGGTATCTATTGTGCTGTTCTATGTATAATGCACTATTGAGCATTTTCTGTAGGGCAGGTCTAGTAGTGACAAAATCCCTTAGTGTTTGTGTGCCTAGAAAAGTCTTTATTTTTTCCTTCACTTATGATACTTAGTTTTTCAGGATACAAAATTCTAGGCTGGCAGTTGTTCTATTTAAGAAGACCCAAAATGACACTCCAGTCCCTTCTGGCTTGTAAGGTCCCCACTGAGAAGTCTGCTGTTAGCCTGATGGGTTTTCCTTTGTAGGTTAGTTGTTGCTTTCATCTTGCAGCTTGTGGAATTTTCTCTTTCATTTTGACTTTGGCCAAATTGATTACTATGTGTCTTTGAGATATCCTGTTTGCTATGAATCTTCCCAGTGTTTGATGATCATCTTGTGTCTGGATATCTGAATCTCTGGTGATACCGGGGAAGTTTTCCTTAATAAATCCCATGAATATGCTTTCCATGCTTTCTGCTTTTTCTTCTTCTTCCTCATGGATAACTGTAATGCTTATATTGGCCCACTTTGCATAGTTCCATATTTCTCTGAGTGATTGTTCATTCTTCCTCATTCTTTTTTCTGCATCTTTGACTGACGGGTTTAGTTCAAAAGCTTTGTGCTTCAAGCTGTGAAATTCTTCTGCTTGGTCTAGCCTCTTTTTGAAGCTTCCTGTTGTATTTTGAAATATTCTAAGTGACTCTTTCATTTCTTTAAGTTCTGTTATATCTTATGTTTATCTCTTTAGTGAGTTTTCCATTTTTTCATTCATGTTCTTAACTTTTTTTTGCTGCTTTGTGTTGGTTTTGAATTTTCTGTTCAATCCCACTCATCTTACTTGCCATTCATATTCTGAATTCCACCTCTGATATTTCAATAATTTACTGTAGGTTGGGGGCCATAGCTGGAGACCTATTATGATCTTTTGGGAGTGTCAAAACAGCTTGTTTTTTCACATTGTGCCAGAGTTCTTACTCTGGTTCCTTCTCATCTGAAATTTCTACTCTCATCTCAAAATGGATAAGCTTGTAGTGCTTCTGTTCTGTGCTGGGAACTTTCCTACCTAGTGCAAAGAAGGAGATGTCCCTGGATGGTACACTTGTGTCCTACTCTGGAGGACCAACCTGGCATGAGATGGGCAGATACACTGTGAAAATGTAACACTACTGTTCTCCTGCATCTCCTCACTCTTCCTCTGTGGTTGTCACTGGTGGTCCCCACACTGCAGAGTGAGTGAATGCTCTACATAGTTCTGTCCACAACAGTGATTATCAGCCCAAGCAGGATTGAGAGCTGCTTTACACAGATCTGCAGGCAGCAGTATTTGTTAGCCTGGGCTGGCTTGAGAGTAGCCCCAACCACACCTGTGGGTGGCAACAATTGCCTACTTTGGCTTGGGAGCTGCCCCACTCAGATGCCCTGGTAGCGGCATTTGTTGCCTCATGTGGCTTAACCCTAGTCCTGCTCACACCTTCTGGTGGTGACAATTGACAGCCTATGCCAATTTGAGGGCTGCCCCACACAGATCTGTGGATGGCAGTGTTTGTTGGCTGGGTGCTGGCTTGAGCACAGCTCTGCACACACCCATAGGCAGCGGTGATTGTGAGCTCACGCAGGCTTCAGAGCTGCCTAGATTAGATCCACAGGTGGTGGCAGTTTGTCAGCTGTTATGACTCAAGTGTAGTTCCACCCACACCTATGGACAGTGGGGATTGTCTGCCCATGCTGGCTTGAGAACTGCCCCATTTGGATCCTCAGGTGGCAGTGTTTGTTTGCTGGGCACAGGCTTGAGTGCAGCCTCACCCACATCAACAGGCGGCGATTGTTGGCCTGCTCAGGTCTGCCTGCGGCAGTGGGGGTGGGCGGCTCCTGCCCACAGGGCTCAGGAGAGTTCCAGGCCTCCCAGCTCCCTGCTCCACCCTCCTGGCAGAGGTGACAGGGAGGCAGCAGAAATGAGTCTGAGACTTGGGTAGAGGCAGTGCTCTGAGTTTAGGATTTTAAAATGGCGTCAGACACAGCAGCCCGGGCTCACAAGCCAGTGGGTCACTGCTGTGCCCTCTCTCTGGAGCAATGCTGCTGCACAGTCTCCAGAGAGCTCCCTACATCAGTCTTGTGGCCTTCTGCAGGGAAGGGTTCCTCCCACAGCTCAGAGAGCAATGATCACGGGTGGAGTGTGGAGCCCTGGGATTCTCCCCTCCATGCCTTCCCCAAGGGTGTGCTCCTCTTCCCTGTGCACCTTCAAACCACAGAGCAGGTCATCTCTCTTCCTTCTCCTTCACTGTGGGTGCCTCCTGTCACCTCTCTCACGATTCACAGTGATCTCCCTTAGATGATCAATCTGAAGGTGGATATCCACTCGCCACCCTCAGTCCTCTCCCAGAGCGGCGTGTGCAGGCTGCTTCTAGTCTGCCGTCTTGGCCCCTTCTCTAGTTGCTACCTTTTATTTCTACTTTCTCACCGTAACTTACCATGGGAGATTGTGTTCTGTCACCCAAAAGATCACGGATTTTGCATACCAAGATCAGCAATGAAGCATGAAAAGGAAGACCACCTTTGACTGCCAGGAGCCCTGTCAGAAACCTGGTCTGGAACAGATATAAACTCTTCATTCTTTGCCTGTGAGGTCTTTGGAGGCCCTGGGCTAAAGTGGATCAACTCACTCCCAGTCCCTGGTAGTTAATCAGTCATTTAGGCACAGCGATATGCTTCCTGGAGTCAGTCCAATGCTCAGCCCAAGCTCTTGCCAAATAATTCAAAACCATTGTAGCGTTGTTTTGTTTTGTTTCAAACTGCAGCCTACCAGGCAATTTTTCTGTTAAATGTAACAGGTTCTATTGTCTCAAATATTTATGGAGAACAATATGAGCAAAGGGGTGAAGTGCAGGTGGGTGGAGCAGCAGACATTGCTGGAAAGGTGCCTGTTCCCTGGCCTCTCCTGTGGTTCCCAGCTCCTCTCAGCCTGTGGTGCCCCATCTGCAACCAGCTCCTGTCCTGGCTGAGAATGCCTGCTCAGTGCCCTTCCTGCACACAAGCAAAGCGTGGATCCAGAGTCTTATAAAGACCTAGCTAATTTAAAAGCTTTCTTTTATGGGAACAAGACAATTACTGATTTCAGGAAGTAGCCTGTGAAACTAAAACATGGAACAAACTTGTAACAGTTCAGTTCATTTGTCTGAATTGTCAAATAGGATTGCAATATAAGCGTGCATCACAAATACCTCAAAATATTGTATAAAAGCAACCCATGCTTCTAACCTAAGCAGTTTGTTTGCTAAGTCAGACAGTAATGTTTTTTGAAAGAAATTGCTTAATACATCCTTATATTTTTGTTATGTCATTATTTTCTTAAAATTTTTATTACAAATGCAATGAAACACCATGGGATATGGATATAGTGGTCTATTGCTATATCCAATACAGCAACTTTTAAAACTATTTACTTATTTTGTGGCTGTAAAGGAATGTGAATATATACCCTGAGTAGAGAATTTAGTAAATACATAAAAGCATACAGAAGATTGTAAAAATTACCACATAATTGTTAAACTTCAGATGTATTTCCTGAGAGACACTTTTATGTGCATACTGGCCATATATTAAATTAGACTTGTAGTCTCTCTATTATGTAATACATGCATATAGGAATATACACATGAATATATTTATTAGCACAGGAGCTTACTATGTCAAGAATTATTTGATATGTTCTTTGTCATACTCTATTTATTCAGTGACATACCTCTATTTAGGGATTATCAATAAAAGAAGCAGAGGACAAACACTTTCTGATTTTTGAACACAGGGAAATTAGAAAAGACATGGAATCATTTAGAAGCTTTTTTCCTTCCTTGTGTCCTCAGTCTTGAGACTAGATGAAGATCCCAAGGTCTAAGGAAGAAAAGGAGCATTTAAATTTCAATCTAGTCTCACTACCACCCCTTATCCACCACCTAACCGTGGTAGAAGGGGCAGACTGAGGGCGTGTGGGGTGGGTAATACTGCCCCCAAGGTCAGTTTGGGGCCCCTGAGCTGAGTGTCCTGTCGTGCCATTTGGTACTTAGCAGGCCTGGGGCTTTCCTGTGCTCCCGTGGCATGGGAGCCACAGTGTGGTAATGATTGTGATGGATGTTAGGACAGAGTGATGTCCTGATGTCCTTCACTGCCCCCAGAGGGAAGTGGAAGAGTAGCCAGCCTTGCATAGGACTCAAAAATTGGCTATTTATGTAACCCGGGATCGAGAAAATTCACTGGCTTTAAGGTGCTTTGGCATGGGAGGAAGTGACCAAAAAGAGGTGGCAGGGTGGACCACTCAGCTGGCTTCCCTGAAGCAGACTTTCAGTTCAGAAGGGGACACAGAGGAGGCTGGTCACCTCTGGAGTAGCAGGCCAGCACAAAATGCAGGAAGGGGAAGTTGTGCAGAGGCATTCAATAAAACTCCAGAGCCCAAGCATCAACACTCGTGGAGAAGAGTGTGGGGCAATCTTGAAGGACTGAATTTTAAAATTGCATTGCTTGAGTGAACACAAAAATTGAGCTCACCTAGAGAAGCAACTACATGACATATGCTGCATTAGGCAAAAGAAAAGTTTGAGCCAAAAATAAAGGCATACAGAAATATTTATAACAAGGGTTTTTGGACTGTATGACTATGAAATTCATGTCATGCATTTCCAAACAAAAACAAACTTTGTTGGGAAGGGAGAGAATAAAATTTCTCAGGAGGCTTTTCTTACAGAGACTATAGACAGAAGAAGAAACTCTACCTAGTATTTTCATCTGGGACTGGCTAACAAATTTCTCAAGACAAAGCTTCTTTTTGGGGTATATATATATATATATATACACACACATATATATATACACATATATATATACACATATATATATATATATACACACACATATATATATTGAGTGAGTATGCCTGTTAAAGGCTTTTTGGTTCAGAAAAAAAAGCACTCAAGTGACTTTTTCATTATGCAAAGATGGGCTTATCTGGAATGGAAATATTAGTCTACAGAAGAAAGTAAGGTAAAATTTCAATTTTCTTCTGGCAGGCATCAGAGGATAGAAATTAGGGCTATTGCACCCAGAAGAGAGGAGAGGGGTTTGGAGGTTGACAACGAGCTCATCCTTCCACCTCCACCCCTACATTCTGGCCACAAAGGTCAGCAGATAGGAGCGAGATAGTGAAAAATTCCTGGGGTAAGGTAAGGCCGAGGGAATTTATGAATGGTGGTGGTACATGTATTTATTTGACTTTTCAGCATCATTCCCTTTCCCATGTCCCCAAGCCCAACCTGAATTCTTTTGGGGAATTAGCTGTTCCTCTGTGGCCACAGAATCTGGGACAGTTAATGAGACACCCTATTCTGACTTAATCAAAGGGCAGGCACGGGACCAAGTTAGACCAACTGGAATTGGTTGGAGTTGATTCATTCTGGCACTAACACCCATTCCAGATGCTCCCTGTAGTTTGTTTATTAGCCTTGTGGAGCCTGCCCATTTCAAAGCCTCATTGACTGACTTTCTCATCAGTTTTGTGAACTCCTAACACTCTTCCAATATATTCCACTGGGAACAAGCAGATTATAGGGATTAAGATTATGAATATATTTGAGATTGAATACTGACTCTAAAACACTTTACTTTGTTTTTCTGTCTATAAAATGGCAATTATAATGCCTCTTCTGTCACAAGATTATTTTGAAAATTAAATGAAGATGATATAGGAAATGACTTAGGATGGTACCTGCCACACATTGTTTTCAATATATTTTAGCTAATGATATTAAATTAATTGAAGTTGGTTTCTGTGGTTTGCAGATTCATAATTCATCAGTGATACAATGATAATACCTAGTTATTTTCTTTTTTATTGATATATAATTATACACATTTATGGGAGACAGGTGATATTTTAATACAGACATACAATGTATAATAACAAAAATTGGAGTAGTTAGGATATCCATCACCTCAAACATTTATCATTTGTGTTGGGAACATTTCAGATCTTATTATGACTTTTGAAATATGCAATAAATTATTAACTATAGTCACCTTACTGTGCTACCAAACACTAAAACTTATTTCTTCTATCTAACTGTATTTTTGTACCCATTAGCCAATCTCTCTCTCTCTTACCCCCCACTGCCATACACACACCTTTCCCAGCCTCTGGTAACCACCATTCTACTCTATCTCCATGAGATCAACTTTTCTATTTCCCACATGTGAGTGAGAACATGTGACAATTATCTTTCTATGCCTGGATTATTTCATTAAGCATAGTGACCACCAGTTCCATCCATGTTGCTCAAAACAGCAGGATTTTACTCTTTTTATGGATGAGTAATATTCCATTGTGTCTTAGCCCGTTTGTGTTGCTGTGAAGGAATACCTGAAGCTGGATAATTTATAAAGAAAAGAGGTTTATTTGGCTCACAGTTCTGCAGGCTGTATGTGAAGCATGGTGCCAGCATCTGCTTTTGGTGAGAGCAGACTATTTCCACTCACGGCAGAAGGTGAAGGAGAGCCAGCTGTGCAGAGATCACATGA
>CM052437.1:132412972-132434653 GCA_028533085.1 Varecia variegata
ACTCAGGAAAATGAGTAAGAAAAAATCGAACAACCCTATCAAAAAGTGGGCAAAGGACATGAATAGAAATTTTTCAAAAGAAGATATAAGAATGGCTAACAAACATATGAAAAAATGTTCAACATCTCTAATCATCAGGGAAATGCAAATCAAAACCACAGTGAGATATCACTTAACTCCAGTGAGAATGGCCTTTATCAAAAAGTCCCAAATCAATACATGCTGGCGTGGATGCGGAGAGACAGGAACACTCATACACTGCTGGTGGGACTGTAAACTAGTACAACCCCTGTGGAAAGCAATATGGAGATTCCTTAAACAGATTCAAGTCATTGCTTCTTGGTGAATAACTCCTTTTCCTCTCTTTTACTTCCAAGCTAACCCCAACTGCTTATCTTTTTTCACATCTTTGAAATGACTTGTTCTAAGTTTTGATGTACAAATGCAGATTACTGAAGGGAATGATCTTTTTTGGAGGTTGTTGATGTGTAAGTAGAGAAAAGCTTAAATATTTTTATTCCAATCTATGTTTCTTTCATTTAAAAAATCTCTTAAAAGCCTATTATGAATAAGATAACCTGTTTTGTATCTATATTTGTGTCTGACTTCTCATTTTTCTTTAGAGCCTTAGGGTAACCTGCTGAGATGGATGGGACACTTTACAATTAAGGAGGCTTAGCAAATGACTTTTATAAGTAGTAGAAATATGGCTTTGAACACAAATCACTTGGTTTTCTTTACAATGCACCTTCCCACTGTGACAAGGAACTTCACCTCTTTCAAGGAATCATATTTCTGTTGAGAAACACATAGTGATGCCTGTGATGATTTTGAAGGTTTTTAAGGAAAAAACTCTTAATATTACTAAGCTTCTGAAGACAGCCTTTGAATTCTGTTTCTCACTAATGCAGCAAATAATATAAAGAGAGTGTATTTTTAACAGAATCACAAAGTTTTCCATCTGGATGGATCACGGTCTGATTTATGACTCCTAGTTGGGTCCTGTTTTTCTTGATACCCATAACCATTCCCTTCCACTTTCCCACAATGTCATGAGGAAGAAGCAAAGCCACGTGGAGAATGCCCTTGGTTTTACTTATCACCGTTGCAGAAAACAATGATTTATTTATAGACCAGCTTTGCCAAAATGTTCTGAAGACGCTAGGATTTCTTTAAAAGGGAACATCAGAGTTGGAATTAGGTTGTAGGCCACGTATATTTAGCCCAAATCTATTTTGTCCTGCCTCTTATTACATTGCCCCATGCAGGAATATCAGGATTTTGTTTTTTTTTTCTTTAACCTTGAACTAGAAAATACATGAGTCATTAATTTCTTAAGGTGGAAAAACACTTCCATAAAGTAGCAACTCATTTGATAAAATTGTCAAGTCAATCAAATCTATCGAGAAATACATAATCTACACATAGAGTACGCACAAAGGACAGGACCACTATTTTGAAAGCATGGGAGGATTCGGAAAATGGACTACAGCAGGCCCAGTGCACTGCTTCCAGTTTGTTGGTCTGAGCCTGTCTGCAGCCACTAGTGACCCAGGCCTGTCCCATTTTTAGGAAATACCTGGTCACTTCAAAGAAGGCACATAGTGGTAAGTCTTTATACATTCAGATATGGCTTTTCTTTCAGAGAAGGTTACGGCTCTTTATTTTGTCTATAATTAATTTTGTTTCTCTGAAACAAAACTTCAGTCCACTGGGTAGAAGTAAGAAAACAAACATTTAGTACTTGCTATAAGTTGAATTGTGTCCCTGCAAAATTCATTTGTTGAAGCCCTAGCCCCCAATGTGACTGTATTTGGAGATACATGCTGTGAGTAGGTGATAAAGGTTAAATGAGGTCGTAAGTGTAGGACCCTAATCTGATCGTGCTGGTCCTTACAAGAAGAGAAAGAGAAACTAGTTTCCTCTTTCCACCATGTGAGCACACACAGAGAAGGCAGCCATCTGCAAGCAAGATGGAGAGCCCTCACCAGGAACCAAACCTGCCAGCACCTTGACCTTGGGGTTCCCAGCCTCCAGAACTGTTAGAAATAAATTTCGTTGTTTAAGCCTCTCGGGGTATGGTATTTTGTTATGGAAGCCTGAACAGACGAATACTATCCTGTCAGTTTAAATTATTTAAACCATTAATTTAGGATATGATTAAATTCACTAAGAAAATAGATTTAGCTTAGTGTTATTTCCTCCGTCCTCTTCTCCAACTTCTCTCCCAGTAGTGCTTGGGTAAGTGTGAACGCGTGTTGCAGTGCGAACTCTTGGTGGAGGGAAAGAGTGGGTCCTTGGGGGTGGTGTCCTCTGGCATGTTGGGGCTGTGATACAACCCCTTTTGTCCACCTGTCAGGGGCTGGTCCTGCTCCCATCTGCAGTTGATGTCTTTGACCAGTGTAGCTCTACATCTGGTTCCTCTCAGTTTGTCCCTCCCTCATTGACTCAGTTTCCCCTCAGTTCTCACTGCTGCTGTAGACTACACATTCTGCTCCATCTTCAGTATGGTGGGCTCCACAACAGCCCCATTGCTCTCAACTCAGCTGCCCACTGCTCCCACCCTGGAGCTGCAGGGACTTCTGGGCCCCATTCCCGCTACACACAAACCATGAGTGGAGCAGGCAAGCCTTCCTTTTGTCAGCCAGACTACACGGTACCACCTGGTTTACTTTGATGGGAATTGATCCTGATTGACAGACTCTTGTTTAAATCCCATGGGGAAAGCCGGAACAAGTTGTTTCCACTGACCTTAGCTTTTCCTTGCTTCTGAGGACACATAACTAGTAATTTCTTCTTTTTAGCTCTTCTCTCATTCTTGTAAATTTCCTCAAACTCCCAAAAATAGATAGGCTTTCTCTCTCACTTCAAGTCATAGTTCCTTTTTTTTTCTATTGAACCTGAATTTTATTTTCATTTACTGTATATGTATTTTATGTTGCATGTATTTTTTTAATTTTTAGTCAGACTATTACAGGGTTACAAATGTTTTGGTTACATGGGTTGCTTATATACTGCTTGAGACAAAGTTATAAGTGTGCCTATCACCCATTGTACCCATTAGGTATGATTTCACCCATCCCCTTCTCCCTCCCACCTGCTTGATTTCCACTGAGTTTTACTTCCATCTGTGCACATGAATGCTGTTCGGTTAGTTCCAATTTCATAGTGAGTACATGTGGTGTTCGTTTTTTCATCCTTGTGATACTTCACTTAGGAGAATGGTCTCCAGTTCCATCTGGATTATTACAAAATTTTATGGTATACGTATACCACATTTTATTAATCCACTCATGAATTGATGGGCACTTGGGTTGATTTCACATCTATGCAATTGTGAATTGTGCTGCTATAAAGATTTGAGTGCACGTGTCTTTTTAATAAAATGACTTTTTTTCCCTTTGAGTAAATACCCAGTAGTGGGATTGGTGGATCAAATGGTCATTCTACTTTTAGTTCTGTGAATAATCTCCATACTGTTTTCCATAGAGGTTGTACTAGTTTGCAGTCCCACCAACAGTGTGTAAGTGTCCCTTTCTCTCCGCATCAACCCCAGCTACTATTTTGGGACTTTTTGATAAAAACCATTCTCATTGGGATTAGGTGATATCTCATTGTGACTTTGATTTGCCTTTCCCTGACGGTTAGTGATGTTTAGCATTTTTCATATGTTTCCTGGCTATTTGTCTTTCTTCTTTTGAGAAGCTTCTGTTCATGTCTTTTGCCCATGTTTTAATGGGGTTTAATGTCTCTTCCCCTGAGATGATAAACTTGAGATATAAAGATTCAAATGGATAAAAATTTATGGGAAAAATTAAAACGATTGGCTTGTATTCACAAAGATATTATTTCTGTCTATGAATGGGGCTGTGCATTTTCCTGTGGATGCATGCTTGTATTCTGTGTACTAATGCACAATTTCATCATATATGAACCTTACTGCTTCAGGCAGGTACCAGAGGGCTGAGCAAACACCACAGGTGTTCACAATGAACACACAGTGAGTAGGAGTTCAGGGTTTCAGGATGTTTTCTCCACCCTCCAAGATATCTTCCACTATTTTGTCCAAATTGCTCATTTGTCCTTTTCTTTTGTAAAGTAAGCACATAAAGGAGACACACAACTCAGATGTTGAGTGAATAATCAGTTCTTTGCACTTTTGAAAGAATAATTTAATTAGCTAATCAAAGTATCCTTAAGCTACAGTCTCTACTTTGTCTACCCAGGATGTCGCATATTTCATTCTTCTGGGTCAATGAGCATTTTCTTGGGCATCTCTTAAATAAGTCTTCCTGTCATGTTGCATTTTTACTTATCAGCATCCTAGAGGGGAGAGCTACTTTTGATGAAGCTCCAGTTTGAGTGCTATTTTTGCCCCTGTTACTCAATTACCACTTCCTGGCAAGTTCAATCACAGGCTCTGAGATTTCTTAAGTCCATAGCCATTTATGCATGCAAGATTTCAGATGCTTAAATAATCATCCTTTCAGTAACTTAGAACTTAGAAGGGCAAGGACTACCTCTTGTCTTATATTTCTTGCCTTCCGTTACTTTATTTAATTAAAGTTATTATTAAAGTTTTTTCCAGGCTTGGGATAAACTGAGAAAGTAAGAAACAAAACATTTAAAAAATGTATATCCTTTAATATAAATAAAACAGTTTCATTTGTCCATGTGTTTGTGGTTAAATTGTTTTTAAAGACCAATTTTTCTGTTAATGATCAAATTGATCTAAAACTGTGATATATAGACATGTACTTCTAGATGGTAATTTGTGGTTCCATCATATAGCAGTGACAGAAAATCCCATATAAAGATATAAGTGGAAAATGATACCTGACTGATGGATTTGGGGGGTAGGCTGATTGGCACTGTAAGGATAAGACTATTTTGTTCCTTGATGGGAGATTAGTACAAAAATAGATGTGTGAGTCAAACCTCAGCACAGTAATGATTTCCTGACAAGCACTCTCTCCAAACCCAAAGTACATCAAGTTTAAATCCAAAGAGCCATTACACTTTACACATTTTTCTTAATTTTCTTATAAATTAGAAGAAAAAGGAATTTGCACTTTAAGTTGAGACCACAATAATTGGTTTGTATGTACCATATTACCTACTGTAGACCGTGACAGAAGTTAAATAAGAAGAGTGATCCAGTTGATGGGCTGTGGGTAGAGTACAGTATGATTGACTGACACAACAATGTGTTGAGGCCATGCATTAGTTTCTGAGTGGTTGAGATTGAGTGCTAATGCAATTTGGAAGAATTCCCAGCACAAATAAAAAGAGATGTACATCTGTCCCTTCAGTGACTCAGGGAAACAAGAACCATCTTTGATACAGTGCACATTTTCCTAACTTTGAATATTTTGTCTTTTGTAAGTCTTGGAATAAAAACTTTTTTGACTCTAATAACTATCAAGCTATTGAAGTGTAGAATGCAGTGAACTAATTTCAAGCATATAGTTAACATCCATAAGACCCATGTGAACAGTGTCAACCATGGCCTACATATTGTCTAGCTGGCATCCAACTCTCTCTGAGCCTCTTCTCCTAAGGAAAGGATAGGAGATATCACTGAGTACCCAATAAGTGAATAACAATGTTGTCGAGACTTTCATATCTGACTTAATCCTTACAACCTCTCTGGGAGGTTTGATGCCCATTCAAAGATGAGGAAAGTGAAGTTTGTAAGCATTAAATTGCCCTCTAATAATTGAAAATCTTATTAGAAGATCCATCCCTTAAGCTCTGGTCTGTCAAAATTTGCTTTAGTTCTGTTGTTCTAACAGGCTTCTTTCCTGAGTCACTTTTCTAGAAACTTCTATGTCCCCATTTCTTAACAACAGGTCCTGTTAGCACTTCTCAGACCCACTGCATAACCCACTTAGGTAACAACTTAAAGCATTAGGCCATTTCTTCCTGGGCTTTGTGTGGTCTTCCCCTGCACAACCCAGCAAAGAATCCCAAATGCCTGCCACAGAGAAAATGCAATGCTGGAAGCCTGGAGGGTTGTGGGTAAGACAGACAGAGTACAACAATTGAGAGAGATCTCAGGGGAAGGGCGCTGGCAGTCTAGATCCAGCCATAGAGACAGGTTTTTGGCACAGGATCCCCTGGTACTGAAAAGACTGGTCATGATTAAAATAGCAAAACAATAAAGAGGATGATAGCTAATGATTATTTCATGCTACGTGCAGGCATAGAAGGCTGTACATACATGTCCTCTGAGAGCTTTACAAGTATTTACATGTCATCTCTGATCTTCTATGTTGTGTGGGTCTCATAACCAAGTTTCCCTTCCCCTTCTAATGCAAGGTCCCCTCTACCTTCCCTCATTTGAGTAGCCCCTGGGCCTTCTCATTTTCCATCCTCCAGGCTCAGACTTACCTGGTTTCTGGGAGGGATATCTAAGAATCTTCATCTGGATGGTAGATCAGGGATTTCTTCCAAGTTGGTTTCTGCTTTGGCATAACCAGATGTGGGGGAAGAAAATTAATATTCTTGGTACCATAGGAGAGAGAAGATAGAGGGGGGAAGTAAATATACTATGAAAAAAAAAGAAATGTTACCGTACAACTCAGCAACAGATCTTTGATTATTGTCCGCCTGTTGCAAATGAAAGGTGCGTTCACTCAGAGCGGACACCCTCTATCTCATGCTCACAACTCTAGCACTAGCTTAGGCAATGAATAAATATTTGCTGAATAAGTAAATGAGGTAAGTGAAAATTTGAACAGGTAAAGGAATGAAAATAGGAGTTCTATCTGGTAGTCATTTTTTGCAGCTTTGCTCAACTTTCTAGGCTACTTTCATGTATATTTTTGCTTAAAATCATAGGCATAGAGGACTATAAAACTCTTTGATTTATGTCATATTATCCCACAACATAACCTCCTACACTTACTCAAAGACATGAAGGGTGAAGATAAGCCCTGTGGGATATTAGGCTTCCTATAACGGAAACTCCATTTCTTTAGACATGTCTCCACATTACGGCAGCAGAAGCCAAATAGTGCCTTTTGAATTGAATTGAGGCAAATTTTTGGAAAATAAATTCTATAATTTTCCTACTTTCATTTTTTGAGACTGCATTAAGATCAGCAGCAGATATTAAGATCTTTGGACTAGATCTTGTGTGCTTTGCTTGTGAGATCAGCACAGACTCTGCATCCAGGCAACTGAGCTGGAATTTCAGCTCCCCCTCTTGCTAGCTTACTGGATCTTGGCAAGTTGTTTAACCTTTCTCATCCTGTTTCATCATCCATAAAACAAAGATCATAATAATGCCTGCATCATAGTGTGCTGGCAAAATTAAATGAGTTACACATGTGAAACACTTAGAAGAGAGCCTCACATAGACAAGAGCAACAAGTGTCAGTTACTGTAATGAGGAGTCTTTTGCTTAGTGTTCAGTGAAAGCATCCTTCTTGAAGCACTCAGTGCCCTACCATGCATGTAATATGGGAGATTAATAAAGATTGAGGCACAAGACAGGAAAAAATACATACCCCCCCCACACACACATATACTTACACATTAAAGCACATCATACATCCAAGACTCCCACATAAGTGAAATGGGATTGAGAAGAAGACACATAGAGACCAGGAAATGCACACAGAGATCATGAGTAATATGATGAGAATCTGATCTTCTGGTGTATAACCTTAATAAGGCAAAAGGACCTTAATAAAGATGTATGCCAGTGCTAGGTTAGGTATTTTATACACATTATCTCATTTAATCTTTGTACAATTCCCATGTACAAAACAAGAGCCTAAACAATCCTTGTTGAGTTCCCCCTGCTAGTAAATGACAGTGCCAGATCTTAAACGTGGCTTTGTTACATTCTAAAGCCTGGGGTTTTGTTTTGTTTTTTTGAATGGTTTAAATGCAGAACTACTTAGAGAAACTTGAAGTTTAGAGAATGTTCAGCTTAGGGTTCTGTGCTAAAAATGTTAAAGTGGCTGTAGGACACCGAATTTTGTTTCCTAAAATAAGTGGATCATATCTCTGGAGAAAAGACTAATTTCCCTTGTAGGTTATTGTAAAATGTTATCAATTTTCACTGAATCAGATAGAGGCCTAAAATATGTATTTAAAAATACAATTTTGATTTTAAAGAAAGAAATTTTTTGAATTAGAATGGATACTGGCTTGGGGGTCTAGGGTCATATAGATTATGATTTACATTCATATAGTTTACTTATCTGGGCTTATAGCTAATAAAAAAAAAAAAGAAACCGAATTTTAAGTGTTTAGTAGGCATACAGCAGAGGACATGACCGCCATCGTATCACCCATGATTTCTGGGTGCATTTCCTGGTTCCAGTGTGTCATCTTGTCCATCTCATTTTAAATTCATAGGGGGGTCTTGGATGTATGATGTGTTTGGATGTGTAGGTATATGTGTGTGCGTGGGTATATATTTTTTCCTGTCTTGCGCCTCAATCTTACTACGATCACTACCTTTCTCTCTCCTTTCTTTCCCTGTGTTTCTCACAATTCTCTATTCTTTGACCAACATGTAGACCTGGAGTATATTTTACTTGTACCTGATAAAGTTGTGTGTTCTCCTTTCTTAGCCTATGAAAAAAAGTTGATATTTGTCTTTGAAAGACTGACACATGGCTTTATGTTAAATTTTTTTCTTGATAGTATAAAGGGTTCCTGTATCAATTTAAATAGGTATTGAATAAACTTGGTAAACCATATAAAGTAGCAGCATTGGAAGCATGATTGAAATAAAGTACCTGAAATAAATGTTGTATCTTAAAAGATATAAAGATGGAAAACTGCCCTTTCAGAGTACAGGCTGTTTAAATATTCTAGAGCAGATATTGGTATCTATCCTTGAAGATAACCTTCATTGTTAAGCCAGTCTAGTCATGCAGGCATAAATAAGTATCTGCCCATTGTTCTTGGGAATAAGTATCTGCCCATTGTTCTTTTTAACCTAAAAGCAGGTGCTGCAGACTGGCATTCAGTATTCTGTTTAGTAACAAAGTTGAATTAATGGCAAAAATGAGCCCATATAGAATCAGAAATTGCCCTGCACCTGAAATGCACTTTGTTCTTGGAAGATGTGAATAATTTTTGTGCAAATATTTTCTCTGAGGATATCTGGAAGATGGGGCAGACAGTTCTTTTCTTTTCAACACATGCCACAGAAAACACTGTGAACAGGAGCAGACTAGGTTGGTATAGCACCACCTACGTGGGGCTATTGGTATCCCTTCTCATTTAAGGTTGAATGAGCCACAGTTGGGAAACGTGCTATAGGCCATGACACTTTGCATTAGACCAGACTATACCTTATTTATGGGTTTGGAATATTTTCCCCTGAAGGGAATGGATATTCCCAGTGTCAATCATCCTAGGACAGGAAACAAGATGTCTTAGGAACAAAAGAGCTTCCCATTATCTTTGGCATAGAAGGATGGGGCTGGGCCTAGACTCTCAGGTGTAGAAGTGCCTAAAGCTTCTTGTTGGTGAGAGATGAGCTGACAGACCCACCACATAGGAGCAGACCTGCCTGGAGACAGCAGGGGCTCATGGTCTCTTGGAATAAAGACTTCCAGCAGAAGTCTAAGTTGTTTCTCTGATCTCTGAGCTTGCAGTAAACTCTTTTTAATGGTACAGTTTAGTCTCAGGTGTGTATAGCAATCAGGGTAACCGAAGCTATTTGTGATGGTATCAGGGGAGGACCACTGGGCCTAGGAGTGAGATGATAACACAGGAGTCACCTGCCCCAGAGGAGGTGGCCTGGCAGCAAAAGGAGGAAAAAGGGAAGGAAAAAAATGAGGTATTTTAAGGCAGTGCCCTGCGAAATTTCTGCAAATCAGTGGGTGAAGAGATGGCAACTGAAGGAGGCCGATTTCTGCCAGAAAGTCAATGAGGGTTCATGCCATTATACTTCGCAGATAAAGAAAAAGTCTAACCTCATTTGGTAGTCATAGGTTAGGAGGTCAGTAATAAATAGGATTTATAAGAAAATGATTAAAATTCATGTTAAACTAACTACAAGCTCAGAAACATAAATTAACATAAACAGCAAATTTCAGCTCTCAATAAAATGAATTGTGTTAATGTGTTATTTAATGAGAAGCAATGGATTATGTCTGTCTGAGGGCTGCCACCCTTTCTGATAAATTATTATTTTAATGTTGTAATTATTTGATGTGACTAATCAGCCAGTCAGCAAAGCAAATATTTTCTACCTAAATTAAATGTGCTGGCAGAATGATTATTTCTTTAACACATTTGATAGGAGTATTTTACATATTTATGAATAAATTAGTTAGAATCATGTTATTTTGTCTCAGTGTCAACATTCTGCCCCCTGAAAGTCCTATTTTATGCCAAAATGTTTGACAACGTCTTTCTGAATGTAGAATAGGAGAAGAAAAAACTTTGAAAACTTAAAAACTAGGTGAAATTCAAATGATTCAGCAAAAATATAATAAGGAAGCACTGAAAAAAGACTTTTGTTCAAGTCAGGTGCCATGGCTCATACCTGTAATTCTAGTACTTTGGGAGGCTGAGGTGGGAGGATTACTTGAGGCCAGGAGTTCGAGAACAGCCTGAGCAACATAGTGAGACCCCATCTCTACAAAAAATAAGAAAAAGTATCCAGGCATGGTAGCCCACACCTATAGTCCCAGCTACTCAGGAGACTAAGGCTGAAGGATGGCTTGAGCCCAGGAGTTTGAAGTTGCAGTGAGCTTTGATGACACCAGTGCACTCCAGCCCAGGTGACAGAGTGAGATCCTGCCTAAAAAAAAATGAAAACAAAAACCTTTATGTTTGAGTTCCTGGCTCTGCCACTAAGTGTGGAAATTAATCAGTCCTCTGAGCCTCATCTTCCCTGTCTGTATTCCCACAGGATCACTGAGAAAATTCAATGATAAAATGTATACGGGAAAAGTTAAAGTAGCACATAGCACATAAAACCTGCTTTGTTTTCTTCTAGTCCTTGAATTTTGGTGGGGAGATAGGCAGACAGAATGCATTAAGGAAAGAAATCCAAGCGAAGTTTAGCCCAAAATGTTAAGATTCTTTTTAATTTTAGTGATTTTGAGCTTATAAAGTAGCTTGTTGAATCAAAATTTCCAAACCTGGCTGTGATTCAGAATAATTGTATGCAAAATCCAGAATCCTGAGCCCCACCTCTCGCTGGAGATGTTGATTCAAAAGCTCAGGAATTGGGTTCCTTATTTTATTATTCAGTTTACTCCTACCAATGTCATAAAGCCTGATTGTCTTTGAAATATCGATACTTCAAAGCTGAGCAGACTTTACTGTGTCAGATTTTGCACAAAAATTTCCCTGGACCGATTTAGGGCAGTTTTGTATTTTTCAAAGTTGGGTATAATTAGGGATATACTGGGAAGTTATGATTAACAGAGTAAACAAAAGTTCCTGAGAATCTACGAAAATGATTTAGGTGACTTTCAACCTATAATTCCCTGGATGACATGAACACTATTTCATTTAAATAAGTATTTGAGGGATATAGCTCCTTTTTGTAAAGTAGGAGAAAGGGACTAATGTTACTGGCTGGCTGCTTTGTGCCAGGCACTGTGCTAGGCATTGGATTAGGTACTTATATTGGTTATCTCATTTACTTCCCATCAGAATTTCATGAAGAAGCTATTAACATTACTATTTTATTAATGAGAAAATTGAGGCTCAGGTAAATTGGGTAACTTGCAAAAGTATACAACTAATAAGTGGTGGAACAGGGGCTTTGATTCAAATCTGTCTGGCTCTGAAGTCCATGACCCATACACTCTGCTTTACTGCCTTTCCTTCCAGTACTTGCAATAGAACAAGTGTGTGGTGCCGTGGGGACTGTCGGTTAATATCCCTCTGTCTGATGATCTGTTCCTATTATAGTATGGAAGGTACAGGCATAACCACTGGGCTGAGTTTCGCTGATACTAGTTGTAACAGATGCATTTTGCACCCTGTGTCGCATCTCCTCAGCCCACTGCTGATTTCAGCTGCAGCCGTGGTGGACAGTTCCTGAGCTCCCTCTGTCAGCATTTGCACCTGAGTTGCTCCACTTTTCTGCCTGAGGCCCTTCTCCAAGCTGCAGGAGTTTGCTGAGCTTGAGCACACAGCCAGCCTGGAAGTGTCAGGAAGTTAGTACCCTTAAGGAAACCTTCAACCAGTGAAGGACAAGAGTCAGTGGATAAATACCCCAACTCCTGTCCTTCAGAGGGACAGTTCTATGGCACTTCCACATGCTTCCTTCAGAGGTCCCCAGTGGGATTGAGTCCCAGTGGCCCAGCTCAATAATGCACCCAATGATGCTCCTTCCCTGTCTCAATCTCTCCCCCTCACTCTGCTTCCTGAATTTTCATTCTTTTTCCAATTCTAATGGCATTGTCATATATTTTTCATTTCCTTGAATAGCAGACTGGTCTGAGTTGATATGCATCAGCATGTCCTGTTTGGGCTGAGGGAGAGACAAAAGGAGAAGAAAGAGAGACACGTAGCAGGGACTGAGAACAGGAGCTCCAGTGAGCATCTTTCCTTCCTACCCCACTTGCTACAAGTCCCACAGGTCACAGGCAGAGGGATCTACAGCAAGGCAGAAGCAGAAAGGTGCACTGACCAGGGGTCTGAAGGCGAGGGCAGGACTGAAATGGTTTCTAAGTACACGAGAGAGACCATCACACTATGAATATTCCCAAATACATGAGGGAGGAAAATTCCACAAGTGCCTGGACTTCCGTGTATTAGGTGAGGGCTGCACTAAACTGAAATGTGCATATCGATGGAGATGTAACCTCATAAGCCAGTGAAGTCTGGAAATTTTCTTTTGCCAATCTAGTTCTCAATATCTTACTCTATTCACCTTCGCCATTGGCTTGCACAATGTGCTTATATTAGGGGATATCATAGCAAAATATGGAGAATATTGATTTTTAGGAAATTCCAACCAGAAAAACTCCACTTGGTAAATTTGGCTTTGTTTCCTAATCTATATCATTAGGAAAAATTGTTAGCCTTTATGTACTTTTGCTCAGAAATGAAATAAAGAAATTGTGACTCAAAGATGACATGATAGGAAAACATTTTTAAGAAAAATTTGGAGTAGCTATTACTACTTAAGTAGGTTTTTGCTTTTCTAGTAGTGTATTTTTGCAATTATAATATATGAACTCAGTGCACAAAACTTCAGAGTTCACTGTCATCAGAAGTAGTAGAAACGGTGATTCTAGAAAGCTAGGTGAATGGATGGATGGCTTGATACAGATTTGGATGTGCATATAACCCTTTACAAAGTACTTTTACGTAATTTCTCATTCCATTTTTATATACTTTATAAAATCTTATTTTTCCTATTTCACAGGTAAAGTTTAAAGAAATTAAACAAAATCTTTGAGATAACCTAGCTAGTAAGTGAGAGAGATGGGCCACCTCTATCTCAAAATCCTGTGTCTTTTCTCCCTTATCCCATTGCCTTCACCTGGTCAGTTCCTGGAATCCACCTGGATATACATCTGGTACCCACTTAGCCTTACGCTCTGCCTCATTTCTCAGAGACCAGGGATTGGTCACAGTGTCTAGAGTAAGGAAGAAAAGCTAATGAGACCTTTGGTCACTGCAGTTGGACACTGATGATAGGATATTTGGTAGATATTTGTTGACAGGTTTCACATGGGAAATTTTGAAGAAAGTGGTAGAATCAAATGTAGACTTGACTAGTGTTACTGCAGGCCAGTTTGTGGGTCAACATTACAAACTTGGATCCAATTAAAACAACTTATCTGGAGCCTCAATGGAACTATGAAGCCTACAAATGTCTATGTGTATAACCTGAAAGAGCTCTTACTTTGATGAACATTTCAAATAAAATTTGATATTCACTCATTTTTATACACATGTACATAATCCCAGTTTTATGTAAAAGGATGAATCCTTTAAAAGAAGCACATTGAATTGAATTTTAAGTCATCAAACCAGGGCTTTCAAATTTCAGGATAAAAATGGAGATTGCATTGACTGTTCTGGCTTTCAAATATATGCATACATACACATATATATTTAAATATGCACACATGCATATGTATACACACATAGAAATTCCTTTTCATGCTAAAGAGATCCTTTTATTGCTATTTGCTTCATATTTAATAATCTTCACTCCATACAAAATTATGTTTTCTGTTATGTACAGTTCATCTCAAAGAGATTGAGAGAATAAAATAAGCAATGAGAAGCTCTGGGAATAATTATAGAAAATATGCTTAGGCATGTGGATAAATTAAAATATTCAGTCACAGGGTCGCTTGTGAAGGAAGGAAATTAAAAGACATAAGTAAAAAGATATTTGGTTATTGAGTTTTAAAGAGAAGTCAGGAGAGAGGAATACAAGAATCTGCATACAGATTGTAGAAATTTAGACAAGAATTAAGGTGCATTCTGCAGAGATGCCAGGTACATCAAATTATAAATAACACATGAGGCACCTTAGGCCAAGAATGGAGAGTGGGTGGTGTTCGTGCTGTGGTATGGTATGGCAATGATATTTAAAGCCAGATCAGATTGCCTGGAAGCTCACATACATGGAGACAAGAAGAGATTCCAGATCAGAAACTAGGGCATTTGGGAACACTGGAGGAGAAGGCTGCAGCAAAGGAGAAGTGAGAAGGGAAAGAGAGCAAGCAAAGAGGAGAAACAGGCTAGGGTGGAATTCACTCACATCAGATGTTGGGAGGGCTGAGAATGAGCCAGAGATTTGGCAACGTTGAGCTGGATGGTGGTGCAGTGGGAGAGAAGGTAGTAGAGGTGGGAAGGGAACTCGGGAAGTGAACATCAGAGAGTCAACCCTATCCTGCCATATTGCTACAAAGGGGAAAGAAGAAACAAAATGACTGTGGGGTCAGAGAGGAAGTTTTTTAAAGACAGAAATGTTTATAACACATTTATTTAGTGGATGGTGAAGATCTATTAGAGAAGAAAACTTTCCAGTCCTAGAAAGAGCTAACAAGGTCTCAGAGGGCTCTAGCACGAACTTGACCAGCACCCCACTCCGCCATGGCCGGCAGATGGGCAGATGAACAGATCCCAGCTGCTCGTCCCAATCTTCTGCCTCTCCCCAGTCCGTTTTCCCTGCTCAGGAATATGCAATTATACAGACAAGTATGTAGGCACTAGGCATAGCGGGGTGACTATTTTAATACTCTGAATTGCATTCAGAGAAGTATATTCTAGAGATTTAGAAACATAACATACCAGGGAAAGGCAATAGAATCCAATGGGATAACTTCTGTGTGGTTCCCAAAGTGAGGTTTTCAGACCTGCGGCATCTGCATCACCTGGGAACTTGTTAGAAATGCAAATTATCAGGTCCCACCCAGATTTCAAACAAATGTTTGAGGGAAATTTTAAGTTTTGCCCACACTTTGTGGAGCAAGAGTTTCATCGGTTTCACATTGTCCATCTGTTTTTGAGCCAATTTTCTGGTGTTTCAATAAAAATTTTTGATTAAGCATTTTCAAGCCCACTTTCCTCAAGCTTCTATTTTGTACCATGGTCACTATAAAGGCAAAAACAATAGTTTGTGCTTTTGTAGTAAATTTCTTTTTCTAAAATAATTGTGATTTTTTTTTTTTTGTCCTTTTACCTTCCATGATTCTAGGTCTGAGAGAAAATACAAAATGAGCTTGGAAAAGTTTGTGCCAGGAAGTAAGAAAGTACTCAAAGTCTAATGTGATGTTTTGAAAAGGACCCAGCAGCTGGCTTGAAGGGGATAACTCTGGCCAAATTTGAGACAACTACGAATCAGAAAGAATAGTGACAATAGTAGATTATATCACCTTTAAGGGGAAAAAACTATACGTAGACAAACACACATATCCATAGCAATGTTAAATAAGAGGAGGCTGAGAAAACTCTTCTTAACAGAGAAGACCAGCTAATAAAAGTAGAAAAAAGGATAGAATTAGAATATTATAATTTTGTGTCTGATGATAACATAATAGATATAGCAAGGATCATTAATGACTTCCAAAACAATTGGTCAAAGGTTGTTAGAAGAGAAGACATTGACAGGGGCTCAAATTATTGCCACATGGAATACTTATTAATTATAAACGTAAAAAAGTGCCTTTATAAAGTCGAGATCTGATGGACACTACCTTGTGTGATAAAATGAATACTTTGAGGTGTGCTATTACTTTTTTAAGCATATAGTCATCTTCAGTGAGTGAGCAAGATACTTTTTGAGACCTTGGGGTACAATAGTGAACATGGACACGGTAGGAATTAATTTAGATCAGATGGAATCTTTTCTGAAAAAGTGGCATTTTCAAACAGCTAAAGGAGCCTTCCTTGCAAAGGCAGTGGCAGTGGTGGTGTCCAAGACAAGGTAGACCAGTTAGATATGCAAGAGTGTGTGCAAAGTCCCTGAGGCAGGAGGGCACATGACTCATTGGAAGAACTGAATGGGAACCAATGTGCTAAAAGATGTGTGTATTAGTTTTCTATGCTTCGATAACAAATTATCGCAAATTTTGCAGCTTAAACGTAGATTTATTATCTTTCAGTTCTGTAGGTTAGTAGTCCAGTATAGTTTTCACTAGGCTAAAATCAGGTTGCCCAGGGCTGCATTCCTTTCTGGAAGCTCTGGGAGAGAATCTGTTTCCTTCTTATTCAGCTCATTGGCAGTATGCAGTTTCCTGCAGGTATAGGACTGACAACCCCCTTTTCATGTTTATTGTCCACTGAGGGCTATTTCAAGGTCTACAGGTCAGCTCATTCCTTGGCTCATGGTCCCCTTCCTCTGTTTTTAAAGCTAGCAACAAGAGTGAAGTACTTGTCACAATATCTCTCTGTGACAGATGAGATAGGCTCTGCTTTTTGAGAACTTGCGTGATTACTTTGGGCGCCCAAGACCATCCAGGATTCTCTGTCCATCTGAATAGAGGTCCATGACCTTCACACATCTGCAAATTCCTTTTTTCCATGTAAGGTAACCTATTCCCAGGTTCCAGGAATTAGGGCATGGACATCTTTGGGGGCCATTCTTCTGCCCACCACCAGAGGAGATGAGCAGAATGGCTCAAGATGGAATACTTTCGTCTCTCTGATGGTTCCAGACAGATTGCTCCTTTTTAATCAGGAAATCTTCAGGGATTCACTATTACCTAAAGAATTAAATTCAAACGGACTCGCTTGTCATGTAGACTTTACATGCTCTAGGCAAAACCCTGACATACACTCTTTATACACTCATTTTCCAGCCACCTTGGACTATTCATTCAGGATTCTTGTAAAGATTCCCGTGATTTCTTGCCTTCACACTTTTCTTCAGCCTGTCCTTTCTCTCTGGAATGTCCTTCTCTCCATCTCTTGGTATTTCTTCCATTCTTTGAGGTTCATCTTCTCCACGTCCACACCTACACTCACCCAGCGCATGCACACGCACACACTTCCAGCCCTTTATGGTTTTCAGTGACATAGCACATTCTGGCTTTATCACAGTTAGTGTGTGTTCTTCATCCTATTATATTACTCAGCTTCATAATGGTGGAGACTTTGGTGGGGTTGGGAGTACTGGTTGGTTTTTTTTCTTCTATTATCTCTTTCTAATTGGCTGCTGCTAGTGCCATACTAGTGCCTAAATATTTTTATCATCATCCCTGGCAAGAACTACTTCTCATTTATCTTTGTATCCTCCACAGAGCACATAAATGTGCCCCCATCCAACATACATACACAACAAAGTGAATGACTTATCTTTGATAAATTGTATCTTATTGGTTTCCAGCTTGTCCAGATCTTTGTAAATTTTGATCCTGGCACATAACATATGAATTATGACTTCCAGATTTGCTTTTTTATACAACTTTAATGGGACTTCAAAAGCTCAAATTTATTTCTATTTTCTGTAAATATTATACGATATGCCACACGCTGAACATATTCTTTCTTTGCTCCTCTCTTTTTTACAAAGTCAAACAAACACACACACATGAAATAAAAAAGCAAGAAAAACAACCAGACTGATTTCGTTGTCTTAAACATATGTGTCTAATGTCATGCTAGGTTTAATCTTGGTACCAATTTTCCTAATACTGGAATATTTGTCATTCTTCTCTTTTGTGTTCCTCTGGCATGCGCATATCCTGAAACTTGATATATGAGACCTTTGAAAATATAAGCTCATCAGAGATCTCTCTGTTTTTTGCACTCTTTTCCATTGTATTCTTCCCTTTCCACCTTGTTCGTTCTTATTTGGCTTGTATTTCTTTTTGCATTTGGAAATTTGAAAATCACAGAATACAAAAAGCATATAACAATCACCTATAATCCAACAACAGAACAAATTTTTGTAAGCGTTTAAACTATTTGATTCTCACCTTTTATGTTAATATTTTTTAATTACATATGTAATATATGAATTTTTATTTTTCAAAGAAATCTGTACATTACTGGTAAAACTATTTTTCCTTTCAATTTCCCTTCTAATCCTGTTTGGTTTGAATCTTTTTGGTTCTTTTATTGTTAGAGTAAAATATGTATTATTCCATTAAAAATTTATTTTGAAAAAATAGTTTTACATTATCAAATTTTATGTATAAATGGTGTCATTCTTTACATATCATTCTGAAACTTGCTTTTTTTCCTCCCACGATTTTTTTTTTTAGATCTATTCAGGTTGTTATGTGTACTAATTCATCCTTTTTAGCCAGGGGACCTTGGCCAAGATATTCATCTCTGTACCTCATTTCCCTATACAGAAAATGAGAATAACAATAGTTCCTACATCAAAAGTTTGTCGTGGGAATCTGACGAGTTCATACACAAAGAGGACTTAGAATATTGCCTTTACCAAGTAGGCACTCTAGGCCTGTGAGGTGTCATTATTGTTGTTTCGCTGGGTTAAGGAACACATATATTCAGGTTTAATCGTTACTGCCAAATTGCTCCTGGGAGGGGCTGCAACATTATAGATATCCACACAATCTTTTCAATATTTGGTATTGTCAGATGTTTTAATTTTTTTGTTGTTTAGAAGAATAAAAAAGGAATAAAATCTCTTTATTCTTATAATTTGAATTTTTCTGGTTACTAGTAAAATTGATTTCCTTTTAAACATTTACTGGACATTTGATTCATATTTTCTGCTTATTTTTCTATTAGGCTATCTTGTTGTTAATAGGAGTTCTTTGTATATTTTGGATTCTAAACTCTAGCCAGTTATACATGTTGCAGGTGTGAGGGGAACCAACATCTTTACAACGTGAGCCATTCCATCCATGTACATATTGCATCTTCTATTACTAAGGCATTCTCTTATTCCCTTTGCTAATGCTACATAAAATTTCTTCACAAAGATATTCTTCCTCTTCTCTCATTTTTCTTTGTTTTTATGTGTTTTTGATCATCTTTAAGCAAAAAAAAAATGCCTTTTAAGGGCAATTTTTAATCTTTGGTTCCTAATTTTCCTGCATTAAGGTCTGGGAAAGTATTCTATATATTCTTTGAAATGTGTCAAGACTTCCTCTGTAAGATCAATTTTTGTAAATGTTCCATGTGCTTGAAAATTATGTTTATTCCCTGTCATTTAGTTGTAAAGTTTAATACACATTTTTACAGTATGAGGCTTGTGTTATTCAGTTCTTCCATGTGATCAATGAGTTTTGTGTACCTGATTTATGAGTGTCTGAGAGGCAACACATCTCCCATTATGTGCATTTTGTCAGTTTTTTTAATGTTCTTTGCTATCTTATTGGAGTTTTTCATTGTGTAGTGAAAATTTTATTTCTTAGAACTTCTTTTTTGTTTGTTCTTTTCTTTTAAAATCTTCCATCCTAAAGGTTGAATCTACCTTGTACCCTCTCCCTTCACTATTACAAACTTCACGGTAATTTGGCCATTCCTGCCACCACCCCAAGTTTCCATTAATTCCACCTAACCAGACAGGTAAGGGTTTTACTCTTTAGTACTGTGTCCATAGCAACACTTCCTTCTATTGTCTATCTACCTTCTAAGATGTGGATTTCTTAAAAAGTCAAGTAGATATTTAATAAGATGCTCTGCTTTTTCAGAGTTAAATTTTCCTTGGGAAATCTATAAATAGTATCTATTATATGGGTGGGAAGAAAAGGAGAGAGATAAAATAATTTTTCTGAAATATAGACACTCCCCAACTTAAGTATAAACTGTGTTCCAAGATTTTAGTTACAAATTGATCATCTGGAATTTGGAGCATGCTTGTTCTCCCAAGCCATAAATAAGTTATTTTCCCAACTATTTCTATTGATAATTAGGATGCCCCTTTTCTCTATGTTATCACTTTGACACTTATTTTCCTGGTTGTTATTCTTTCATTTCACACAAATTGTTCAGAGATTGGTAAGGATGAATTTATTTTAAAGTTCTATTAGTTTGCAGAGTTTATAGCTAAGCACATTTTTCCTCGTTTGATTTCTTCTGACCTTGCTAGAAGTCCATTGTTTTTACATGACCAAAATATAGGCCATCACATCTGCCTCTTAAATACCAACAAAATACATAGCTGGTCATTTCTCTGTCTTTCAAAGCAAAACTGAAAAAGATATGCTTTCTATCTGAAAGATATATGTTGATTCTCAAGAAATATTAAAAGTTGCCACTCAAATGGGATGATAATTTTTTGTGTTCTGATGAGAAAAGGACAAACTCCCAATAACTTGGATATTGAACACAAATGCTTGAGCTTTTGGTCATCAAACTTTAAAGAAACAGTTTTCCTCACATCTTTCTCATACTATAGTTTTTGACAGTTGACAATAGTAAGACATTGATAGAAGAAAAATAAAGATGACAAAAGTGAATTGTGTGAAAAAGACTTTTTAAAATTAGTTACTTAAAGTGATTCATTAGATTTCGAATATATTTTCACTTTTTTAAAAAAATAAAACTTTTAATCCTAACACAAAGAAATGATTAATTTCTGCTGAGGTGATGGATACCTCAATTGCCCTAATTTGATTAATTCACATTGTATGTCTGTATCAAAACATCACATATACCCTATAAATATATATAATTATTATGTACCCATAATAAATAAAAAATAAAACTTTTAAAACAAATAGAACTTATTTTTACCTATAGATGTCCATCTCTTTCAATGAGAATATGATTTCCCTTATCCCAGTGTTTGTTGAATGAAGGAACAAGCTTCAAAGCCTGTCAGTTTATTGCAGGGAGTTGAAAGAGAAGGTCACTGAAGTAGCACTGAGAGCTAGGAGAGTACTGGCACAGCCTCCTGCCCCATGGTGTGTAAGAGAAGGAGCCACCACCTCTAGGAAGCCTGCAGTGGAAGCTGGGTCCTGGGGAGTAAAGTGAAGAGGGGGAGAAAGAATCCAATTAGATCACTGTTTCTGAAAGCATGGTATCCATAGTATACGTGGTATATGTGGTTTATGTAGCACTAGTCATTCTGAGATGTTTGTCTTTAAAGTATACACAGAGAAATGGTTTCATATTAATTGTTACATATTTACATGAATGTCTTTATAAGTATATACAATTTAACATGTAATTAACATCTCAAACCTACTGCTCAGGACAAGGCTAAAGAAATTTTTAAAATTTTAGGTGAATTGCTTTATTCATAATCTCCAAAAACTGACACAATCCTGTTTCAGTAAAATATCTGTTCACTGA
>CM052437.1:132435153-132450422 GCA_028533085.1 Varecia variegata
ATGAGCTACCATGCTCAACCCCCTTGTTATGTGATGCCCTGAACCCCCTTGGGACTCTGCAGAGAGTCCCTACCAGCAAGAAGGCCCTCACTAGATACAGCACCTTGACCTTGAACTTCTCAGTCTCCATAAGAAATTTCTTTTCTTTACAAATTACCCAGTTTCAGATATGTTGCTATAAGCAACAGAAATTGGAAAACACCCCACCAGCAAAGCTGCTGGAACACAACCCCCAGATGCCTTAATTCGGATAGAAAGGTATGCATGAAAGGCCACCAAACTACCAGTGCCCCTTTTATCACATTTAGCATCTTTGTGCAAATTAGAAAAATGTACCCTTCCTCTAGGCAGATGCAATCTGCTTAGAAGATTGTAAGAGTGAGCTGAGCATGATGGCTCACACCTGTAATCCCAGCGACTTAAGAAGCTGTTATATTGCTGTGACTGGAACAATTCCTCTTCCATAGCTCCAGCTGTCATTCATGCTGCTTGTTCATTTAGCCACCTGGTTTCTGCTGAGACCTCATTGTTCCAGAAGTTCTGTGCAAGCGGGTGTGTGGTGTTGAATGTGGTCTTTGCTGGAGGGTGATCTGGATAAGCTGTGGCCTTGGACCCACATCTCAGGATCTGTGGGCATTTTTGGTGGACTGAGAAGGGTCTTCAAACACTTTTCTGATCTTCTGCTTGGAAGGTATATGCTTGTCTGTACTCTGGGAACCTAGTAGGGGAAGAGGGTTAGAGGTTTCAATATTCAGTATGGAATCTTTCACTTAATCTTTGTTGATCTATTATATAATATCCTCACGGTGAACTGTGCCTGGTATTTTCAAGTCCAGAGACTCAGTTTTCACTCACCAGGAAACAAAGTTCAAATTTTCTGCCTCAATCATCTTTACTTTAGTCTGACCTTTATACCTTATCATTTCCAGAGATGCCTGGGATTACCAATTCTGGCTTGCTCATTACAGGTCTGTTTAGAGATTGTAAGGGCTTTTCCTGACCATCTAAGACAATCCTAGGGACCACCTTCAATACCAGAGCACCCTCTGCTTTCCCTTTCTGTATGTTTTTTCTTGTCCTCCCCCACCAGCACTGCATACATTCTAAAACACAGGAGTACATCAAATTTCTCAGGCTTTAGGGAAGAAAAATAACTGAGAACTACATTTTTATGTGGCGCTTAGAACAATGTATGGTTATGGCTCCTTTATTCTGTCTCTTTCAATACACTGGGGGTCCTTGGGAGCAGAAATCATGTCCTGGTCACCACTAGATCCCCAGTTTAGCACCATGCTTGTCACATAAATATATGTGGATGAATGAATGTTCAATTACTACTGATTTCATGCTGATTACTTACTCATTAGTGCACAGCAGGTTCTGATTAGATGATGGGTCTCCCCAACAAGTTAGATTTTCTGTGAGTCGATCTGACTTAGGCTCAGAATGAAGGAAGAGCATCCCACATGGGCAAGCCCAGAGCCAGCTCGAGCCCAGGAGGTTGAAGCCATCCTTTTTGAATCTGTCACCTTTCCCATTTTTCTGGGAACTGCTCCATGCATTTGAGATAATTGCTTCGATATTTGGATCAACAGATGAGAAAGGGAAGTTTACATAACAGGTAATGAATGAAAGAAGTAATTTACTGACCAATTTTGCTAATGAATAATGATGATAAACTGTTTTGAAACAGTTTTGTCTTGCTAGTTAAGGGTAAATCAAGGCCTACATAGATTATATCTGTTTTCTCTATGAATTGCTGTTGAGGAGATGATCAGGAGAGATTTGTCAATTGGTGTTCCCAGAATGTTGGATAAGAAGTCTGGAAGTCAGGACTTAGTGAACCTAAACCCACATTCCAATTGACTCTTCTAGGTAGAAAGTGGTATTTTTAGCGTTCAGTCCATACAACTGACTTTAGAAAAAGGAGCTCGAAGACTTTTACAACTGGACACCATTTGTCATGGAGACTTTTCCCCAGCCCCAGCCTTGGGGTCAATGTCACATATCACCTTCTAGACTGTAGATTTCTCAAGGTCATTATCCCAAACTAATCATTTTTCAAATGGAAGATTTCTCCCTCTGCTTTCTAACACTGGAAATTCTGTGCTTATGCCAGGTGTAAACCCAACCCTAATTATTGGCCTTTCACCTCTGAGCCCACACCGGGCAATCTTATCCATGTGGCAGGTGGGACCCAGGGAGCTCCTCACTTCAGCCAGCAAGCCAGTCTGGGATGTCTTCCTCCACTCTTGCTGGTGCTCTGCTGAAAATGGCTGTGGCTCCACTGCTTTGGTGACATTTCTGTCACCGTATCTGTGGGAACATATGCCAGGGCTTTCCAGAGAGAGGGCTAAGAGAAAATATCTTGTGTTCAAAATATAATCCTCTCAACCATGTTGGAAGGATTTCCCCAAACAGATGGTCCATTCCTGAGATATTTATGCTCCACTTTCATGTCCCATGCTTGCCACAGTCAAGAAAATCCTGTCTTGAATTGTGAGTGTGATTTCTCTCGTCACCCTGCTACATATCTCATCTGAGTCACTTGTATTTTCCATCCTCCATACCAAGCTGTTACTATACACTTGCTGCCTCTTAAGAGAAACCACAACAATACAGCCAGCTCAAGTTTGCTGTTTCTCTGGTTGTGAAGCTGCTGTAATGTGAGCTCCATATGGCTTCGCCCTCTGTCCCGCCCCATCCAAACAACAGGCTGACAGTACAGGAGCCCCTAGGACTGGCAAAACCCACTTAGGGATATCAATCTCTTTGGAGCCTTAGATATTAATTAAAATGAAGGAAATTATGAAATTTAATTATTTTTGGTCATAGATTCTCTAAAAATTATGGAGAAAATGAAGGAAATTAAAGAACTTATTTCAACTAAAAATAACCAAGATCCATAAAAAACACTTAAATGCGTTTTCTTTCAGCATTTTTGGCTCCAGAACAGCAAAACAGTATTTCCAGATCCAGAATACTCCCCCAGATATTTAAACTTAATTTCTTTGCAAAAAGATTGGGGTTCACCACTCTATGAGTAGCATAAAAAGCACACCTGGAATTGTTAGAATACAAATAAAGAGCAAAGCTCACTGCCAAACTCTACTTTCAGTGCAAAGCATTACAAACTGGACAAGGAACTGCAGTCTAGCATCCTCAGGATTTACTAAAAGTGAGATGCTTTAATGGGCTAAATACTCTGAAATCCCTCTAATCCCTAGACTTTGCTTCATGCTAGGAACATGTAAGCATTGCTCTTTGTCATGTCCCTGCCTAACAACAACTCAGAGAGGCAGGTTAAATTGCCAATGAGAATACAAAAAATATACACCCTGGAGAAGCAGGTGATTTAATTTTAGTCTTTGATCAGTGAAAACAGCAACATCTCAAAGGAGGAACTTTTCACAACTCAGAAATAAATGTAAAAATAGACCCTATTTTTAAAAGGTGATGTGGTTTATTAATTGTGCTGTTAACATTCTCTTGTTCTGCAAAGTGTTCTTATGTCAAATGCCACCCCCACAGCCAAGTGAAAGTAACTGCTAGTGGCAGCCTGTGAGGTCACACAGAATCCCTTTTGAGCAGCAAGCCAAGGTACTTGGTTCCAGGGAGCAAGATACGCTATCTCGTCCTGCCCAACGTGAATGCCACTGATCTTTGGAGCAGCCTTTCCGTAATCCTTCGAGTTTCCCTGAGGACAGTACGGGGAACTTGTGATTGATAGAGTCTCTCCTCTGTTCCTGTTATCGCAGAAGGACAGGTGTGATTGTCATGTTTATTATCCCTTGGCTCTTGGGTCCTAAAAGGAAGCAATTCAAGGAGTTTTTGTTCAGTTGTTTACCAGATAAGCATCATGTCAGCCTTGCTCCTGACCACATTTTCCCTGTAAGTGTGTGCAATGCTCTGACCAAGACTCCTTTTGGTACTACAAGCCCCTTGAGGGACAGCTTTTTTTCTCTTGGACTTTATTTTCTCACTGGGGGAATCTTCAGCCCCACTGTTGGACACTCTAGGCTTTGTGCTCTTTCATGGACTCTATTATTTGGCGTGGTTGGCTTGGATAAATGTCCAAGATCTTGAACTCAGCTTGGCTATTTGCCTAGTGCTGCTTGCAACTCATCATTCTATCCTGGAACATCACTCATGTTCAATCATGGCTACCATTTGGGGGAGAAGGTCTTCCATCATGCACTGTGCAGTGTGCTTTTTGTGCAGCATCATTAATCTTCCAAACAACATTCCAAGCTGTTTATTACCCATCCCTTTGCCACAGAGGGTCCCAGCCCTGCTTCTTCTTTTCTGGCATCTGCCAATTCTTTCCCCCAATTCTCTCTTTCCTTGGATTTGGTCCTTGTCCTTCCCTCCTAGAAAGCATTGAACTTCAAAGCCTTACTTGGAGATCCTAGAAATTTGATCTTAAAAATTCAGCGAGGTGGGAATTTTTTTTTCCAGAAAAAAAAATGAAAATTCATTTTCAGGTTAACCAAACAAATTCTTTAACTTGCATCATTGATTCATGTAAAAAATAACTTTGATTATAACGAAATACCTTTCCATTATAGAGATTAAAGACAAGAAAATCAAAGCCCTCCTAACTACTATTATAATTTTTGTTTACATTGTTCCAGATTTTTCCCTATACATGTAGAATGGAGATTTTAATATTTCAGTAGTATGGCATTTTCTAATGGAAGAGAATTATAATTTTTAGATCTGTCCATGTAAATGTCAAGATTTCACAGGTAGTCACAAAGGAGCAAGAAAGGAGAAAGGATCTAAACCTGTGTTTTTGGCTTTCAATTCCTCTGCTATTTGTACCCTTTGATCTACATTGCGCAACAATGGGGAAAGCCCAACAGCAGGCAGACTCTGGTGATGTATCGACTTTACTATTTGTGATCAGGTGCCTTGCACTCTTCTCTATTATCTGGTAGTTTTTTTTTTCCCCCTGTAAGAGAAACTCTACTGATAAGTTTCAAAAAGCTTATATACCACTTTCTAAATTTCTATAAGCTCCAAAGTACAACATAGAATAGATAGGTTACTTTTTGGCAAGAAAATATGGAATGGATAATAAAATTTAGCTTGTAGGCCAGCGCAGTGGCTCATGCCTGTAATCCTAGCACTCTGGGAGGCCACGGCAGGTGGATCGTTTGAGCTCAGGAGTTCGAGACCAGCCTGAGCAAGAACGAGACCCCATCTCTACTAAAAATAGAAAGAAATTATCTGGACGACTAAAAATATATATAGAAAAAATTAGCTGAGCATGGTGGTGCATGCCTGTAGTCTCAGCTACTCGGAGGCTGAGGCAGGAGGATTGCTTGAGCCCAGGAGTTTGAGGTTGCTTTGAGCTAGGCTGACGCCATGGCACTCTAGCCTGGGCAACAGAGTGAGACACTGTCTCAAAAAAAATTAATTAAGTAAGTAAATAAAATAAAAATAAAATTTAGCTTTTAACATCAGACTTGTCTTCAAATTCTGGCTTTGTCATTTGATAGAGGTGTAATCTTGCAAGAGTTACTTTCCTTTTCTGAGCATCATTTCTACCATGTGAAAATGAAGATAATATTAGGTAATTATGAAATGTCCAATTTCAAATAAAACATTTAGTTTACTATATCTCAAACAAGAAGCAGTACAGTGTGTGCCTAAACTATTGACACAGTTTTGCTATCTTAACAGTAGCTTGTTTATGCCAGCACCAAAGAAACCTGGAGAGCAAGTAGCAATAAATCACAAAAGATGTTTTCCACAGCTTGTTGAGAACTGAATATTTTTCCTTGCAAGAAGTGGTCCAAAGCCTGGAAGAAGTAGTAGGCAGCTGATGCAAGGTCTGGTGAATATAGTGGATGACAGAGTTTCCAAGTCCAGCTTCTGCAGTTTGACCAGCATTGTTTGTATGACATGTGGTCAAGCATTGTCTTGCAAGAGGACTGGCTTGTCTCTGTTGACCAATCTTGGCTGCTTAACTGCAAACATCCTCATCATTTCCTCCAACTGGTTGTAGTAGACATCCGCTATAATCAGTTGACTATGTTTCATGAAGTGGTAGTGGATAATACCAGCAATGGACCACCAAATAGACACCATTAGCTTTTGTTGATGAATAATCGGTTTTGGACTGTGTTTTGGCACTTAATCTTTATCCAACCATTGTGCCGAATGCTTGATATTGTCAAAAAGAAACCAAGTTCATCACACATAACAATATGGTATAGAAATGGTTCACCTTTTTATTGTGACAACAAAGAAAGGCAAGCTTCAAGATGATTTCTCTTCTGACACTCGTTTAATTCATGTGGGACCCACCTATCCAGCTTCTTTACCTTGTTCATTTGTTTCAAATGGTCCAATAGTAATTGTTGGAATAGTAATATCAAACCTTGCTGCTAATTCACGCATAGGTTGAGATGGATTCACTTCCACTACAGCTTTCAGCTCATCGTTATTCACCTTGATCTCAGGTTGCCCACATGGCTCATTTTCAAGATTAAAATCACCAGAATAGAACTTTTCAAACCATTACCATACAGTATGTTCATTAGCCACATCCTTCCCAAACACTTCATTGATATTTCGAGCTGTTTGTGCTGTATTGGTTCCATGACAGAACTCATATTCGAAAATAACATGAATTTTTTACTTATCCATGGTTTCACAAAAATTGCTCTAAAAAAAAATCTGAAAGATGATCACAAGCCAAACTGTGCATTTGAAATAATGAGGATGTACCTTCACAATAAAAATAAAATAAGTGTCAAAGTGAAATGTCAGAGATATCAACTGTCAAACATTATTACTTAAGGAAATCAGACATTTCATACTTAAGAAGACAGTTTCACACTTTTGAAGACAGTTTGTGGAGATTAAGTGAGAATTATAAATGAGGTATCTGGTAGAATGCCAGACACATGAGAGGCCTTCAATGAAAGACAGCTATTATTTTTATACAATTCCATTTATTTCAAATTAAGGTAAAGATCAAATCTAATGATAAAAGTGGTATTCAGCCTGGTTCAATCATTCAAGCACTTAATTCTAAATTCTGCATATGTTCAAGTTAAATTTCTTAGGTATAAAGAAATCGGCAATCTCCAGTGTATAACACATCCTGATTCTTATTAAAGTTAGCCATGGAAATATCATTCCTTGGAGATAGGGCTTTAACTAAGCTTTCCTAGTGAGCAAAGCTAATATTTGCATTAATAAGTTAAACTCAGTGATTCTCTGTAAATAGGAAAGAAATTGACTGAAAAAATGGAACAGAGAATTGAACCCTACTAATTATTTTATCTGGAAACTTTTCCTGATAAGTTCCTTTGCACGACTACTACATAATATTACGTCCATGGCACAAAACTTGTCTTCCTCTGTAGTTGGAATCCTAATGATCTAGCCAGAGACCCTATGTCAATGTGATCTTGTTGAAAAGGATTATGATTGACAGTATATATAAGTAAAATTCTATCCTGTCTTTAGAATCCAAAATCAATATTCCGTAAATGACTAGGCAGCCTATTGGAAGAATTGCATTTTACTAATTCCAATGATAGAGTGTCTTAATCTCTAGATTAAGGCTGCTATAACAAATTACCATAGACCAGGTAGCTTATAAACAACAAAAATTTCTTTCTTACAGTTTTAGAGGTTGGGAAGTCCAAGATCAAGGTGCTGGCAGATTTGCCATCAGATGAGGGCCCATTCCTCAAAGACAGCACCTTCTCACTGCTTATAGAAGGCATGTACAAGCTCCCTCAGGCATATTTTTAAGTGCACTAATTCCTATCACAAGGACTCTAGTCCCATAACCTCATCACCTCTCCAAAGGTCCCACCTCTTAATACCATTACCTTGGGGGATTAGATTTCAACACAGAAATTTGGAGAGGGACACAAACATTCATATCCTTGCATAAAGCAATCCATTTAAATAGAATTTAATAGAGAAAAGAGATTTATAACATTTCTCAACACCTTATGGTTCTTGACTAGTCAGTTCATTCAATTTATATATGTATGTATGTATATGCATATGTGTGTATCAATACAAATATATATGTATGCATATATATATAGAAAGATAGATAGATACATAAATATACAGAAGTAAAACATGTTCCTGACATCAAGATGCTCATAAGCTACTGAAAGACAAATGTACAAACAACTAAAATAAAAATATTATTTAAAGTGAAGCTGTATGATTTCAAGTGAGAGGAGAAGAGTAGACGTTAAAGTTAGCATCGGTGAGAGCTCACAGAGAACAAAATGTGAGCAGAAACTTGCTTTATAAGTGGCAGGGCAGGGGCCAGGACAGAGGATGGTCCCCAGGAACTGAGCAGCATGTTTGAGGGAGGTGGCACTACACAATGTTCTAAGGGCCAGCACATGAAGGATCTATACAAAAGCGTGTAGGTTTTCCTTTAGGCAAATAGGAATGTTAAGTGGAGAAGCAGGGACATGAACAGGTTTCCACTTAAGAACAGGGCTGCCCAATAGAACTTATGATGGTGGGAATGTTCCACATTTGCACTGTCCAATATGGTGGCCACTAGCCATAGGTGGCTTTCGAATGCTTGAAATGTGCCTAGTGAAACTGAGAAAATGAGTTTTTAATTTTAATTAAATGTATGTTTACATGGGCACCTGGAGCTAGTGTCTTTTGTGTATTATAGGGGGCATTTTTTGAAAGATCTACCTTGGCCATATTTGAAGATAGATTAGAGATATGACCTAAATGAAGAAAGCTCTAAAAAAGGTTATTTTTAAAAGTCCAGGAGGCTGGATTATTGAAGGCTGTAACAAGGATAATGGTATGGGGGTGCCTGTGAGAGAGAGCCTTGCACCCACAGTTTCTGGCTCAACAACCAGCACAGTTGCTATAAGAAATTGTATTGAATAGGTTAACGAGATATGGATTTCAAAAAATTGCTCAAAATTAAATCTCTCTTGGGCTGGTTAATATCACATTTTCTTCTCTTCAAAATATACATGTAGTCTGCGGCCACAGCAGCCTGAAGGCGCCGGGTCTCGTCCGACCTCGGGAAGCAAAATATACATGTAAGAAGAGAAAAAGTTCAGGTTGATCACTGAAGATTTGCATACTTGGTCTTCAAAGGTTGGGAGAGGGAGAAGAGGGAGCACACTGAAAGAAGAGACAGGGACAGCTTCCTCTGAGACTGTAAAGGAAACTGGGATAGGGGCTGTGTGGGTCCCACAAGTAAAGCACTAGCATCCTGCATGCCCAAGGAGGTTGGACGTCAGGCTCCAGTGCTCTCAGCCTCTACAAAGACTCCTATTCCCAAGTTTGGCACAGTAGTACAAAATGGGTTGGTAGGGTTGCATTTCTTCTGGATGCCCTAGGGGAGAATCCTTATTCTCGCTTTTTCCAACTTCTAGAGACTACCTACATTCCTTGGTTTGTGGTTCCTTCCTCCATCTTCAAAGCCAGAAGTGTAGCATTTTCTCCTCTCTCTCTCCCCCTCTCTCTGTCTCTTTTTCTCTCTCCCCCTCTCTCTCCCTACTTCTACCTCTCTTTCCCTCTCCCTCTCCCTCTCTCTCTCTTTGGTTTTGTTAACATAGCTCCTCTTCTGACTTTCACCCTCTTGCTTCCCCTTACAAGGACTCATAATTATATTGGATCCACTCAGATGATGATAAACCAGGTTAACATCCCCATCTCAAGGTCCCTAACTCAATCACATTTGCAAAAGTCCCTTTTATCATGTAAGGTGAAAGCTGGTATTAGGATGGAAACATCTTAAGGGGTCTATTATTCTGTTTACCATGCCAGCCTACGCAGGTAGAACCTTATGATAATGAACTGTAAGTTTTGTATTAAGATTAAATTGTCTCTTCCAAAAATACAGTGAAAAAAAATTAAAAAAAAAAAAAAAAGATTAAATTGTCTCAATGTAACTTGAAGTAAATAAACCCATTTCCTAGGATTTTAATATTTTTAAGAGAGAAAACTTTAGTTATATCAATATTTATTACTTTTCCCTTCATTTTTTGTATCAACTCAGTTGTATGACCCTGAAGAGATCAGACTTCTCAGAGCCTCAGTTTCCCCATCTGTAATATGGGCAGTTGTACTGGTGAACTGGCAGATCTTTGAAGTCCCATTCAGCTAGAGTCTTATCTAAAACTCTTTTCTAATAAACTAACCTCATGGGTACTATGAACATTATCTGGGTGACGGGCACACCCATAGCCAGGACTTAAAAGAACTATGCATGTAACCTAAAACATTTGTACCCCCTTAATATTTTGAAATAAATTTTTAAAAAGAGAGAAAACAACTTCTGTGGAATTAATTGAGACACTCTGACTGGGATATACATATATTTTTATTTAATACTTGTAATAACTTTGCCATTTATGGATTAAATCAACATTTAAACATGTGATGTGAATAATGTTCAGAAAGTTTTTTTTTAATATAACAAAATTTCATGCTAGACAATGACAGAACTGGAATGTAAACTTAGCTCTGCTGTCTCTGAATTTGAAATTCCCACACATGCTCATCTTAAGGTGTGGATACCAGATGGACACATTACCTGGGTGTGTCCCCCTCAGATGAACTATAAAAGACCCTCCTTCTCATCACTGCATGTTCACATGGTCACTCCTCATGCTGGGTGCTCCTACCAGAGGAGAATCTCCACCACCCATGCATTGGCCTCACCTCTCCTCGGTTTCACAATTGTTTCACCCACATTTTGACATCCACATAGAAGGAACCAGGTTATCATGTCCCTCCACTGTTCACCACATCTGATGATCAGGACTCCAGCCCCACATGACTCCCAATGTCACCCTTCCCATGTTTGCATGTCACAGCACATGATTAGGATATCAGCTAGTTATAGTTATAGCATCACAAATCACCCAATGACTTTCAAAATTGTTTGGTGTCCTACTATGCTTGTTATGACTCATAAATATTTCAGAGCTTCCCTAAGCCTTTTGAATCTCATAAATTCTCACTTGTCCCATCATTTCATCAAATGGGATCACCTCTACTACCCTGATGAATTGTGTGATTTGAAGAAATGTTTTAGGTTACTGTCATGAAGTCTACAAACATTTTTGGATTTTTACACACTAGTGACACATCTTCTAAACTGAAAATTTATCATCTTTCCTCTTGATTTAGTTCAAGTGTGTCCCCTTCTTTCCTGCTTTTTTGTGAAAATGCTATTATTGATTCCAAATGTCATCATCTTTACTAGCCACCTCCCTGTCACTTCCTCATCCAACCCTTTTAACTCAATTTCTTCATTCTTAAAACAAAAACCTCCCCTGAACCAATTTACCTGTAGTTCCTTCCCCATGATGTCTTTTTCCTCTTCAAAAGGAACTCAAATGAGCAATACCTATTTAGTTACAATCTCCTCACTCCCCCCACACCTTGAATTTACTAAGATCACCAATGATCTCCACATTAATACATCTTGATAAGATCACACTTATATCCTCATAAATAAAAAAATTTAAAAACCTCTTTTCAATTATTTCATTTTACATTCAGAATTAAAAGGCAGCAGAGTGCAGGTTTTCCCCAGAGCAGCAAAAGCCAGACAGACTATGTTTTTGATTTGGTTTTGCTCTGTTTTGAGAGCCTAAAGCAGCCTAGCAGAGTTTGTGGTTTGGGACTAGAAAAACAGTGGATAACTCAATTTTACCCTCGTACTCTCATAAGTAGTTGGTACAACCTTTATAAGTAGCCTAATAAATTGTAGCTCCCTGTGGCTTTTTGTCCCTGCAAATAATGTTACACCTATCACTTATGGTAGGTAAAAAGAGAAGCTGCATTTGTATAAATCCTGAGAGTATGAATCATTATCCAAAATGTTTTATTGCTTTCCAGTTTTCATAATGTCACATTTCATTGGAAATATTGTTTTAAGTGAATGTTCAGAATCTTATACTTCCTGGAAATCATTTAAAATGAAATACTAAGCGAAGCAAACTTTTAAAATGGAGTTTTGGGTTTTTTTTTTTAATTGGGCAAGGGACTCACGTGAAGAAAAATCCCATAGGAGGCACTTGCTATTTGAAATTTGTAAGCTATTATTCTAAAACTGGTAAGTAGACATCAGAATTCATTACATGCCTACATTTTGGGGTTTTTTTTGTTTGTTTCTTTTATTGTACATTATTCTCAATGTAACTATATTTGGAATATGTCTAACATGCCCTGATGTTATTGCACAGGAAATCAAATCTGATGTTGAATTTAAACAAGAACACTGGCCAGGGTGAAGATATTGGTTCTCTATTACACCTTCTTCTTTCTCATTTATATTATTACCTGTTGGTAGCCATAGAGCATTAACTTCTAAGAAAAGTTACTGTGTTCAACTAGAATTCACAATTTAAACAACCAAATTGTGGCAATTCTCTCTCTGGCAAGATCCAACACCAGGTGCGTTGTTTGCATTCCCTTCTATGGAGGACAGGAAAGGAGAGAAGGAAGAGAAATGTAGGAGCAGGTGGCTGGATGATCGATGCTCAAGAAATCATCAAACAGCTCCTTCAGAGCAGGGTTTCATTATAAATTATTAGTTTATATTGCTGTAATAGTTAAATATCTTTAATAACTGTTGCATGTGATCTCCTTCTTATCAGGTTCTCACCATACATTTAACAAATAGTTATTGAATGTTTATCTCATACCAAGTACTGTGCTAAGCTCTGGGGACACAATGGTAAAGCTCAGTTCTCATAGTTCTTACATTCTAGGGGGAAAGAGAGATATTAATCCTGGAATCACATAATTGCATTTAAAATTACATTATTATGCTAAGAACAATGTGTTGAACCAAGACAACAATGAAAGAGACAGGATTTTTAGAATATATCAATTTATATATGAGAACACAGTAAATATCAGGTCTTATGTGGGTATCCATGTGACTTTACTAAGAGCTTTTTCCCTAAATTATTTAATTGCAAAGAGAATCTGGCATAACAGGGAGAATTCAACAGCTTTAGAAGCAGCAAAGGAAAATAACGATTAGTCAAGAGACCTTTGCCCAAAATTTCAAATTCATTAAGTAGTGATATGTGGAACATTCTAATTAACTTCCTGAAATTGAAGCTTCTAAGTAATATCAGGTATAATCGAATAAGAAATGTTAAATGCCACTAGGCATTTTATTGTACATACAAGGCAAATACAGAGATATTTCCAAGGCTAACTTTGGTAAGAATCAGGATACTTTATACACTGGAGATTGCCGATTTTCTTTATACCCCAAGGAATTTAAATGTAATGTAATATCCAGGATGAGTTCCTAGAACAGGAAAAAGACATTAGGCAAAAACTGAGGAAATCTGAATAATGTATAGTGAATAGTAACATGTCAATATAGGTTCATTAATTGCAAAAAAAAAAAGTACTATAATATTGCAAGATGTTAGCAATAGGGGAAATTGGGTGTAGGGTATATGGGAATTCTCTGTACCATCTTTGCAACATTTCTATAAATCTAAAGCTACTCTCAAATAAAAAGTTCATTTAAAAAATCTGATGCTGCTTTGAAAGTCAAGGAATGGTAAACTTTTTAAGTGGCAGATGTTTCCATTTAACTTCAGTTTTAACCCAATGCTGTTACACCAATGGTTGTCAAACTCAAGCATTTATTACAGTCACCTGCAGAGCTTATTAACCAGATTTCTGGACACACCCCCCACCCCAGGGTCCTTATTCAATAGGTCTGGGGTAGAGCTTGAGGATTTGCATTTCTAGCAAGTTCCTAGGCAATGCGGATGCTGCAGGTCAACAGACCAAACCCACTGCTATTGTATATACACCTAAGTCCTGGAATTCAAATGCAAACTTTCACTATGTATCTTCATCAGCAAACAATGTAAACTAGCTTTATTTGGATGAATTTTCTCCTATGGTAGCCAAAGAGTTGATGCCATAATGACTAGTATATAATAATTTTATCATGATTCCAGTTGTTTTCACTTTATTTTATTGCCCTATGCACATTTTTAGCAAGCAGTAAGTGCTGTTGTTAGTATCTAGCTTGATTTTTGGAAAAGTTATTTACAACAGATAAGGAGGAACTTTCACATGAAGTGTAGCTTTACCTGTAAGTCTGCAAGAATGTCATAAAAATCACAGAAGGGAGTTTGGAATTTACCTTGGAATTTCTCACCTAAAGAATGCAGGTCCTTAAACTAAAGAGAGAAGAGGAAGTCCATGTTTGGATGTTTTTGCCGGCAGTTTTTGTCCGTCAAGACAAATTCAGAAAGAGGAGTGTGGGAGCACTCATCAGTGTGACAGATATCGGAGGGCTCACGGCAAAGACTGTATTTGTCTTGTTAGTGGTTGGGCTTGTGTGGAGGTCAGGATGAGTTCTTGTGAGAGGTAGACGATACAAGCTTATTGATGCCCCGATTCAAAGCATCTTCCGGAACTACTTAAAGACTTAGCTGGGAACGATAACATCTGTATCATTTCTTTAAATGGATTGTATAGCTGTTGGGAGATCATTTAAAATGGGAATGTGTCAGGTTAGGTTTTAGAAAAAGTCTGGGCTTATCATGTTTCAAAATAAACTGGATTCAAAAGGATAATATCATTGAGAACCTTTGACAGACCCAAAAGTTCATTTGCATACACAGTGTTATTCCATTTTAGATCTTTACTAAAATGTTGTGAAATTTAGTGACTTTAGTAATTACAGGGTAGAACCTAGTATGTCGGTGTTTGTCGTTACACTGATCTAGATCCTCTAAAACAATCATCTAAAATGTTTGCGCCCGCAAGGCAGGTGCCAGTCCTTGGCCTTACAAACCAGGGTAATAAACAGCTCCCACCTGTTCATTTGATTCTAGGGTTTGTTGCCAGTTTCTGCCATGGTTATCTGTGTTCAAACATCACGTCACTCTGGACTCCAGCCTCCCGGGGCTGCTCAGGCCACGGGAAGCCTCTGATGACTCTGACCTCTCCTTCAGCAGAAAGTGTGGTTTCCTCCCCAGGAGCCGCCGCTCAAGTGTGAGGAGGGCACTGCACGCACTGTGGGGGTGGAACTGCTCCGCTCAGTCACCTACCAGATAAGGGGAGATGCTGGGAAGGAACGAAATAGCAAGTAAGAAAAAATAGCAACTGTCGACAGAGGGACTGACAGCTAGGATTGTCAAAAGTCCTCCCCCAGCCCTTCATACTCAAGTTTATTTAATAATAATAATACAGAAAGCAACGGAGAAATATGCCCCATCATTCAGAAGAGTTTCTCCTTC
>CM052437.1:132450922-132501641 GCA_028533085.1 Varecia variegata
GGCAAGATCTAAAACAGAGGGTATGAAGTGGCCACGTCTGGACTGGATCCAGTCCACAGACTTCGGGAGTGGGTAGCATAGTGATTTCATGTTTAATTAAAAATTTGGAGATAGTAGATAAATTCAGCTTCTACTGGAAAATGGGAGACATAATAGCATTGATACGGCTATGAGTGATGGGAGCTGGAAGCAGCTCCCCGACCTTTGCACAGAACACGTGCAATGCAGCGTGCCCCAGTCCTCACCATTCTCATCCAGCCCACATCCCTCATTGTGTTACTGAGGTTTAAATGAAACTCCTGAGACCAGGTTGGACACTGTGTGCTAAACCTGGATTTAATTCTGCAGGCAATAGGGAGTTGTGAAAGCATTTTAGTTGGGGAAAGTGAATGATCTGATTTATGAACAGCCTAGAGGGAGTAAAACAGGAGGTAGGGAAACCAATTCAGGAAATGACTATAGTAATCCCGATAGAAGACCATGAGAACTTGAACTAAAGCACAGTTATCGAGACCAGATAGAAGGAGACAAAATTGAGAGTTGCAAAGGTGGTGTAAGCAACTAGCACCTAGCAAGAGACTAGATGGAAGATGTAGCAGAGAAATGGAGCTGAGTCCAGAAAACCTTGGGTGACAGGTGGAAAGGTCAGGCCATCCCTTAATATAGGTCATGCAAGGGGAAAAACAGTTTTGGAGACCACTTATACATTCTAATTTTTTAAATGACAAGATAAACCAAAGAAGTGTAGCCAGAGTGTGTTGTATAAACCAAGGAGCAAGGCTATGTAGTGACCCGGCCTGGCCCGTGTAAGAGGCTGAACTAGAGGTTATCACTTCTGTCTGAGTCTGTTTGGGCTCCTATAACAAAGTACCAGAGACTGGGGGGCTTATAAACAATAGAAATTTATTACTCACAGTTCTGGGGGCTAAAAGTCTAAATCAAAGAACTGACAGATTTGGTGTCTGGTGAGGGCCCACTTCCTGGTTCACAGATGGTGCCTTCTTACTGTGTCCTCACGTGGTAGGAGGGGCCAGGGAGATCTCTGGGGTTTAAGGACACTAATGCCATGCATGAGGCCCCACCTCCTAGTACCATTATATGAAGGGTTAGGAGTTCAACATATGAATTTTGGAGGGACACAAGTGTTCATGTCAGAATAATTACTTCATTATCTTTCAAACTAAAAAGTGTCATTCTCAGGGATCTGAGAGCAGTGGTTGTCTAACAGAAGGGTGAATCAGCCTCCTCTGGGGAGTTATTTAAATTCAGAGATGTCCAGACTCCAGCCATTCCTTCTGAATCAGCATCTCCAGGGTAGGCCTGGGCATGTACATCACCAAAGAACCCCCGAAGTGGTCATTACTGCTTCTACACTTACCCCCCACTAATCCTCTATCTGACCTACTACTCTTCTATTGTTTATTGCTGCCTGGTTATAATTATTGAGTATCGTTTACTGTCAACCTAGCCTATCTTCTTCCCTGCTGCTGGAAGCATTTTCATTGTCAGTATCCCTCTCTCATTTATTTGTACGAATTTTTTTCTGTTTGTGGAATACCCACTCTCCCCAACAAAAGAAAAATTATATGTTTTTCCATCTTTATTATTGTGCAATTAATGACTACTTTGATAAGCATTGCCAAAAAAATTAGAATTGTGGCGGGTAAAAATCCATTGGCAAGATCAATTTGATACTGATCCATTGTGAATTGCTTCTGACATGTTTCTTCCCTGCGCGTCCCAATTTGAGCAAAAGAATATGTAATAAAAGAGAAACATGACTCCCTGCTGATAGTATTTCAAACAGGATGCAAAAGGAAAGAGAGCATGCCTGTTTTATTTCAGTTCAGATATAGCTCCATGCTTTTCTATTGCTATTGATCTTACGTTATGGGTAAAGAGGCACCTTGTGATATTCTAATCCAGTTTTGATACTTCAGGTGGAAGCAGAAGATGACAAGAATGTCTGCTTATTCAATGTCCTGCTCTGAGAAAGCTAATCTTTGACACAGCACAGAATCATTGGTGACCATGTAGCAGGTTATGTGATGGCTTTGCTCATAGGTTCAGCTTCTCCTGGGTTAGAGAGGATTCTTTAGTAGACTAAAGAGTACACTTAACATGTTGAGTTCATCAGATTCTCTTCACGACTATTTGAAGCATTTGATTCTGAAATGTTTTTACATGTGAAGGATTTACTTGGGAGAAGACTGAAAACCCAAGATAATCTAGGAGTCCCTTTAGACTTTTAATCTGAAAAAGAGTTTATAGCTAAAATCATTTGCATGTAGGGTACATACAGAATCCTTTCAGGTCTTCTAAAGCACTAGCCCAAACACTGCTCACTTCTCTCTGGAAAAAGAAAAGGGAAATGATGTTCTTTCTGAGTGGAGTTTCATGCCTTAGTTCCGAAGCTCCCAATGACTGAAGCAGCTGGGAAATCCCTGTCTGATGGCATCTTGCTGTCTGGAAGAATGCGGTGGTGTCTGTGGAGAGAGAACTAAGGCCCACCCTGAGTTCAATCTGCATGCTTCCGAGAAAGGATGCCAAAGTTACTGAAAACAGGTGAAATGCTACACAATTACTTTCTTTTCTGAAGGAAAGAGAGACTCTGGATGTGAAAGGGAATTTTCAGTGTTTGCTGCTGTCTGATATCCCATGAATTTCGTGTAATTCTTTCCTGCACATCCCTTGACACGGATGAGTTCTCCACCATGTCCATGACTTAAACTGAATAGCATTTCACTCTAGGTGTGTGTGTTTGCGTGAGGGACAGTGTTATAGCAAAACAAAATGAATTTTGGCTTATCCAATATGATATCTTAATTGAAAAATAGTCCTAGAGTTTCATTGCTACATGTGGTAAAAAAGCATATAATTGGCACATAGTGAATGCTCAATAAATTTTAGCTTTTATTAGAGTTCATACAGTCAAAAATGAGGAGTAGCAGTCATTCATAAATTAGTAAGTGAGACCAAAAATAGTTACTCTCACATGTAAATGCTTAGGTTTATGGAACCCAAAATTGAAGCAACGTGGCACAAGATGTTCTGCAGATTATGTTTAAGTAAGGCAGCTCAGAATCCTGTAGAATTAAGAGTTAAACAGTTGCTGGAAATCATCCGCTCCACTCCTCTCATTTTAGAGCTAGGAAAATAGGATTTCAGAGAGCTTAAATGGCTTGGGTCAAATAATGACATTAGTGTTCAAGTATCCCTTTGAGGAGACTACTTTACAGAAGAAGGGAAGCTGGGATTACAAGCAAAACAACTTTTCACTCCTCACCCAACCTCTTCAAGACAGGAGCTCAGTGTAACCAGAGCCAGCAGACCTAGGAGCAGAAAACTCCCCAGAGAGAGGGAGGAGTCAGGGCTTGTTCACTCCACACACCCTTATCAGCCACCCAATAACCATGCCATGTCTTGGCGAGAAAGCACAGGATCACTTCTTTCATGTGTAGAAACACTTGGGTTTCATGTTCCTTTTGTCTCAGTTCATGTCTTAGGGTACAGAGCTGTGGTCACGTATCAAAGGGACCTCCCCTGCCAGCAGTGTGTAAGGGAAAACATGGGGTTTAGAGTCCCGGGCTACAAGTCTTGGCTCTGCCACTTACCAGACTTAAACCTCTGTTATTTCATTTTCTTTCTTTACACAGTCAGGCCGATGTTGGATGGCTCTCAAAGGAGAACACAGAATTGAGGTGAAATATTCTGAGAACATAGTTCAAGGGGCCCTACTAAGTTGTTTATCCTTCACCTGCTCCCTAAATTTTATTCTTCCAGTGAGAATCTTTATGATGAATCACACCTGATCTGATACCATTTATTTCCTTTCCCATATTCTAGGTATCCGAGGCACTCTGTCTTCCATTTGCCTCAGTGCTTTATAATGTTTTGTGTGATGAATGTATAGTCAGTAGAGCTTTGGCCTTTCAGTTTTTCCCTGCTTGCTGTGTGGGATGTGTGCACCTCTGGTGCTCCTCTCATTTGGATGTTGGAGTGCTAGAAGACAACTATGCATTTGAGAAGGGGGAAATCCTCAGAACCAGGATTCCAGAAGCTCCCAGAGCCATCTGGTACCATTCATAATGCTGACTGTCCAGGACAGCTCTTTCAGGAGACCATAAACAGAAGGCAAGAGCACGGCATGGGACCACGGGAAAGGAAAACCCAAAGCTCTCCTCTTCTACCCTGTACTGCCTTAGGAATGTCCCAGCTGTTTGGGGGTGTGAGTTCTTGTGTAACAAGAGCAGATATTAGTAGAAGATACTGAAGAGAGCCAAAGGTGCCTAGCTTTATAAACTTCAGGACAAATTTACCTATTCACCCAGAGCTTGAACCATCTTATATGCCCGTAGGTATCATGAGGTGAAAACACTCTTATAAGATTCCACAATAGAAGTTCTTTGTTAACTCCAGGGCAACAGGGAAGCCAAGACCACTAAAAGAAGTGGGAATAGTGAAGAGGGAAAATATACTACTTGCCTCACTAGGTGATTGTGAAGATTAAATAATGTAAGAGAAAACACTGGGGAAATTATAAAAAACTATATAAATATGACTTGGCATTAAAACTGTGAAAGATTCAAAGGTTTGTTCTGATATTTGGTCTTTGACCCCAGTTCTTGACAAAGCTCCTAAGACCTTTGTAATTTCCTGAGTGATAGGAGCATCTTTTGTTCTAATGAAGTGACTCTTGGTGGGTTCCTGGATGCCTCAGAATGAGGGCTTGTTACCAGGGAAACCAACCGTGTAATTTAAAGGGTAGAACTTAAAGTCTGATGAAGGAAGGGGGACTGAAGGTTCAGTTAACACCAATGGCCAATGATATGATCAATCATGCCTATATAATAAGGCCTCCATGAAAACCCAAAGGTTTGGGTGTGGAGAGCTTCCAGACTGCTGAACATGTGGAGGCTCCTGGAGGGAGGTACATCCAGAGAGGGCATGGAAGCTCCCTTCTCCCATACCCTATGCATCTCTTCCATCTGGCTGTTCATCTGTATTCTTTACAATATCCTTTATAAAAAATGGGTAAATATAAGTAAAGTGCCTTCTTGAGTTCTGTGAACTGCTCCAGCACATTAACCCAACCCAAGGGAGGGCTCACGGAAACCCCAATTTATAGACAGTTGGTCAGAAGTATAGGTCACAACCTGGGGCTTACAATTGGCATCTAATGTGGGGTAGTCTTATGAGACTGAGTCCTCAACCTGTGGGATCTGACACTATCTCCAGGTAGATAGTGTCCAAACTGAATTAACTTAAAGCAGTTGTCCCCAACCTTTGTTGTACCGGTGACTGGTTTCATGGAAGATAATTTTTCCACAGACTGGGGTTGGGGGTGGGGTGGGTATGGTTTCAGGATGATTCAAGCACATTACATTTTTTGTGCAGTCAAACCTCTCTGTTAATGATAATCTGTATTTGCAGCAGCTCCCCAGCGCTAACATCACTGCCTCAGCTCCACAGCAGATCATCAGGCATCAGATTCTCATAAGGAGCCCGCAACCTAGATTCCTCACATGTACAGTAGGGTTTGCGCTCCTCTGAGAATCTAATGCTGTCACTGATCTGACAGGAGGTGGAGCTCAGGTGGTGATGTGAGCGATGGGGAGCAGCTGTAAATACAGATGAAGCTTCGCTTGCTCGCCTGTTGCACACTTCCTGTTGTACAGCTCGGTTCCTAACAGGCCATGGACTGGTACCAGTCTGCAGCCTGGGGGTTGGGGACTGCAGAATTAGAGGACACCTTGCTGGTGTCTGAAGTGTATTGGCTGAGTGGTATGAATAGAGACTAGGAAAAACACTTTGGTGTTTTCATATCTCTTACAGGTATGTAATATAACTTTCAAATTATAGATGCTTATTAAACTGTAGTTATTTTAATTTCTAAAATTTCTCCTACATAGTCAGCCATTATTTTTATTTAATGTATAGACACATAATTTAATCCTTTTGTCATATTTTTTGTTGTTACACTTACTTGGGGACCTGCTTGTAAAGGCTGAATTTATATTTCATTGTATGGGAGTCTACCTCGTATTTCTTTATCATTTTCCTGTTGATGCGTTACTTCTGGACACATTATGTAACTTGATCCTTGTAAGAATTTATGATGGTCCCCAGGGCAGACGGCATCACCCCCAGTTTGCTGGCAAGGAAACTAAGTTTCAAAGAGGAGAAGGTGAAGGTTACTTGCTCAGGATTGGTGAAGTTCATAAGAAGTAGAGCTAGAATTTACATGCAGATTTCTGACTCCACATTCAGAATTTCTTCTACCACACTATGCTCTTCTTGGTAGACTCCCCTTAGTGAATCAAAACTTTTGCAGCTCTGGGTTGCACAGAGTAAGGCATTCATCTGAATAAAGCTGATCTGATTGAGCCTATAATTCTAAACCTGTTTGTGTTTGTATAATATGATTCAATAAATTTTCACTGTTGTCATTCAATATTTCACTTTCCAAGAAACATCAAGTGATGAGTGTGGTCCCCAGACCAGCAGCATCAGCTGCTGAAAATTTGTTAGAAATGAAAATTTTCAGGCACCTTTGGATCTGCTAAATCAGAAGCCTTGGGGTGGGAACCCAGCAATTTGTGTTTTCCCAAGCCCTCCTGATGATTCTCGTGCACACTCAAGTTTGAGAATCACTTCCATAGTCTGTTTTGGGGAACACCTGGCATCCTGTAGCTAAAGAAATCATGCCCTAGTATCTCCACCCCTAGCCAAGGATTGAATATAGGTGTGCTGTTTCCACTGAATGCCATGTTTGGTAACAAGCAAATATCTAGGGAAGGGAAGAAATGGAATTTGACATCCATATTCACCTGGAAAGAGGTTACATTTTTCTACCTTATGTAAAAAAAAAAAAAAATTTAAAGACGAGTATGTATTTTTAAGGAGATGGTTCCCATATCAAAGAACTTCATGATTAGGTTTCTGTCTCTATTCTTAAAAAGCTGTCTTTACTTAAAACTTTAAAACAAAGAGAATTTCTGCATTTTGCCTGAAATCCACAGGGATATGACATATCCTGATGACGTAAGCATTCCTCCTCCTCTTCCTTCCGGAATTAAACTGCTTCACAGGATGGGATTAGCTGTAATTTAGCAATCTGGCATTGCTGACCAACCCTCCTCCCACACTGCTTTCACAAAAGCAGAATCTTGGTGAATTGTCTCAAAATATTTGAAAAGGAACTTGAATCATAGCTCCAAGCCCACAGCACCAGGCCACCTTTATGCAGTTGATTTGCCCTGAGTAGCAGCTAAGAGTGCCTTTCCATAGCCTCATACCGTTTTTCCCCTTAGGGAAATCTGACCTTCAAGAATGTTTAAAGGATTCTTTATTGTCCTTTCTGAAAAAGTTATAAAACATCCTTGAAACAGTCAATTTTTTTTAATTGTTTTTTCCTTCACGCCTGTGTACCTGGGATTGCAAAAATGTGAGTTCTTCTTTTACTGCTACTTATTAAAATGTAAATATAAACTGTTTAGCAGCTGTGCATTCCTTCTGATACCCAAAATAGAAATCTCATTCATTAATTGGGCTCACTAAGAATATACTATAATAAAAATTTTAATAAGCAACAATATTTGAGTTATATATACTATTAAGCTTTATTCCCAGGAAAAAATGGGCTTTAATTCTAGGATGTCCCAATGTGAAGCTCTATTTCAGAAACTAGGCTGAGTGTCATCGTCATATCTCTGACCATAAATGGGAATAGATTCACTGTGATTTTGCTATGCAATTATGGTTCCATTATGTCCCATTACAGCAGGAACGTTGCCAATTTTAGTATCTGCAAATAAAGCAACTAATGAGCACACAGTCTAAGAACCTGTGTGTTTCCTGCCTCATGATGGAAGCTGGGGCCCAAGACTGAGCTGAGAAAGAAAAATATGCCACATGCAAATGAACAGTTAGGGTGTGTGTGTGTGTGTGTGTGTGTGTGTGTGTGTGTGTGTGTAATGAGTCTGGTTATCCAAGCTGTGCCACAAGCAAAGTAGGAATTGAAAGACGCCTATACTTGGAAATAGGAAATTTAGATTCAAATTCCATTTCTTCCATTTCCCAGCTGTGTATCGTTGGGCAACTTCTTTAATGTTTTCGAACTCTGAGTGTCAATGGAGCATACTAACTTCAAGATGTATTAGAAAGTTGTTAGCCCATGGATAAGAATGACCGTTACTAACTGGCTAAGAGCTCAACACAATGTGGCAGATATTGCAGATTGGCTCACTTTGCTCCCCTCTAACCCCTTTGTCATTTGTTTTGTCACATACTGCATTTAGAATGTTCAAGGCATCTTTCCCAGACTCTTTTCCAGTTCTGATTCTTCAGGTGATAGTATTTCTACCCAGCAAGTGCACCTGAATAACGTTAGGAAGGCAGACGACAGAAGTTGAACAGCTGCTGCTGCTTCTCTTTCTGCCAATCACCATCATGGAGGTATATGATTTTTCTCAGCAGCTGTCATAAAAATTTCAGCATCCAGACCCCAGTTTAGTGAGTGTCAAGGGGCAGTGAATGAGGACGGTTTGTTGGCACAGATCACTGAAGCACTCATCTTGTTACCAGCAGTTCTAGCAGATTTCCCGGCTTCCTCCAGCAGTAGCAGAGACATCAGTGCTTTAGTAAACCACTTCTGGCCGGGTGTTGTCATTCCTGAAAGCTCAGCTGACAACCTGCCCCTCCAACCAACCCTCCTAGTGACTGTGTAAGCACTAAGTCTCTGAATTAAATCTCATTCTGCTTTAAGCTAGCCAGAATGGTTTCTATTTTCTATAGCTAAGCTCTGGGCAGTGTGAGATGGTAAGGTTTTAAAGAAAATGAGTTTTGATAACAAGTACTAGAATCATCTTTTGCTGTAGGATATATAAGATTTGTTATTCAGATATTTGTCCTGTCCCATATCTTCTGATTATCTTCTCTGCATTTTGATGCATCCCCACATTACGAGTCTGCCTTCCCAAGGGAAAATTAAAAACAAAAAACTTCCCCAGGATCTCTTGTAGTGAGGGTTGCGAGGATGCAGCTTAGCTTCCAGTAATTAAATGTAGCTGCATGAGGCTTGGATGCAGAAGAAGGGTGCATGAGGAGGCAGCTGAGCGCAGACAGATCTATCACTCGGCAAGTGTGGTGCATCTGTTCCTCAGGGGCTTGTGGTGATGGGGCTCACGGTGTCCTGTGCCAGGCATGATCAGCAGCCAGCAGCAGGAGAGGTGTTTTCACACAACCACCTGCAGCATTCAGAGTTGCATGTTCTTCCTGGCTATGTTGTTCTTGCCAAGTAGCATCCACATCTGCTTCTTAGGCTCTCCTGGAGAGTCTTTGAGCTACCTAGTATCTTTGATAAATCCCCGTTGGCTTAAGCCAGTGTGAGTTTGCAGCTGAAGATACTGATTGATAAATAGGTAATCATGTAATCTTTTTGTCTGGTGCTTCTTATCTCTGTATGATTCTATGACATCTTTCCATGGCTTGTAGAATTATAATATTTTGAGCCAGAAGAAATCTTAGAAAAAGGACACAGTAACCACTCCACCATCTGCCATTTTAGAAATGTGCTATCTTAAGTGTAGAAAAATCAATTGGCTTGAAAAATAGATCTGGATTCAAAGCCCAAACCAGGTCTCTTTAGTACCAGTATGGTATTTGTTTCACTAGTCAACAGTTTCTACCAGAAAGAATGTGCTGACTTTCAAAACAGAGAACAGGATATATCCCAGAGAATTGGATATAAGAGCTTTAAGGGGTCTTTAAGAATGTCTTAAATAAAGCATTTTTATAAGGGAACATAGAATTATACTGTCTTAGTCCAGTGATATTCCAACTTCAATATTTTAATAAGTACTTTTAAAGTACATTTTACTCTAGAACTCTCAAAATGTTGAATCAGAAACCTACCCCTTTAACAATGGCAAGTGACAGCTTATGAAGTGTAGCAACCTGCAATCATCTCTGAAATTACTCATGGTTTTCCAAATTAAACTCTGTAGTGTATTCATACTATGCGCAAAGGATATATCATGATTGATTGATAAATTTGTGGTGGTAAATCTTAATTGTAGGCTCATTCCAAGTTACAGTTAAACTACTTAACTACTCAGTAATTTTCATAGTAAAAACCTCAAAATTCTTCTATTTATACTTAATAAGAGCTTTATTTAAAAAGTATTACATTCTTTCTCATTGTTGAAAATTATTGAGTGCATAGACCAAAAATATTAAAGCCATTCTGCTGCATAATCCCAATTCTCAGGCTGGTATGAATCTTTCCTTACTATACTATGTCTGCCACTTGAATATTTCCATAATGGGCTCTGGAGAGAGATTGTCTTGATATAAAATCTAGCTTTTTTATTTTCTAGCTATGCATGACCTGAGAACCTCGGCTCTTTGTGTGTCTGTTTTATTGTCTCTTATATAAAGATAATAATAGTATCTACCTCATAGAGTTATTGTTGCAATTAAATGTGATCATACCTCTAAAGTGGGGCAATGCCTGGTGCATTTGGGTCAGTAAATGTTATCTACTTTATTGAATGGTGTGGTATATTGCATGGATTTTAAACATATATTAATGCAGAAGGAGAAGAACTTGTATATTTTACTCATTGATGTACTAGTTAAACTCACCTAATGAGGAGCACTGATAATCTAAATTATAGGAGCAAGAATAATAATAATCTTGCCTGTGCTTAGATTATCATCTAAAGGAAAAAGGGTCCAATGAAGGAGAGGTTCCTTTAAAATATTTATATTTAGTTCTTTCCTGAGGTACTACATGATTGCAGTAGAAGATTTAGAGGAAAATAAACAACCCAGCCAAGTAAAAATATTCATTAATCTCATTCCAGAAGTATTCATGGATCATGCCTTGATTTATTATTCTCTAAATTTTTAGTGTGTGTGTACACACATATACTTAAAAATTTTTAAATCTCTTATGTGAAAAATAGAAGAGCTAATTTTAAGGGGAACTCAATGTATGTGTTCTTTTCTTTTTTTTTTTCCCACCTTTTCACCTAAATTTTCCCTTAACAAACTATCCTGAATATCTTACTGTGTCATTTAAAAGTATAATTTTGATGGATGTACAATAGTCCCTTCAATATATAAACCATAATTTATGTATGTAATGAATTGCCAGTTATTAGAAATTTAATGTCCCATTCTATCACTTCAGGGAATACCCTTGTTTACTTTAGCATCCTTGATTATTTCCTTAAGCTAAATTCTTAAGAGTAAAAATGCTGAGTCTAAAGTTTGCACATTTTAAAGTCAAAATTTGGCTTGTTATTAAAGCAGCAACTTTTTTATTGTGGTAAAATAAACACAAAATTTACCTTTTAACCTTTTGTAAGTGTACAGCTCAGAGGCACTGTATGTTCACACTGTTGTGTGACTGTCACCACCATCCATCTCCAAAACATTTTCATCATCCCAAACAGAAAGTCTGTATCTATTTAAAAATAGCTCCCCTTTCCCCATTCCCCTCAGCCCTTGGTAGCCTCTACCGTACTTTTGCTTTCTATAAATTTACCTATTCCAGCTACCTCAATTAAATGGACATATACAATAGTTTTTCTTGTGTGTCTAGCTTATTTTACTGAGCATCATGTTTTTAAAGTTCTGCCATGTCGTAGCATGTCTTCGAGCTTCCTGCCTTTTTAAGGCCAAATATGTTCCATTGTATATGTACTCCATAGTTCATCTATTCACTTCTCCATGAACATTTGTGTTGTTGAGCAACCACTTTAAAATCAATCAGTGTGGACCCACTGAATTGATAGACAAGATCCACTTGTGTTTTGCTCCAGTCCATGTTATCTGTGTTAGGATAAAACTGAAAAGAGCCATCAAATCAAATAAGAAGTAGCTTTTTAAAAAGGTACCTGACTCAAGTAAATCAAGCCTACTTTTAAGAGTTAGGAAAATAGACCGGGCGCGGTGGCTCACGCCTGTAATCCTAACACTCTGGGAGGCAGAGGCGGGTGGATCGCTAGAGGTCACGAGTTCAAGACCAGCCTGAGCAAGAGCGAGACCCCTGTCTCTACTAAAAATAGAAAGAAATTATCTGGCCAACTAAAAAAAATACATATATATATAAAAAAAAAAAATAGCCGAGCATGGTAGCACATGCCTGTAGTCCCAGCTACTCGGGAGGCTGAGGCAGGAGGATTGCTTGAGCCCAGTAGTTTGAGGTTGCTGTGAGCTAGGCTGACGCCACGGCACTCACTCTAGCCCGGGCAACAGAGTGAGACTCTGTCTCAAAAAAAAAAAAAAAGAGAGTTAGGAAAATAGCCTATTTAAGAAAACATTGTTGATAGATGTATGATTGAATTAGATGAATTATATAAATCTTTACCAGAAGAATGATGTGTATTTTAGTATATTTTGGATATTATGTGTTTCATAGATATATGTTGGAGTCTAATCTATTTTGATAGGAACTAAAAATTTGGTTTGGATCAAAAGAACCAATAAACTCTTTTGGGTTAAAGGTACTAGATATATTTGGATCATAGGACAATTCTCCAAAAGCCTTCGATAGAGACTGCTAGAAAATGTCGATAGTTGTTGACTAAGGGATGTATAGGAGTTCATTGTACTATTGTTTTGACTTTTGTGTATGCTTGAAATTTTTCATAATCAAAATGTAAAAAGCATCAAAAAGTTTACATAACCTGGGGCAATATACCAGTACCACCTTGGTTGGGCAACAATGCAATGTATAGATTTTTTGGGGGGTGGGGGGACAGTGTTTTACGACATTCTTCCTACTGTGAGAGAGAACTTTGAGCAGTTCTAGTTTGGTATCCAAGTCTGTTTCTTTTCTATATGGTCAACCATTGGTACAAAAAATAGCTGCCCTCAAGAGCATTGGCAGGTGTGTTCAGAGAGGGCACTGTATGGGCACTAAAACCTAACTTGATTCCAAAGCACCTCTTTGCAGCAGAGGCTCTAATAAACTATCTTGGTTAGTTTTTGAACCTAGAAAGGCTTTGCAAACATGTACATGAAGCAAATAAACACTACACAATTGTTAAAAATAGAATTCCTGGGCATCCATTATATATAATTTTAAAGTATACTTAGCTTTTAAATGTTGAACAGCTTGAAAGGTTGGCAGGTTTGAAAACTGATGTTCTGTATCTCAGGGCAGGCAAAGTAAAATGTTTTTGAGTAACTTTTTTTTTTTTCTGTCAAGTCCTCACCTAGTCAGTACCTTAAATTACACTCTATTACATGAAAGATGAAAGTGCTAATTTTAAGGATATAACAACAATGCAACTGAGATTATGAGTGATTCCAGCTTCTGCTAATATTTAGAGCTCTTTGAAGGACGTGGCACAATAGATGAGAGTGATGGATGAAGAAAATGTCGGCCTTTTATCCAGTGATTTAGTGGGCTTAAAATAGGTTGAGTCTAGTATTAATAATTGCTGAGAATAGTGATGAGACCAAAGGTAGGCCTTGGCAGGTTGGGAGCGAACAATGTGGACTGCTATTTTAAGTGGGAAACTATACCAAAACCAAGGCAAATGTTGAGATATATAGAACCTCATTTATTGGAAAAATCCATCTAGAAATTCACATAGTATATGGAGTTAGGAAACATGATCAATTAGTCCTTCGTATTGTATTGAGGACTCATTTTTGTGTGGAGTGCAAGTGCACTGTATTAGGGCTTAGGGTGTTATATCAAAGGGAGTATCATAGTCTCTGCCTTCAAGTCAATCTGCAGGCAGAGAAATGAGTTCTGAAAGGATGAAACCCTCAATCTAAAACAGACAGACACATGTGGGTTTGTCTTTGGATTTGGGTCCATGTAGATTACGTGAAGATTTTCTTTAGGGCTGTGTTAAAACTCTAGATTTCAAGTGATAGAAACTAAATATAAACCAGTCTAAGTAGGAACCAGCTGGCAAATTCTGAACCACAGAAAAGGCAGGGAGGAACTGAATTGAAGACAACTGAACCAGAGCTGGACTCTGTTAGACTTTTCTCTCTCAAAGTCATTGATTTCTCTCTCTCTCTCTCTCTCTCTCTCTCTCACTCTTTCTCTCTCTGAGGGGGAGGAGATTGGGGAGGGCTTGTCTTCTCTTACTATGTTAAAATTTGCGCAACAAAATTTAGCATTCTAACCATTTCTAAGTATACAATTCAGTGGCATTAAGTATGTTCACAGTATTGTACAACCTTTACAATCAACCATTTCTAGACTTTTTTCATCATCACGAACAGAAACCCTGTACCCATTAACAATAACTCCCCATCCCTCCTTCCTCCTAGCCCCTAGTAACCACTATTCTACTTTCTGTCGGTACAAATTGTGTACTCTAGGTACCTTATATAAATGAAACCACAAAATGTTTGTCCTTTTGTGTCTGGATTATTTCACTTAGCATAATGTTTTCAAGGTACATTCATGTTGTAGCATGTGTCAGCATTTCATTCCTTTTTATGGCTGAATAATATTCCATTACATATATATTCCACATTTTCTTTATCTGTTGATGGACATTTAGGTTGTTTCCACCTTTTGGTTATTGTGAATTATACTGCTATGATCGTTGACGTAAAAGTATCTGTTTGAGTCTCTGCTTTCCGTTCTTTGGGGTATACACCTAAGAGTGGAATTGCTGGACCATGTGGCAATTCTATGTTTAACTTTTTGAGCAATTCTTTATCTTTCATATTTGCTTCATTCTCTCTAAATAACATCTCCAAAAGGATATAAACAATAGCTTCTAGCATCTCCAGGTTCACAAACTCAACAGTATTCAGACCAGAGAGGAGGGACTATCTTCCTCTAAAGGGTCCAATAACCTGGGAAGTAAATCTGGCTGACTAACTTGTCTCTTAAACTCTTATCTACAGCAGTTGCTGTTGAAGGTCAGGGGTGGTGTATGGAGGGATGATTATTGGAGATTCCTGGAATTGGACTGATAGATAGTCAGGTTCCCATTGCTTGGCTGAGGAAATGGAGTCATGTAAGAAAATGACAGTTCTGATTTGGGACATGTGTTTAAATCTGGGAGGAGAGGAGTGCAATTACCAAAAAGAAGAGGGGAGAGAGAGTCTAGACACAGCTACTCAAGAAATCCATGTGAGCTATGTGACCATCCTAAATCTGCAAACCTCAAAACAGTTTCATTGTGTTTTGTTGCTATGCTTTGTGGCTCATATAGTCAGTCGAGGCAGGTTAACACACACACACACACACACACTCACACACACACACAAAGAAAGGAACCTAATATAATTTAAAATATTTAACAATCCATAGTAAATGTCTTCGAACACTTGTTTAACATGTACAGTAATGTTTTGAGGGAAAAATCCTGTGACAATTACTTCATATAGATATAGTTGAAGGTTGCATTTAAAAAATTCTTTGCTTCCAATATGAGCTTATTTTTCAGCTTTAGTCCCATCACCGATACATTTCCAAACGATATTAAAGCAGCAGAGAATAACACTGTTACCTTGACTTTCATCTACTTATTTCATTTCTACTCTTATCTGAACCTTGGATTCAAATTATGTCAAATAGATGGAAACTGATCCATCGAGAATTGCATTACTAGCAATTTCTTACTCCTACTGGATTTTGGAACACAAAGCCAAGAGTTGGTGTGACTTATTTAGTTGTCCCATCAAATCAAATTTCTGATTTGATCTGATTTCAGAACTTATGAGGTTTTCTGTGCTTTAAAAACTTCTATTTCATATTTACACATCCAGTAAAAAGAGCTATCTTCTATAAATGTATAAGCCTAAGCACATATATTTTTCTTATTTATTCTCTAGTACTTCATCCCAACTAATCTTTCTTTCCTTTCATAATGATGTTATTGCATTATTTATTTCCTATTTTTCATTTTTTTATTCATTCTGTATCTTGCATCTTCCATTTTAAGCATTGTTTCAATTTTAAGCTTTCATTCCATCATCATCCATTTCATATCTCTTATTCCACTCATAGGTCATTCACTTTGTATCTTAGTTATCTCCACAAATTAACAAGCATAATGTTCAAAGGAATGTCTTGGTTACATATATTTATTGGCATGCTATAAATTACTGCTTTTTCATAAAGGAGAGGGGAAGTCAATACAGTTTGGAGAAGAAATGCGAAGAGAATCATATTGATAATGGCTGTTCATTTGGTCTTAAAAACAATACTTATCCAGTTATAAATTGACATAGAATTAAATTAACTTTTTATGTACTATGGTCTCTCTGTCTCTCATTTCTCTCTCTCTCCCTCACCCCTCCCCATCTCTCCCAACTTCTTTCCCTTTCCCCTCTCCCTTTCTCCCTACCCCTCTCCCAAATGCAAACATGTTAGTTTTCTAGGAAAAGAAAATTTATCTTTGTAAGATGGTTATTTATGTCTCTTCAGTTTACACAAGCAAACACCAAAGGAAGGATTGAGTCTGTCTTTTTTTCTTGGAGGTGTATCTGGAAAGGAGATGTACCTTTGTTACCCTGGATTTGGCTATGAACCCACAAGTTGCTGTTACCACCAGACTTACCCACAAATTTTCCTGGTAGAATGTGAAGGAAGGCTTTGGAGAAAGATACAGGGGAAATGAAGGATAGTTGTGAATCAAGGAGGCATACATAGAAGGAGAAAGGCTTTCAGAATTTTTAGACACTTAAACATTCTGTCCCTGTCTCAGGAGATGTCAGTGTACTTTGGAGTCATTAATTAAGTGTTAGTGACTAATTTCCATTGCTTCCCTTTCCCTCCCTCCTTCTCATACTAGTCACTTTTTTCTCCCTTGGTTAACCTCACTGATTCCATTGGTTTTCTTCTCAACAACTAATTATAATAATAATTTTGAAATGTGCATTCTAAGTTGGCATCCTGACCTCTATCTATTTTTCAATCATGGCATACTGCTTATCATCCCTTTTCAATCAAGAAACATATTGGGCTTTCTTTCTGTTGGCTTTTCCTCTCCTATTTTGAAGACAGACATGCTTCTTGCCATACCAGGCATGGAAAGTTCCCATAATCTCAGGCCCATCCCATTCCAGAAGAATCTCCTTTGCAAAACTAGAAAAATAATGCTAGTTCTTTGTACACTTGGTGGAAGCTATGAACTTTAGACTTATCTTGACAATTTAATCCAAGGCCTTTAACATTTTTAATGGATTCCATTTCCTATTCTTTTAATTATTTCTGTCCTTTTCTTTTAAGACTTCTCAGTTTTCAAGATAAAGAGCTAAAACCAGACACATTACTCTAATAAGGTTCTGGTCAATGAGGTTATAATGAGAAGGTTCCCACAATGCTTAAGTGCTAATCTTTTACTGTATTCTCTCATGAATGTCTTTTAAACTGTTACAGGAAGCCTGGCTTTGTGGTTTCCAGTACTCCCACTCCTATGATTCCCTCTGGACTTCCCAGACATCAACTTCCAGGGAGAGTGTTGGCCTTTGTATGATCTCATGGTCCTTTTCTCTTACAATCTCTTCAGAAAAGTGTTTCCTGTAGTTAGGCCTAGAGAGAGAGCAGGACATTGCCCCCACTTCCACTTCCCACCCACCTCTATCCCATTGGTTTGGAAGGAAACTTGAACTGCAAGCCATCCACAGGCTTGGAAGAGTGGTTAGCAGAATTGCTTACATAGATTCCAAGACAGAGTATAAAATAAAAATGTGGGCACTTTGTTCAAAAATTAAGAATTTCAAGATGGCGACAGCAAAGCATTAAAGCAAACATTAAGGCTCTTCTAAGCACAGGGCATTGTGTGACTCCACAGGTCACATGCTCATAAAGCAAAGAGATGGTGAGGAACCCCAGGGAGAGCATGGGGTATCGTATTTTATGTTCTCTGTTTTGTTCTCTACACAACCGATTTATGCAAAATGAGTGAGTGAACAAATTTTCCTATTCATTAGGGTATTAAAATGTATTCCCCCCTTTGTGAGTCATGTTTAGTATTTCTTTGCTTATTATTTCAATGCATGGTTCCTTTCCTCTCCTTATCAATAGCCAGATTCCCCACATCAGTATATTGACCTGAATTTGCTTTCACTGAACTTTTTTCTTGTAAAATATCATTTTTTTCTTATAAATACACATAGTTGCACAAAAGGGATGCACAGAATATGAGGGCTGTCCAGAAAGTATCCAACCATTGTTAATATAGTGAGAATGGTTACATGGCTGGACACTTTCTAGACAGCCCTAATATATGTGGTCTACCTATTTCAAACAAGGCTGTTGGATGCAAATGTGTATAAAATATAGTCTTTGCCCCCAAATGTCTTCCTCTTTGAGGAGAGAAGGCAAAAGTAAATAAAAATCAAAATAAACATTATTTAAAAATTGATATAAAGGACAATTCTGTGGCATGTAGAAATACTGATGTTGCCTTCACTTTGTCCAATTCTGTTTTAATCCTTAGTTGTGATTTTCTGGGACAGGATGAGACCAATCCCTTCCCAAGCACTACTTTATATGTGTTAGTTCTCAAGTAAGCAGTAGATAACTTAGAGATCAGTCCTTACATTCATTCAGTACCTCCAGCTCTCATATCATAGTACAAAACTATAACGGGTAGTATCATGCAGCAGAAAGACAATTAGAGTAGGAATCTATAGATCGGGTTTGGTCTGCCTCACCAGCTAATAGAGCTTAAGGCACGTTATTTTTACCTTCTTCAAGCCTTAGTCTCTTCATCTGCCAAAGTAAGATTAGTAATGCCTTCCTGGTTGACTAACAAATTTACCACAAGTATCAAATAAAATTAATTTTGTAACCACATTTAATGTTTAGGAGGTTTCCTTCTAGGAGCAATACTCTGAGAGATACAGACATTCCTAGACAGGGTCCTGACCCTCTAAAACCTTATAATCCATGAAAGAACTGAGACAAATACAGGAGACAAATACTATAAAGAAGAAAAATAAAACCTATCAGAGAGTTCAGACTGGTTAATGAATTGAGTATGGAAGGCAGGCATGGCATTATGAGAGGAGCATTGGTGTTGAGCCTGATTGAGAAAACATACTCTAAGGAACAGAAAGAATATTAGCCAAGTCAGGGATATGGGAGCGCCTACAACATTTGGAGACCCTAAAAGATCATTTTTCAAAAACCTAAGAATTGTGAAGGGAAAAGGAAGTTAAGTCATCAAGAGTCTTGACCATCTGACTGCAGAGTTAGAAGTTTTTTCAGCACACAGTGTAGATAGAGCCTTTTGAAGAATGTGGAAAGAGTATTATCAGATCAGATCAGATGTTATATGTGAAAGCAGTTTTAAAACAAGTGAGGTTATCTTATAGCAGGCATTCAATAAATTCTTATATCCTGTTAGATGGATTGCATGTCCAGCCATGGTATCAATGTCCCAGTTGACAGTACCAATGTGGTGTTCTCTGAGGTGCCTACTTCTGCCAAATAGTGTAACATCCTGCCTTCCAAGTGACTGGAAAAAATCAATCTCACTTGTTATTTCAATGACTAGACAATGGAAAATAATCCACGTGTTCAAAAGTTTTATAGATACCAGAACCTTGAGAACTTTTTTAAATTTCATAATTTTTTAATTTCATACTGATCTTGGCAAAGATGGTTGAGCCAAAGTTATCAGTGAGATGATAATGACTAACAATATAAATATTAATATAATAACAAAAATAACTACCTTCTATGGAACACTTGCTATTTTCAGGAATTGTATAATTGCTTTAATTACATTATTAAATTTGGTCCTCACAACAGTCCTCTAATGTAGATTTTTTTGTTCTCTATATAGGTAAAGAAAGTGATATTTAGAGATATTAAGTAATTTGACCAAGACCACACACCTGTAAGGCATTGGTACTGATTTTCCAGCCCAAGTGTTTTATAATCCAGAACCTGAGCTCTTAACAACCTTGCTATTGGTTTTCATTTTTATTCTCTGTGTTTCCTAATGTTTCTACAATGAGCATATATTGGTCATGGATTTAAATAATAACTCATTTTATTTTCTGAAAATTACCTTAAAGAACAAGATTTTCCACCTGTCTGATACTGATACGGCTTTTGCTTCCACATTGTAGGGTTAAGTTTTGTCAAGATGGAAGAATGTTTTCATCTTCTTAATCATGCCTACCAAGATCACATTTTGAATCTACCGTAATGAAACACTTTAAAGCTGTTTTACTTCTCTCTGGCTCTGATTCCAAGTCTAAAGTACAATATTAAAAAATCTTTGATCACAGCTTTTGTATATGTGTGAGATAAGCCTGATTCCAGTGGGGACGTAGTCTGGAGGTGATGGTGAGAGGGTTGCCACAGGGTTGGACACTCTGCTGTCCACCATCTCAGTGCAGAGCATGGTGAGGACCATCCCACTGTCTTTCCCACTCAACACAGTTCACATTTGTCAACTCCTCCTGCCTCTTCCATGGTCTTGAGGCCCCACGATGAGGAAGAGAAGCCAATACACCAAACCTTTCCTCACTAGGGATCACTGAATGATGAATATAGATGCACTCTCAGGGATAGTCTCATCCAATTATTGCCATCCCAGAGAAGGAAGCAAGTGCCCTTGATCAAGGTCACCCAGTGTGTTAATGAAAGTTTCAACAGGATGTTCTAGAAACTGCCAGACATTCAGGAATAAATAAAACAAACTTAGGCAAGTGAATATACATGGTGGGGAAGGAGTTAAGAGTCAAAAAAAGTATCTTAATATTTTGTAAAACAAACTCAGAATTATTCAATGTTTCATTCAGTTTATTTTATAGAATCCTAATCTTGAAAAACCTTCAATTTCCAGACATATGCAAAAGCTAGTGCTACGGTCTTTAACTAGGATCCAAGACAATTTTTAACTCTCAAACTTTAAATTTTTAAGAAATTCCTTTAAGTCAGCTGAACGTGCTTGTTTTGCTTCTGCTCAGAGTCAATGTCTTTATTCACCCGTCAGTCTTACTTGGTGGGCAAGCTGTCTTCGCAATCTTCCTCCTCTCCAACTGTCTCGTTGATTGTCACTTGAGCCTGTTAGTCATACGTCCTTGGGTGAATGGTGGGTGGCAATTAGCAGCCTCTCTCCAAGGTATCTCCTGGTGCACGTGGCCTCCTTGTCACTTTGTAAGAAAAATGGCTGGATAACAGTCGTCATCTCCCGGTGATCTGCCTTTCTGAAAGTGGGATCAGCATCTCATTTCTGATTATGCTCATTAAAAGTTGTGTTGTCAGCTTACGTGGCAGAAACAGCACTCTCATTAGGCATGTGATTTGTTCCTATAATGTTCATTAAAATCTCATTTTATTTGGAGGAAATGGCAACTTTTTTTATGGGCATACCAGAGAAACAGATGTGGAATCAGTAGGTAGCAGCTGTCAGAAAAAGATAAAATAAAAATTGGCAGCATCCAACAAAGAATGTTTGAAGCCTAAAATACTTTGGGGCTCAAACTGATTCCTAAATCATTGTTGGCGTTCTTTGATCCTAGCGAATGATCACCTATTAATTTGAAAATTGGCAAATAATTTTCAAATTCATATGAAAAATATTTCTCTGAAATGAAAGCTTTAGGTGTCTACCGCTCTTTGATTCTGACAAGTAAGAATTAAAATAAAATTAATTATTTCTGTTTCTATCAGGAAAAACATAGTATATCTAGGGCTATATGCTTAGGGCACTTACTACTTAGACTAAGATATCTTCTGTCCCATCCAGGAACCTATTAGTTCTAAAGGAATCACAATAATCCCTAAATTCTGGTTCTAGGGAAAGCATAGGGAGAGGGAATTGATCTGACCTTTTTCCCTGTTCTCAACTTGCTTCCTCCCCTAGGGATTTAAGGCAGAGCCTTAAAATGTTCAGATCTTCCCTGCCAACCCCTAGTCAGTCCCTACTCTATACATCCATGGTTAGATGATTACTTGGTAATTTGGTATTTAAAGAAATACAAATACCTGGCTAGTGAGTGGACCTTGAAAGATGATTCAAGAGTGGCTATGTGGGCTTGTGACCTTCCACAAAAGCAACCAATTCCTTACTCCTTCTTCTATTTCCAGACCTTTGTTAATTGCATTGCTCTTTATGTTGGTCAATGGTTGATGAAGAGAATACAACTTGATCCCATTTTATGTGTTAGATATCATCCTAAAAATGCTGTCACTTGTGCATTTAACCATACTCTAATTATAACATTAAAATTCCAAGCTCACTTTCCAAGGAGAAAAATAATAATCCAAATGACTTAAAATATCAAAATTAAAGAAGCATTATTCTGTTGTGTTATTTTTGTGTATTTACCTCAAAAAGGTAAAAAAAATGACCAGTCAACCTTCATTATAATTGCATATTCATTTAAAACTGCAGATATACCAAAATACAAGATTATAGCACATATATACAGCCTGTTTGGAGTTAGGATATATTCCAGAACTTGAGAAGAAAAGTCAGAGCCTTGTACAGTAACGTAATAATAATATAATAAAGGATTTTCCAGGAAAAAAAACACAAATTAATGAATGAAATTAGGAGGGAACATAGAATTCAATGCCCACTTGTACAACAGTGGTTCTTCTTCAATTTTTTATGGCTAAGAAAGCCAACACAATTTGAATCTGAGTATTTCTTATTTTTATTATTTCAAAGTATTACAGGGAACAAATGTTTTTGGTTACATGGTCTGCCACCCAGATAGTGTTCATTGTACCCATTAAGTAAGTTTTCACCCACCCCCACCTCCCCTCTCCCCGCTGTTTTATGTCCATTGAGATTTACTTCACTCTCTGCACATATGTGCTCCTCAGTTAGTTCCAATTTAATAGTGAATACATATGGTACTTGTTTTTCCATTCTTTAGATACTCCACTTAGGATAATGGTCTCCAGTTCCATCCAAATTGATGCAAAAGGCATTAATTCATCCTTCTTCATGGCTGAGTAGTATTCCATGGTATACATATACCACATTTATTAATATACTCATGCATTGATGGGCATTTGTGTTGATTCTACATCTTTGCAATTGTGAATTGTGTTGCACATTCAAGTGCAAGTGTCTTTTTGAAAAAATGACTTCTTTTCCTTTGGATAAATACCCAATAGTAGGAATGCTAGATCAAATGGCAGGTCGACTTTTAGTTCTTTGAGGAATCTCCATACTGTTTTCCATAGAGGTTATACTAATTTGTGTTCCCACCAACAGTAGTATAAGCATTCCTTTGTATCTACATCCACACCAGCATCTATTGTTTTTGAACTTTTTAATAAAAGCCATTCTAACTGGGGTAAGGTGATATCTCATTGTGGTTTTGATTTGAATTTCCCTGATGATTAGTGACATTGAGCATTTTTTCATATGTTTATTGGCCATTTGTCTATCGTCTTTTGAGAAGCTTCTGTTCACATCTTTTACCCAGTTTTTAATGGAGTTTTATTTATTTTTTTCTTGCTGATTTGCTTGAGTTCTTTGTAGATTCTGGTTATTAGTCCTTTGTTAGATGTATAGCTTGCAAATATTTTCTCCCATTTTGTAGGTTGTCTATTTGGTCTATTAATTATTTCCTTGGCCACGCAGAAGCTTTTTAATTTAATCAAGTCCTGTTTATTTATTTTTATTTTTGCTATGATTGCCATTGGGGTGTTCTTCATAAATTCTTTGCCTAGACAGATATCTATAAGAGTTTTTCCAACATTTTCTTCTAGAATTCTTATGGTTTCATGTATTACATTTAAGTCCTTTATCCATCTTGAATTAATTTTTGTGAGTGGGGAGAGATACGGATCCTGTTTCATTCTTCTGCATGTGACTATCCAATTTTCCCAGCACCATTTATTGCATAGGGATTCTTTTCCCCAGTCTATGTTGTTGTCTGCTTTGTTGAAGATCAGTTGGCTGTATGTGATTGGTTTTATATCTGGGTTCTGTGTTCCATGTACTGATGAGAAGAATGTATATTCAGTAGTTTTTGGGTAAAATGTTCTATAAATGTCTGTTGGTCCCATTTGATCTAGAATCCTATTTAAGTCCAGTGTTTATTTATTTTATGCTTGGATGATCTGTCCAGTTCTGTCAGTGAGGTGTTGAAGTTCCCAGAAATGTTGCTGTTTATCTGTTTGCTTAGATCTAGTAGGGTTTGCTTAATGAATCTGGGCACTTCTGTGTTAAGTGCATAAATGTTTAGGATTGTTGTCTTCATGCTGAATTGCACCCTTTACCATTCTATAATGACCATCTTTGTCTTTTTTTACTATTATTGATTTAAAGTCAATTTTATCTGATATGAGAATGGCTGAACATGCTTTCTTGTGGTTTCCATTTGCAAGGAATATTTTTTCCAACCCTTCATCTTGAGTCTGTATGAGTCCTTGTGGGTTAGATGTGTTTCCTGGAGACAGCAGATACTTGGCTTGTATTTTTTGTCCATTCACCTAGCCTATGTCTCTTGAGTAGGGAATCCAAGCCGTTGATATTGATTGATAGAATTGATATGTGGGATACTATTCTGTTCATAATGTTGGGTATACCTTATTGCTTTGTTTTGCCTCTTGTACTATTGTTTTATATGAGCTCTGAGCTTTAGATTTTGGGTAGTTTTACTCTGGTAGGTGACTACTGTGCTGATCTATGTATAATGCAGTTCTGAGTATTTCCTTCAGGGCAGGTATGATCTTAAAAAATTCCCTAAGTGATTGATTGTCTGAAAAAGTCTTTACTTCTCCTTCATATATGAAATTTAGTTTTAAGAATACAAAATTCTAGACTGACAGTTGTTCTGTTTGAGAAGACTGAAGATGGGGACCCAATTCCTTCTGGCTTATAAAGTCTCTATTGAGAAGTCTGCAGTTAGCCTGATTGGTTTTCCTTTGTAAGTTACTTGATATTTTCACCTTACAGCTCACAGGAGTTCCTCCTTCTTGTTGACTTTGGTCAGTCTGATGACTGTGTTTTGGTAATCACCTCTTTTCAATGAATCTCCCAGGTGTTCACTGACCTTCCTAAACCTGGATGTCTAAATCTCTAGCAAGACCAGGGAAGTTTGCCTCAATTATTCCCTCAAATACGTTTTCCATACCTTGCTTGTTTTCTTCTTCACCTTCAGGGATGCCTATGACCTTGTATTTGGCCATTTTACATAATCTCACGATGCCTGCAGGCTTTGTTCATTGCTCTTAATTCTCTGTCCTTTATTTTTGACTGATTGAGTTAATTTGAAGGTGTTGTCTTCAGGCTCATAGGTTCTTTCTTCTGCCTGGTCTAGTATATTCTTAAAACTTTCCACAGTGTTTTGTATTTCCTTAAATAAATTTTTCATTTCCAGAAGTTCATTTTGTTTTATTTTTTAATATGTTGATCTTTTCAGTGAATTTTTTACTTATGTCCTGAATTGTTTTTCTGGTTTCTTTTAGTTGGTTTTCCATTTCTCTTGGATTTCCTTGAGCTTCCTTACAATCCATATTTGGAATGCGTTATCCATCATTTTAATATTTTCATTTTGGTTGGTATCCATTGCTATAGAGCTGGTGTTCCCTTTTGGAGGTGTTTTGCTCTGATTTTTTGTGCTTCAGGAATTCTTTTGTTGATTCCTTCCCATCTGGAACAGCAGTTGCTTCTTACTTTTGTATTTTTTTGTTTGGTTAGATAGGGCTTTTTCCCTTTCCCTCACTTGTATGGGTGTGTTTGTAGCATATGTTGGGTGAGAACCTTTGGCATAGCTCGTGGGTGCTTTAATGGCAATCTATGTTCTGGCTGGATGCCTTGGTTATAGATATCCTTAGTGTGGTAGTTTTCTTAGCTGCTAGTTGTTTGTAGGCTGTAGTAGTCGTAAGCTATGGGAGTGGGCAGATTCCCTATCTCTCTTTGATAACGGAGGATAGAGGTCTTTGAAATGCTTTCTCTTTACCCAGCCCTGTGGTCTACTTAACAGTGTGAATTGTAATGGCAGGCTCAGTTTAATCTCTGAGACAGTAGGTGGTGCTTGTGGGTGAGAATCAACCACACTCTGTATGATTGAGTCAGTGAATGCTGTAAAGGGTGTGCAAATTCACCTCCCTGTCAGTAGATGGTGCTTGCCAGAAGGAACAAGCTGCAGAATTGTTTTGGGGTCCTGTGACCAGCTCTAGTCCTTCAGGAGAAGCACTCAAATGCCCCATGTGGTGGGTGGGGCCCTGTAATTTCCAGGTGAGTCTTTATTCTGCCACAGTAGAGGCAGGTGGGGGAGTGAGACTGGGCAGGGCTGGGTTGGGTGAGTTTGCCCTCAGGCTCCACAAAAGCTGGCAAGGTAGCCATTTTGGCAGGGGTCAAAGGTCTGCTCCCAGCTTCTGGGTAAAGCCTCCAGGGAGGGGCTGAAGTGGCCCCACCCAACCAAAAAGTCTGCTTGTGGAAGTGGGGACATCTGAGACCCACAGTCACACTGTCTGGAATGGGTTTTGCTCTTCTCTCCCCTTCCCTGCTCCACAGTTTTCCTCTGGAATCTGCCAGCAGGCAGGAGCTCAAGTTATCCAAGCCCTCCCACAATTGCATGGTGGACTGGCAGGTTCTCTGCCCAGGATCCTGGCCCAAGCTGAGAGCGCAGCCCCCCTGTAGGGAGAGGAGTACCCCACAAGCACACTGTAGCTAGGACACACACTGCACTCTCCTCTCAGATCTGCCCATGTGGGCTCCCTCACCTTCCAAGACTAGTTCATAAATCTCCCCTCTGTGCCCCCTAGCAACATGATTGAGACCTGGAGTATGGGATCTCATCTGCAGGCCTTCCCCCAGATCCCCAAAGATCAATCCCTGACTATGCCAGGGAGAAGCGTGCTGGTCCCGAGTTGCCTATGGGGTGCTCATTGTGCCATGGTAAGCTCTACTTCCTCAGTACTTCCTCAAGTACTCCTCAGGTGGAGTACTTGAACGCCTCAGGCTTTGGGAAGGGCCCTGTAGCTCTCTGGGGGTTGCTTGATCTCCACCACAGCAGAGCTGGGTAGAGAGGTGAGGCACAGTGTGTTTAGGTTGCACAAGCCTGGAGGGCCTTGCAAAGCTCCAGCAGGGCTCAGAGGTTGCTTTCCCGGCCACTAGGGGGAGCCGCTGGGAGGAAAGTCAGGGCAGGCTCTCTAGGGAGGGCGGTTCGTGGGGGAGGGGTCTGAACACTTGGTTGCTATGGCGCTGAGCTGAGATCTTCCCTGGTGGAGGACCCGCCCAAATCCAACAGGGCGGCTAATCCCAAAGCGACAGGTGGCTCTCCCAGATCACTACATCTTGGACCCCCTAGTATTCTCCCATCAGCTCTGTCCATGTTGGCTCCCTCACCACCCTAGTCCAGCTCTTAAACTTCCCCACTGTGTCCCCCAGCAACCTGCTGGAGTTCAGGGGGTTGGGGTCTGGTCTGTGTGTTTCACCTGCCAACCTGGAATCTGAGTATTTCTGATGCAATCAGTGCACCCCCAAAAGCAGATCACAGCAATACCCAACAGCTTCCAGACTAAATGGTCTAAGTGGTTACTATTATCTTTCTTCTAAGTGGTTACTATTATCTTTCTTCATTATGAATACGTTTTGATGCCACCATTAAATGACCTTAAGAGTTTCTTCTCCTGATTCTATTTTCATTAGCATATATTTATTTTTATGACAACAGGGATAACTTGAAAATCTTTGACCTTAATGAGAGAGAAACCAGTTTCCTAAACTGAAAATATCACAGGTGTTAACTACTTCTTATACATTCATCTATTGCATTCAAATGGCATTGTTATTAAATTTTAAATCAAACCAGGGAGAAATTTAGATAGACCCTGATTATGATATTTACATCACTTATAATTGTGCTCCTTTCCCTGGATAGACTTCATGATGGCACGGACTATGTCATAGTCATTTCTGTACCTTCAGTTGCTTATTTGGATCCTTGAAGATATTTCTGTGGCAGTAGGAAACTAGAACTTAAATTAGGGTATAATAGAAACTTATAATATTGAGACATACTGACTTCATGTCACACTTTGCTACATTTTCCCTCATATTTCAGCTATATTGCTATCTTACTATTGCGGTTATCATGTCACTGATTCTTCTTTAGCGGAAACTTTCATATTAAATCTTCAAGGAATGAAAAGTGACAGGTGAGAAAATCTGCTTTCTCTGATTGTTGCAGTTTATATAGAAAAGGCTTCCTGGGACCCTGACAAAGCCCTAGATAGGTTTGTCACCTGTGCTACTGGCAAGCCTCCCACTGAGGAGCATTTTCTCCTGGATGGCTCTGTATGTAGGGGGTATGGGGGCAGTGAAGGCTGATAGCTGTGATTTAACGGACTCCTGGTGCCATTCTGGGAGAGGGTGACCTGGAACATACAATTACCCTGACTCAAGATTCATCCGGCTATGTTTTTGCAAGACTGTAGTTGCCTCTGCTGTTTGTCCAGGATCTTTATAAAGTTGAAAAAAAAAAAGCACACTTTTTATACACAAACACTTCCTATCAATGCTAAATCCTTGTGTGTGTAAACAGAAATACAGTCATGTTATGGAGGATTCAAGAATCGTTGATGGTTCTCCAAAATAAAGAAGCAGCATTTTTTTAACTTACCAACTTTTCCTCGTTTTATTTTTTTTAGAAACTTAACTGCTATTGGTATTCCTCACAATGAGTATGCTTTGACTCAAAGTGCGCACACACTGAATAATACATGAGCCTGTGGCAAGATGAGTTAGAAGTATACTAAAAAAGAACAGCAATAGTTGCAAAGAATTTGAAATCCTAGATTAAAGCTCAGAGAATTTTATATAAGGATTGGGTAAGATTGAGAGAAAAATCTTTACTTGGTTTAATAATTTTTATTGTATTTTCTACATATTTTTACCCATGAGTCTATACAGACTACCATCATGAGATTTTAATTTTTTTTTTTTTTTTTTTTTTTTTTGAGACAGAGTCTCACTCTGTTGCCCGAGCTAGAGTGCTGTGGCGTCAGCCTAGCTCACAGCAACCTCAAACTCCTGGGCTTAAGCGATCCTTCTGCCTCAGCCTCCCTAGTATGATATAAAAGTTTAGTAGAGTTTACCTAGAACAATGCCTCCCCTCCTAGAGACACATCTCATTTTATTCTATTTCAGAACTTTACATATTTCCAATAAGAAGAAAATATCAAATCTCGGACATCTTTGTCTTGATAGATAAGGAAGGACTCTACACAAACAGACCACCCTTAAGCTACAAAAATCCTAAATTAAAGAGCTGTTAAGGTGGGGCTCCTTGTTTCTACCAGAACTTGGAAGAGTGTCTATATTTCCTTGGACTGATGCTGATGCTTGCCTGGTATCATTTCAGTTTGGGGATAAAGGGAAAAGGACGGCTACCTAACCTGTGTGTCATCTGTGATCCAGCGCCTCCCCTACCCCGTGACTCACCACACACTGGAAGTGCCAGTGATCTAACATGTCCAGCCACAGAGGCAGAAGGAGGGATGGGAACGAGCATGGGTGTGGGAATCAAATGCTCCTAGTGTCAAATCCCGGCTCCTACTCGCTGGCTGTGTGACCTTGGACAGGTTACTTAACTTCAGCAAACTTCACTTTAAGGTCAAGATAACATCAACTGCATGCACAGACTGAATGATTTGTATCTTTAATTGCTAGTTCCCAGGGGCCTTAGCATTGGGAGAATTTACTGAGCACCCCATTTGTGTGGGAATGTTTATATAGGTAATCTGCCACCTTCATATTTTTAAGGATATGGAAAGTGATTCAGAATTCGCAGTTGTGATTTATAGAAACCATAACAGAATGGCTCATCTGACCGATTTTTGTTGTTGATACTATAATGGGCTTTCATATTTTTGTGTGTCCATGTCGGGAACAGTATTATAGGAACCTTAAAGCAGATCTCCCTGAGACCCTCTCTAAACCCCCCTAGAAAGAACACTGAGACAATCCAAATGAGAACATGAAACTACATAAATACCAAGTGGAATATGTAAAAGAAAATAAATCTTTAACCAGTCTCCTATTATGATCAAGACTTTCTGAGGGATATTTATATTCCAGAGGGCACTCTATGAAGATGGCCATATTTTTACTAGTAACTAAGGCTTTTGTCCCAAATACCAATGGTTAAAAGATACCTCATGAGCAAACTGTGTTTTGAAGGAAAACCTAGAGAAAAGGTGACTGTTTGGCAGCTGCCTAAAAAAATCATTTAGGTAATAAAGCATGACTAGGAATGGGAGGAGAGAGGAGAGGGGGATTGGGAGGGACAAGATAGCAAGAGGGAGGTAGAAACTATTTGGCCTAAACAACAAAAAGCTAAAAGGAGATTTTAGCTGCCCCTATTCCTGTGAAGGAATATTGCAGGACTGACCATGAGTGAGTTTTCTCCCCATTTTCCACTGAATCAATTCAACCACTACTAAATTTGGGTACAACCCTGTGCAAGGTCATCTTAACCTCTCCAGATCTGTACAAAACTAGGGTAGACTGTGATCTCCAAATTCCTTCTAATTTGTAATGTTTAATTTGTTATCGGTAGTTGTAAGATTTTAGAATAAAGGCTGGGGATATTTAAGCAATGACAATAACTATTTTTTTGAGATGATTTGCATAGAGTGTTGCCTGAAGGTTTGAAGACAGAGTCCATGGCACCTAAATCCTCCCCCTAACAAACACAGAGAAATGCAGTGAAAGCCTGACTGGTAATCTGGGAAGACTTCCAGGAGGAGGTAAGCTCAGAGCCAGTTTGGAGAGGAAACTGCTGGAAAAGAGTAGAGGAGGGAGCATGTTGCTGAGGAAAGAAACAAGACTGTATCAGGTGAAGGCAGGACTTGGTAAGTGGAGGTCAGAAAAGCACAGATGGAGAACAAGTCACTTCTACCATATTCTTCTGTGTTAGGAAGGATTCTGTTTGTGTAATAATCTAATTGTGCCATAGCTTTGAAGTCACACAGTTTTGAGTCTGGGTCTTAGCTTGTGTCCTTGAGCAACTTCCCCCATATAGTTACATGTTTGTTATCTATAAAATATAGATAATAATACCCACTTCTATTGGGTTATTAGAAAAGCAAATAACATAAGAAACAGGATGTCCAGCATCATTCCTGTATTGTGGCAGGAGAACAGCAGGTATTAGTCACCACCTTTCCCTCCCTGGGGACAAGCCAAATATTCTCCTGGGAACTATACATACAACTGTATCAGGAAAGGGAAAAATAGTACGGGGGCAAGAGCACTGGGTTGGAAATTAGGAGACCAGATTTGTGATCACACATGTGATTTTTAACCAGCTGTGGAAACCCAAGCATGTGAATCAAAATTGCTAAGTTCAGTTTTCTTGTTCTAAAAGTTTTGAGCTTGTGATAGAGGGTCCCCAAGTTCCATTATACCTCTAAAATCCCGGATTCAGTCCCTGTCCTCATGATGTCACTAACAGCCAAAGACACCATGTATGTAAAAGAATTTAGTGCCAATCCAGGCTGAGAAAAAATGCATGAAACAAGGACACAGCATATAGCTTTCCAGTTTAGGAATGTGAGCAAATAGAAGCCCAAAAACTTCCAATGCATTCCTCAGAACATACAAAGGGCATCAGTTTTCATGATTCACTCAACAGACATTCATCGAATGCATACTATATTCCAAGTACAGGCAGTCCCCAGGTTATGGATGACCCAACTTCAGGTGTTCTATACTTATGAACAGGCTCCCAAGATTCCTCATAAGCATAATTTAGATTAAAAAATTAAATTAATAATTTGGGACCCAGTTTCTTCCACGCATGTAAACCAAACCTGCATGGCATAAGGATTTGTTGGCACATCATCTTTACACTGGCGGCTAGTCTCATTGTTTATATGCTTGCTTACACATCACACAACATCACCTTCGTTTTAACTTTTTTATTTGATTTTGTGAGTCTGTGTTTACCCTTATGACCGTGCCTCCAAAGCAAAAGTCTACTTCAAGTTTAGGTAAGCCTGCAGCAAAGAGAAAGGTGATTACAGTGGAAATGAAAGTAGAAATAATTAAGCATTCCAAGAAAGGCCAGATGCTATCATTCACTGGAAAAGCGTTAGGCTTCAGTCGTTTGACTATCGGAACAATTATAAAGGATAAAGTGAGAATAATGGAACATGTGGAAAGCAGTGCTTCAATGAAAGCATCAATTATTACTAAGCAGCATAGTGGATTAATTATTGAAATGGAAAGGTTATTATTGATTTCGTTAGAAGATCAAAATTCCTATTAGCCTAGCATTGATGCAACATTAGGTGAGTGTTAACCTTTAATACTCTTTTTTGAAATTTCTCCTATCTCCCATCTAAACTTTGTGTATGAGTTTGTTTCTGTGTTCTGTTTGTTTGAATTAAAAGAGAACAATAGTTTCTATAACGTATTATTACAGTATGGGATATTAAGCATTACATTGTATTATTACCACATATGAGCCATTATAGTAGGTAGTAGTAGCAGTATCACCATATATGTGCTGTCCATCAGGAATCTAAGTTAAGTGCAAATCCGACCTAAGGACATTCTCAGGAACATATCTTGTCCATACCCTGGGGACCACCTGTGCCACGTCAGGCCCGGGGATACAGCAATAAATAGCACAAGCTCCTCTCAAATGTGCTTGCAGTCCAGTGGGCAATCTGGCCATCACAGGGCAATGTACTAAGCACAGCGAGGTACAACGAAGTGTATGCAAGGCATGCTATAGAAGCACAAACTGGGTCGAATAGAAGGAAGGGAAGTCTTTGGAGATTTCCCAGGTGAAGTGAGAGGTCAACTGAGGTTTAAAGGTCAACTGAGGGTGACTAGGAATTAGACACCTTGTGCTTTAGAGGGCAACAGAGCTTTACACCGGGAGTCCTAACAGGCAGGCAGAACATCAGCTACTGGGGCTGACGCCCTCAAAGGCAAGTGAGTCTCAGGAAGTTATTTGGGTTCCCTGAGCTTATTTTAACTCTAAAGACTCCCCTTCTTGTTCTGGCATCAACCTTCCTTTCAACAAAATGTTTAGACCAAAGGTAATAATCTCAAACACTTTGTGGCAATCAAGGTTTTGGTTGCCAAAAATAAAAACCAGCTCAGATCAACTAAAGGATCTAAAAGCACACTTTAGAATACTGGATGGCTCATAGAATCAATAAAGAGACTGGAGAAGTCCTGAAAAACATTTGGAACCCAGGGAAGCAAGGCACAGCCAAGATCACCCAACAAAACTAATCTACCCTGAATACTGACCCTGGTGCCATCCCCATGGGACAATTGTGGCCATGCCTGGGACTCTGCTGCCCCAAGACACTTGCAGGTACTGCTGGACACTCACTTCAGCCAAGCCAATATGAATAATCTCCATCCTCATACCTTCATTTCATTTCCTTGCCTGCACTACAGTTTTCACAGAGCTTGTGGGGAAACATCTGTCCTGAAAGGACTTGCCTCTCATCTGTTTATAGTTGTTGGATAGCTGGGGAAACACAAACACACACACACACATACACACACACACACACACACACACATGTGCACATGCATCCACTAAATGCTATCTCCTGCCTCGCTCACAGAGATGTTTTGAGCATTTGCAATAATAGGCATTACATATACTGAAGCAAAGTGTTATGTAAGTATAAAGTGTTATTAATATCAGTGATTAACTTTAGTCAGTAAAAATTATAAACCATCTCATTTATGCTCTTTGTAACAAGGGAACAATTGTCATTTTCTCTGAAATGATCTAAATTAGCTACATTTCGAAGTGAGGCTGAATGTCATTACAATATAATACACTAAGTCTCTCCTTCAAAAGGGCATTTGCATATTTAAATTTGAGTGAAATAGAATAGACCTATTATATTAATGTCCTAAAAGATAAGAGCATTGTTATTATATAACATGTCTTTTACTGTTTATACACGTTATGCTAAGTATTTTGAATAATATATATTAAAGATCATTTCAACTTTTAATGTAATATCTGGAAATAACCCTAAGGATAAAAAGTATTGTATTCATTGATTTGTAAGATTTACATAAATTTGGTGTTCTAGTATCTCACATGGTGTTTTGATGGCAAGTTATCATAAGAACTGAGATCCATGTTATATTAATATTAAAGTAAGTTAGGTCAGCTATTGTAACCATCCAAAAAAATCCCAATGGCTTAAATGTTAACGGAAAATTTCTTGCTAACATCACAGTCCAACATGGCCAACAGGAGTATCTTCTGCACACGGACATTGAGAGATACAGGTTCCTTCCATCTACTGGCTCTTTTGTCTACAGTCTCAGAGTCCCCTGCTGGGCACTCTGCATCCAGCCAGAAGACAAAGAAGAAAGAATATAAAGGAGTCACAGGGGTGGTTTTAAATATCTACACTTATTTATATTTTTGCAGAAAGCAAATATGAGGTTTCTGGATCAGAGATTAGGCACACTATTGCTTATAATAATATCTTAACTAGCCCATTTCCCCCTTAGAGATTTATATAATGGGCGTAGACAGAGTCTGCAGATGAAAAGAGGGAAAGGGGCCTTTTGCACCACAGGAGAGAAACTCCAAATTATGAAAATAGTAGCTTATATAGGAGCTGGACATCTTTCCCCTCCTCCCTTGTAAGAGAAGTAGAGAAACTTACATTAAACAAATCTCCATTTCCCAGAAAATATTTATTTAAACTAGAAAGATAAAGTTTTTTTGTTTTGTTTTGTTTTTGTTTTGTGATTCTTTTTTTTTTTTTTTTAATCTTGGTGGGAGTTTTCTTTAAAGAGAAGCTTTCTTTATCTTGGCTTGGGAGTGTCATACATCACTCTAACCCACATTCTGTTAGTAAGAACTCAGTCACTTGGCAATACCTAACTGCAAGACAGCCTGGAAAATGTAGTCTTCCCATGTTCCCAAGAGGAAGATTCTATCAGATTTGGTAAATACATACGGAAACTTTTCTGCAGAGCTCAGAACAGGAAGTATGGTGCTTACCACAATTCAGAAATACCATTAAGCTTTAAGCCGGTGTGCAGTTACTAGGTGCCATATTTGCTAGACAGGGAAATTTAGTAGATAAGGGTGGTAACAGTGTATCTTCTTGGAGGACAAAGGTAAGAGAAATGGTCCAAGTTAGGTTAACTCTGGATCCCCAGCCTAGCCTCCCTAGTTCTGAATATTTCCATTTAGGCACTCCTCAGTACCTAGGGACAGCACAGAGTAACATTCTAATTCCTAAGGGGATGCTCAGGATTCTCAGAAGCCCAACCTTTTCTTCCAGATGTTTCTTCCATAAAAGAGCAGAAAATACGATTCCAATGAAATGAATGCCTTTAGTCCCCAGAGGCACAGGGCCTGGCTCACAGAGCCCTAACGTGGGTGAGCGGTACTGAGAGCGGAGGAGGCATCAGCAGGGGGAACATCTGCACCATGGGTGGGTTCTGGCAGAGCCTTCCCAGGGAGTTGTGCAGTGTGTGTCACACACAGAGTGCCCAGATGAGGAGCCAAAGTCTAGCCTGCAGGCAGCTCACCAAGCACTGCACCCTGGCACATGAATGCTTCTACCTGGGGAAAGGAGACACTTGTAATTTGCAGAAAAAAAAATCCATTTTTTAAGCTGTCCACTCATGGAGCACATCAGCTCAAAAAAGTGCCTTTTCATTTTGCCCACCCAAAGAAGATGCCTTTTCCTCACATCCATAAAGGCATCATATAGGCTAATGGGTGGCCCTGAACTCCAGACAGCAAATGAAAGCACCCTGGCAGGCAGCGGCAGCAACTCTACAGAATATAGCAGAGGACGTATCTGGGGAAGTAATAAGCTGCAAAGTAGAAAGAGAGAGTGCAGCAAAACAAGAGTGCAGGAGAAAACAATTACTTAATATGGGTTAAGCTGCAGTAGCAAAGAGACTCCAAATATTAGATGGCTTTTAGAATAAGAACTTCCTTTCTTTCTCATATAGCAGTCCTAGGTGGGGGTTCCAGGTCAGAGGCAGCTCTGATACACTTGAGGAGCTTTCCATAGCTAACCATTGGACTTTAAGGTCACCATGGCCATTTCCAACCCAATCAGGAGGAGGGGGGAAAGAACAGAGACCACCACATATAGGAGGATTTTATGAGCCAGGCCTGGGAGCATCATACACTTTATTGGCCAAAACCCAGGTACATGGCCACACCTAGCTGCAAGAGAGGCTAGGAAAAGTGGTCTATCTGAGTACCAACAAAGGACAGACTTTGGTGAAGAGCTCACAGTTTCTGTCACATGGTCTTACAGGGATTCTTAGCAACTTAATGCAGGAATAGACACATGCAGAGGGAGCTTTCTGCTCCATTAATTCACAAAGGGTGAGAAGAGGGAAAGACAGTGGGTCGACCACTGTGCTCTGAACCCCCAGTGTGAGGCAGGGCCGGCTGACAAAGCTAAATCCACACGTCAGCACTGTACCTGTGATTCTGCTCCTCCGTGGGACTGGCTGATCAAAATCACTTTTATTTGTTTTTAAACACTGCTTAGAAACTGTAGTAAGCAGCATAATGGCCCTCAAAGATGTTTACATCCTAATTCCCAGAACCTATAAATATACATTACATGGCAAAAGAGAGTTAAAGTTGCAGATAGAATTAATGTTGCTAATCAGCTGACCTTAAAATAAGGAAGTTATGCTGGATTTTCCTGGGGCAGGGGGGTGGGAGGCAGTAGTGTCACAAAGTTCCATAAAAGTAAAAAAGGGAGGCAAAAGGAGATCAGGGTGATGCCATGTGAAGACTTCACCCACCACTGTTGCCTTTGAAGATGGAAGAGGGGGTCACAAGCCAGGAAATGTGGGTGGACTCTAGAAGCTGGGAGAGGCAAGGGAGTGGAGGCACCTCTAAAGCCTCTAGAAAAATACACAGCTCTGCTGACTCCTTGACTGTAGTCCATTGAGATGCATGTCAGACTTATGACCTACAGAATTGTAAAATAATAAATTTGTGTTGTTTTAAGCCACTAAGTTTGTGGCAGTTTGTTAAAGCAGGAACCATAGATTCCTGCTCATACAAAATGCATTAGAATAGGAAGGAGCCTACAGAAATGCGGGTCACTGGAAGAGCTGCCCAGAGTGGCTAGTCCCATAAGACTTCCTCGAACAGAGGAAGGTTACACAAGAGGTATAACCACTGTATAAAATGTTTCCTAAACATTTTTTCCTTGTTGAGGTATCACTACACAGTCATCTTGTTGCTGAGATGTGACGTGATTATTTCCTTGTTAAACACAAACCTCTAAAGGAACTAGAAAAAGTCCTCCAGATTCCTACAGAAAACTGATGTTAGATAAGATCAGAACATACCTTGGCTTACCCTGAATCCTTTTGATCTGTTTATACCAAAAATTAGGAGTTTAGAAAAAGTCATCACAGGATGGAATGGAAATCTCTGTCAAATATCTCTTACCTTGTACATAACATGAACTCCAAGTGAAAAAAATGCATCCACACTTCCAACTCCAAAATCTTCCATTTTACTATCTCCAAAAGAATGTCCTGAGCAAGTGTGCTGCTTTTCTTCCTGTTTTACACCCTCATTTCTTCTCGCTGTGGGCAGTCTTCCTCTTGACATCTAAGAGTTCCATTGTTTCTACCTGGGAGGAAGCTGTTAGCAGCTTTCACAGATCCGAGTGCCTCAGGACAATAGTGTCTATGTGCTGCCCACAGCATTAGCAATACAGTTTTTAATCAGTGCTGAACTTTGGGAAGGAAGATGTCAGTCAATAAAGACAGAGAACATATAAATATATTCCAGTCTACTAGCTCAAACAATAATAAGCTAGAAATATCTCAATAGAGTGAAAAGCTGGAGAACTTCATTTGAAATTCTGTTATGCTCTTTTTGGAAAGTTAATAAAAAGAAGCCAGAGAATTGAATTACGAGAGTCTTTTGTGTTGCCACTCGTCTCTCAAACTGACAGAACATCCTCATTTTTCATAAAGAACCTTGCTATAGCCAAAGTTTGACTCGATTCTATCAAGAAACAAACTGTGCAGTGAGGAGAAAAATTATAGGCAAATTTGAGCCTAATTTTTGAGTAACAATTTGCACATCTAAGGAGTGCATAACTAGAAGATAATTTGATTTTCTTTCATGATTATGAAGTATTTAGTTCCAAAAAATCTTTGTGTTGACACAGAGCCACCATATTAATGGAAAGTTCCAGCCCAGTTGATTTCTTTCTAGTGTAAAATAGAGTGAGAGTTTATTTTTACAATGTGGTCCATTTGAATTGAGAGCTATTCTGTCCAAAGCTTAGTGATAAGTAATTAACTTCAAAGTAAAGTGCTAAGGACATGCATGTGAGAGCAAAGTTCACATAAAGAAATGATATTAAAATCAATTTTGAAAATAATTAAACTTTCCATTTTTTGGCATATTTTCTACAAAGATTTTAAGCTTCTTAGAGCATCAGTAAAAGGTGAGAGTCTCCTTTTCTAGATTTGTTAAAAGTAAGGCTAATGTAGTGAAAAAAGAACAATAAGATTACTGTCATTTTTGCAGCTTTGAATAGAAAATTAGAGTCCGGTTTCTTTATGTGCTTTGGAAATCTATCTCATTGCTTTATAACCTCATTCCATACGTGTATGTGCAGCTCCCCATTTGTCCAGGCCACATCTGCCTGAGAGGTAAGGAAAATAAATCATGTCACACTGTGGTCATCTCAAATCATCTCGTTTGTAGCTCTCATTTGTGAAATTACTAAAATCCCAGTCACACAAATCTTTTCTTTCCAGTTCAAAGATTATAATTTCTGTTCTAAACCATTCCAAGTCATTATAGCCTTCCTTTACCACCTTGGAAAAAGTGGCAGACTCTGCGTTAGCTAATGTAGCACAAGCTACATTTCCAACCCTCCTCGGCTGCCTCTGCTATAGAAGATGTAGGCGCTAAACACAAGAGTTGCTGGCTTGCCTTTAAGCCAGCCTCCCTGTGCAACACAGTTCTGACCAGTGATGTGTGACGGGAGGTCTTCTGGGAGTGCATATCCCTTTTCTCCTGCCTTCTGCCTGGAACACAGCTGTGGTATCTGGAGACGTAAGAGCCAGCTTGTGCCTGTGCTGGGTGCGGCACACATGCTAGGATGGACCAGTGATTCCCACTTCTCCCCTGGAGTGTGGGCAGGACCCATGACTTGCTTCTTACAAGTAGAATACAGCAAAGGTGATGAGACAGCACTCCTGAGATTGTTATCTAAGATTTGTAACATCTGTCTCACTGAGGGCCTCTCCCTTGCTAACTTTGGTGAAGCAAGTGGCCGTGTTGGGGAGGTACACGTGGTAAGGAACTTAGGGCAGCCTCTGGCCAAGCACCAACTGAAAACAGAGAGTGGCCTTTGGCCAACAGCCAGCAAAACACTGAGGTCCTCAGCCCCACACTCCACGAGGAATGGTAGGCCGCCAGTAATTATGTGAGCTTGGAAGCAGCTCTTGCCCATCAAGCTTCAGATGAGGACTCAGCCTGACCGACACCTTGACTGCAGTCTTGCAGAGGACGCAGCTAAACCGCTCTCAGACTTCTGACTCAAAGAAACTGTAAGATAACCAACATTGTGGGTTGTTTTAAGCTGTCACGTGTGTTGTTGGGGGCTTGAAACCCATACCCAAGATGTGGTGCTTTAACATTCTGAAGAAACAGCCTCAAGGTTTCCCTGATTATCACCCCCCAACCTCCCATCTCTAATCCTCTGTCTGACCCAAAGCACAGGATAAAGTGGTTCTCTGAAGTTCCCTTACCTGCCTAAAGTCTGGACCCACCAAAGATGAAAATAATTACCTCTGGTCCCTTCTTGCCTACTCCATAGTGTAGTGGTATACACTAAAAGGATTAATCAATATAAATAGTTTTTATTTATTTACTTATTTATTTTGAGATAAGGTCTCTGTCGCTCAAGCTGAACTGCAGTGGCATCATCATAGCTTACTGCAGCCTTGAACGCCTGGGCTCAAGTGATCCTCCTGCCTCAGTCTCCTTAGTAGCTGGGACTACAGGTGTGTGCCACCACACCCAGCTAATTTTTTTTTTTATTCATAGAGATACAGTCTGACTATGTTGCCCAGGCTGGTCTCGCCTCAAGTAATCCTCCTGCCCTGGCATCCCAAAGTGCTAGGATTACAAGCCTGAGCCACCATGTCTGGCCAATATGAACAGTTTTTGAAAGCTCCAAGCACTATAGCACTACATTAACTGAAGGTAGAATAGGATTCACACCGTCTTGAAGACACATTGTACATCAAAGTTATACATTATCCCGTGTGTAATGAGACTGCATAAAACACAAAATGCCTTCAAATGGGAGTTATACTAATAATATTTAAAAATGCAAATTTCACAAGCATTTTGAAATATTTTGAACATCATTTTTAGTTTTTATGTTTTCTGTGTGTTTTTTTTTTAATGGCCTTGATTTTGTAGATTCATTTGGTCTTTCAGAGACATCTGGTCTGTATGTTACAGTTTTTACTCTGTACTGATTGGATCTCTGTTTCACAAAGAAAGGGACTAATCACTATTGGTTCATAGGTGACTTCAGACAACACTCATGTAATTTTCAAGAATGCTAGTCATAAATTTTATTTATAAGCTCTTTTATGAAAATATCTGTCATAAATATATGACATTTTAGTAGTGAGGCCATTGCTCACATATCAAATATTTTAAAATAAAAAGACAAGAGTTAAAAGAAGATAGCTTGAGACTATAATTTATGGAAAATAGGCAAAAAACAAGAATTTTTAATGTTTATTTGTCCTCCCTTTATGCTGTAATCCAATCAAAGAATGTCACTTGGCAACTGATGTCTAAAGATAGTCAACACGGTTTGTGATTGTAATGATTTACTTCTCGTGGTGAATTCTCAGCAGTGTAGGCAAACATGAGAAAAATTAGTCTAAAAATTCTTCAGGATTATTCAATGCTTCTATCATTAAAAAAATTAATTTTAAATTAATGTAGGATTTTTGCCTTATATCAGTCACCATGAGATCTTCCAAAAAATGAGGTTAGTTTTTTTTTTTTTTTAAGCACTAGATAAATACAAGGATTGTTACAGTTCTCTCCCTTCAGGAGCTCATTCTCAAATAAGCAAAACTAATGTGAAATCTCAGCTCTACTGGACTCTGAAACCGGCTTACTCTTTCTGTCTTAGTGATTGCTAAATTCCTAATTTAGAATTTACCTGTTTTCTTCTTTGCTTTAAATTTGGAACTTCTGGAGGCAGAAGTACAAAACAGTTCATAGAAATTTGTAATTTATGCCTCTTAACTTTCCAATACTCCTTGAGAATGCATAAATTGGCATTCCTATACCTCTGGAGTATTAACCAATTCATTATAAGATGTCATCATTCTCAGAAGGAAATGATGAATGAAATTCAGAAAAATGATTCCATGTTTCTGCAAGGCTGTGCTGTGAGAACCTAGACATCAGAGGCACAATGGGCTCATCCTGACAACTGCCTTCTCGCCCGGTGACTGGGTGCTGGGAGGATAAAGAGCTAGCTAGATGAGGACAACTGCTGTATCCTCTCTGGCTCTTCCTACCTGTTTAACCTGTGTCCATCCACCAAGGGATGTGGTTTGATATAATATTGGATCAAAAGTGTTGGCCAGGCATAGTGGCTCACACCTGTAATCCTTGCACTCTGGGAGGCCAAGTTGGGAGGATCACTTGAAGTCAAGAGTTTGAGATCAGCTTGAGCAAGAGCGAGACACCATCTCTACTAAAAATAGGTAAAATTAGCCTGGCATCACGCCTGTAGTCCCAGCTACTCGGAAGGTTGAGGCAGGAGAATCGCTTGAGCCCAGGAGTTGGAGGTTGCAGTGAGCTATGATCACGCTACTGCACTCCAGCCCAGGCAAAAGAGCAAGACTCTGTCTCAAAAAGAAAAAAAGGGGGGGCGTCGAAAATTTGAAAAATAGAGCATCAGATAGATAATTAAACAAGAGTGTCTTGTACATTAGGCACTCAGTGAATTGTAACTGTTTTGGGGAATTTTTTGATGATGGGAGTAGCATTTAACTAGTTTTGCTGCTTAACGTCCAGTTAAAAGTTGTTTGGCATGCAGGCCACGAAGCATTTATCATTTCCCAAATTCATAGATGTGGACATTTCACCTTGCTCAATCTGGATCCCAGCACAAGTTCCGATCATGTTTTTACATATGGTCTTTTGCCCTGGCACTGAAAATGAGATCAATAATTGCATGCCTACATTCAAAGAAATGCTGTTTTTTCCTCCTCTTTTTATTCTTTTTCAGTTTGCTGTCACCTATATGTCCTAATTTTTTTTTATTTCAATAGATTTAGGGGGTACAAATGGTTTTTGTTACATGGATGAATTGTATTTTGGTGAAATCTGGGCTTTTAGTGTAACTGTCACCTGAATAGCGTACATTGTACCCAAAAGATAATTTGTCATCCCTCACCACCTCCACCTTTCCCACTCCTGAGTCTCCAGTGTCCATTATACCACTGTGTATGACCATGCATGCCCATAGTTTAGCTCCCACTTATAAGTGAGAACATACAGTACTTGTTTTTCTGTTCCTGAGTTACTTAGGATAATGGCCTCCAATTCCAAGTTGCTACAAAAGACATTATTTCATTCTTTCTTATGTTCTTTATGCATTCATCTTTTTTTTCTTAGAGGGGTCTTGCTCTCACTCTGTCACCCAAGCTGGAGTGTAGTGGGGTAATCATAGCTCATTGCACCCTCAAAATCTTGGGTTCAATTAATCCTCCTGCCTCAGCCTCTCAAGTAGCTGGCATTACAGGCATGAGCCACCATGCCCAGCTTTGGAAGTGCTAACTGTTAAAAGTAAAATCTAAATGATATTCCTGTGCAGCAATTTTCTCTGGTATTTAATTCTTGGAATTGTGACATGTAATATGAGATGGTAGAAGAGGATTTCTATCACCTTCATAAAATACTGAATATTTACACAGACATTAGGGCAAAGAAAATGCAATTTTGCCTTTAAAACTAGTACATCCTTTAGTAATTTTGAATGCAACAGATCTATTAATAGCATTTCTATGTACATGATGATATATGAATTACTATTGTGGAACTGTTTGAAGATGTTAACAATATTAGCAATGAAAAATACGAAGATGTTTATGAAAGCTGATCTGAAATCAATAGTCACATCATTATTAGAAATATAAAAGTGAACTCTGTACTTCTTGGTTCATTTTACATAACATTCAGAAAACATGAAGAGAAGGAAATCTTGATCACAGGCAGCTGAATTTTTTAGGAAAGTCTGTTTGTTTGTTTTCAACTTTGCTTGACCACCATCTTGAGAAATGATTGCTGCTAGTTTTAATTTTTTTCTTGATGATCTTATTTCTCAAGTGATTTTATGTCTTTGGAATCAGTCTTAGAAAAACAATAGTAAATTGTTTTTCTAAGACTGATTCATACTCTCTTCTTCACCCTCCCTCCATTTTAAATTGTAAGTGTAATTCACATGTCGATACTTTACCCTCTCTTTGAAAGAGATGATTGATAAGTACGTTCCTGTTGGATTCTTTGCAGGAACAAAGTAATAACTTACAATGAAATGAAAAATGAGTTAAAATAGTTGAAAGTAGAATCTTTTTTGGCTTTTTACAGAGAAGCCTATTTTTATTCATAGTTTTATTCATGGCAGAAAGAAAAAAGTTGCTAGAGAAAGCAATGGCCTTGTGTTAGGGCGGTAAATGATGCTGGAGAAGAGTAAATCTCACTCCATGCCTCATTACGCTTCACGCCTTGGCTTCCTTCACCATACCCTTCCCTTCTGGGCCAGGTCGGTCCAGTCCTGCAAGCCTCTATTTTAAATCATTGTTGAAGCTCCCACTCTAAATGTTTTTAAAATATAAGATATAAAATAATAAAGAATATGCTCTTTCAGAAGGAAGGTGAATTGTAAAAACTGCAAGTACATTGTGCACCTATAAAATGAAAAACATGAAATTGGGTACTTATTCAAAGTGGGAAACAACTGCCAAGGATAAATATTACAGAGTCTGTTTTCTCCAGAAGCTCACAGTCTAGAGCATGGGTTGGCAGGATTTTTTTTTTTCCAGCAAAGGACCACATAGAAAATATTTTTGATTTTGTAAGCCATATGATCTCTGTTGCCTTCGTGTGATGAATACTCAATGCTGTAGTAGTACCCAATACTGCTTTTGTACTTTCTAGCACAAAAGCTGCCAGAAACAATAAATAAACAAATGAGCATGGCTATGTTTCAATAACATTTTATTTGTGGACACTGAAATTTGAATTTCATATCATTTTCACTTGTCATGAAATATGATTCTTCAATTTTTTGTCAGCTGTTTAAAAATGTAAAAACCTATCTTAGATGGTTGCATAAAAAGAGGTTACAGGTCATAGTTTTTCAGCCTTTCTCAGCAGGTTGTACAAAAACAGGTGACAGGTCGTAGTTTGCCAGCCCCTTGGTCTAGTGAGTTGGAAAGGGACCTTCATTTTATAATCAAGTGTCAAGGCTAAAATTACCATTAGAACAGTAATACTTTGTTAAGAGTGGAGAATAATGTTTTCCCACTTCTGCTACTTGAAAATTTGTTGAAAAATGTTTTGGTTCTGTCATTTGCAGATATTTTCTGTGACAGAGTTTCTGTCTTGCTCAGACAAACAAGGCGATCCGATGTGGAGAAGTCAGAGAAGATGTAAGTGATGCCAGCTGAGGAGGGTTAGAAGGGCTTTCTCTTCAACTAGCTCTAGAAAGGAGTAGCTTCCCAGTGTTTAAGCTGGAGGAAAGTTGGCCGTGGAGAATGTTGAGGCCAAACTAGTGACAGATTTTTTTGTTTTTATTCCAAGTCTATCTACGATTCCAGAGCTGAGGACAAGTCCTGAAAGGGTCTGACTCCAAGATAAATATTTTAAGTGTGTTGGAAAATGATATTCCAGTCCAATCTGGTACGTAACTAGGGTTAAATTAAACAAAGAGTGATAACAGTCAAGAATTAGGGAGAAAGAGAACAATCTTTTCTCCCAGGCCTTATTTAAAATCTTGCTATTAATGAATTCTTTAAGCCTAGTTCTGAAAATAGTTATTAAATGTAGGTGTATCGAAGAAGTATTTGACTTACAAGAGAAGAAGCTATTTCATCCTCTCTCCCTCCATCTCTCCCCAAACCCAGACAATCAATGGAATCACCTAGAGGCATCTTTCAAAAGGTAAATTTCCTGGTCCCAAACCAACTGAATCAGAATCTGGAGTGGTGGCATGAGATCATCTGTTGGTTTGGTTTTTCGGGTTTTTTGTTTGTTTGGTTGGTTGGTTGGTTTGTTGGTTGGTTGGGTTTTGTTTTGTTTTGTTTTTATTTTTGTTTTTTTAACCAGTTCTCCAGGTGATTCTAATGAACACACCTTCCAGTTTTAGGAAGCACAGCATTGTAGCAGTGGTTCTCAAACTTGAATGGACATAAGAATGGTCTGAGCTTTGAGATGGCTGTGCCCACTCCTAGAGGTTTGTTTCTGTGGGTCTGGGGTGGGGCCTAGGAATATGCATTTCTAAATAAGTCCCAGGTTATACTTGTCGGAAGACCACACACTTGTTAGAAACAACTGCTTTAGGCCTATGACCAAGGCTCCCACTCTCTCCAGGTAGCCACATAACCTCTATGGGAGAGAGGGACAGAGAGGCGATAAAGTAGTTTTTCCTTTTGTGAGTCAAATACTTCATGGATACACTATATAACCTTAGTTCAGTCTCAAGTTTCGAACTACTTCTTAAAAATTGTATCTTCAGGCCAGGCGCGGTGGCTCACGCCTGTAATCCTAGCACTCTGGGAGGCCGAGGCGGGTGGATCGCTCAAGGTCAGGAGTTTGAGACCAGCCTGAGCAAGAGTGAGACCCCGTCTCTACTAAAAATAGAAAGAAATTATCTGGCCAACTAAAAATATATATATATATATAAAATTATCCAGGCAGGTTGGTGCATGCCTGTAGTCCCAGCTACTCGGGAGGCTGAGGCAGAAGGATCGCTTAAGCCCAGGAGTTTGAGGTTGCTGTGAGCTAGGCTGATGCCACGGCACTCACTCTAGCTGGGGCAACAGAGTGAGACTTTGTCTCAAAAAAAAAAAAAAATTATATCTTCAGTCCTAAACATGTAGGACATTATATCAAGCATCAAGCCCACCAAATAGTCCCTAAAGATAAACACTAAAAGCTATACCTTTGCTGCTTAAACATTTGGTTTACAAGAAAATACATTTAACAAAGCACCATGACACTGTGTAAATGACTTTCATGGCCAGTCTCATTCAGAGCTCTCTAGAACTGAGATGTGTCTGATGTTGGCGGCATTTGGATCCTATCACTTCCTACAGAGGGTGCTGGGGGTTTTCAGAATCAAAGGTGGTAGCAAATTAGACTTGATTTCATTTCTGTATAAATACAAGACCAAAATGATGCAGATCTTTCCAGAAAAGAATGTGTTTCGATATGAGTCATTATTTTTATATCCTTTGATGATTCTTGAGGATCACTAAGATCTCTCCCCACTCTCTGTGCTGCTTCAAGTTAATGTTGAAAACAATCTCCAGAATTAGAAATGTGATGGCTTCTTATTTGTACCTGCTATTGTTTCTGTGTTGAACATAGGGATTTGTGGCCAGGAGAAGCTGGAGGATGAGGGGACAGTGACATCCGAGTTACCTACTCCCTGTCTCATGTAACGTAGTAACAACGCTATTAGGAAAATGGTAAACAAAACAAAAACAAAAAAAGCCCCTAAGACTCAGAGAGACGAACTCTTCAAAGTCTGGATCAGGACTAACATCTACTTTTGTCAGATCTCTTTGATACATAGACTCAAGGTTCTTTGACAGACACAGAATCTGTTGAAAATAATAAGCCAAAATAGAACTACGAAGTGACACAGATTATTTTTTATTTCTCATAAGAACTTGCCTTGATTTTATGTGAATTACCTTGTTTTTTTTAGGACTCACACACATACATCAACATATTTATTTTTATGGATATTTTATAAATAGATCCTGATTTTCAATTCGTTGTTTGAATGTATAAAACTTCCTGTACAGGCAGTGAAGAAAATCATCAAGCTCTGTAGAAATGTCTCCATAGAACATGCTGATTCTCTTCTCTGCTGAGTTATATTTACCATGGAGAGACACATCTATGAATGTCATGATCCTCTGCCAAAATGTCAACCTTATCCTATGCATACAAATGATCACAAAAATGGGTAAAGCACCAAAAAGGCAAGGTACACGAACAGCTGAGAGTAGGACAGAGGGATCCAGAGCTGTGTACTCTAGGCAGGCTAACCTGATCCATAGGGAGGAGTAGGTGTAATGGTCACAAAGGGTCTCCCAGAAGAGCCACAGTCAGATTCTCCATATACCCCAGCTAATCCATGAAAAGCAGCAACAGGGCAAGGATGTTTTCATCTCACCCTTTCTGTGCATGGATACCTGAGTGATTGGCAGTATTAAAATACCTTATTTCACACTGACAGCTTCCGGAATTTGTAGCCAAATTCCATTTGCTAGAAACACAACTCTGCTGACCAACAAGTTTGTCTTGCTTAGAATAAGAATTCCCTATTTTCCTATAAATACTTATCTTTGAATAAAATTGTTTCTCTTTTTTATTGATATATATTTCAGATATTTATTGGGTATGTGGGAGTATTTGTTACATGCAAAGAATGTGTAATGATCAAATCAGGGTGTTTAGAGTATCCATCACCTTGAGTATTTATAATTTCTGTGTGTTAAGAGCATTTCAAGACCTGTCTTCCAGCGACTTAGAAATATGCGGTACATTGTTGTTAACTATAGTCACCCTATTCTGTTATCAAACATTAGAACTTATATCTTCTATCAAAATGTATATTTGTATCCAACCTCTCTTCACCCCTCCTCCCATGCACACACCCTTCCTCGACTCTGGTATCCATCATTCTGATCTCTACCTCCCTGAGATCAACTCTTTTAGCTCCCACACATGAGTAAGAGCATGCAATATTTGTCTTTCTGTGCCTGGCTTATTTCACTTAATAAAATGATCTCCAGTTCCATCCATGTTGCTGCATAGAACATAATTTCATTCCTTTTTATGGCTGAATGGTACTCTATTGTGTATATATACCACATTTTCTTTATCCATTCATGTGTTGATGGACACTTAGGTTGATTCCATATCTTTGCTACTGTGAATTGTGCTGCAATAAACATGCAAGGGCAGGTATCCCTTTGATATATTGATTTCTTTTGGCTAAATACAAGGTAGTGGGATTGCTGAATCTAATAGCAGTTCTATTTTGTTTTTTAAGACATCTCCATGCTGTTTTCCATAATGGCTATAATTTATTAATACATTCCCACCAATAGTGTATAAAAGTTCCCTTTTCTCTGCATCCTCATCAGCATCTGTTATTTTTTATGTTTTTTATAAGAGCCACTCTGAGATAAAATATATTATCTCATTGTGGTTTTGATTTGCATTTCCCTGATGATTAGTGATGTTGAGCATTTTTTCATATACCTGTTGGCCATTTGTATGTCTTCTTTTGAGAAAGGTCTATTCATGTCCTTTGCCCACTTTTTAATGAAATTGTCATGATTTTTTTATTGTTGAGTTGTTTAAATTCCTTGTATATTCCCCCTATTAGTCCCTTGTTGGATGAATAGTTTACAAATATTTTTCTCCCATTCAACAGATTGTCTCTTCACTTTGTAGAGTTTCTTTTGCTGTGTAGAAGCTTTTTAGTTTAATAGTCCCACTTGTCTATTTTTGTTTTTATCGTCTGTGATTTTGAGGTCTTGGAAATAAATTCCTTTGCCTAGACCAATGTCCTGAAGTGTTTTACTATATTTCCTTCTAGTTATTTTATAGTTTTAGGTCTTATGTTTATGTCATTAATCCATCTTGAGCTGAGTTTTGCATATAATGAGAGAGAGGGATCCAGTTTCACTCTTCTGTGTGTGGATATCCAATTTTTCCAGCATCATTTATTGAAGAGGGTTTCCTTTCCCCGATGTATGTTCTTGGCACCTTTGCCCAAAATCAATTGGCTATAAATACATGGATTTATTTCTTAATTCTCTATTCTGTTCCATTGGTCTATGTGTCTGTTTTTACATTAATACTATGCTCTTTTGGTTAATAAAGCCTTGGAATATATTTTGAATTCAGGTAGTGTGATACCTCCAGTTTTATTCTTTTTGCTCAGGATTGCTTTTAGTATTTGGGCTCTTTTTTTGGTTCCATGTGAGTTTTAGAATTGTTTTTTCCTAATTCTGTGAAAAATGGCATTGGTATTTTGATAGGAATTCTATTGAATGTATAGATTGCTTTGGGAAGTACCGTCATTTTAATGATATTAATTCTTCTGATCCATGAGCATGGATGTCTTTCCATATGTTTGTGTCCTCTTCACTTTCTTTATCAGTGTTTTATACTTTTCCTTGTAAATATCTTTCACCTCCTTGCTTAAATTTATTCCTAGGTGGGTTTTTCTTTTTTTTTTTTTTTTAAGCTTTGTAAATGGGATTGCCTTCTTGATTTCTCTCTTGACTTTTTCATCATTGGTATATAGATATACTATTGATTTTTGTACAGTGATTTTGTATCCTGTAACTTTACTGAATTAATTTATCAGACAGATATTTTGGTGGAATCTATAGGTTTTTTTAGATACAAGATTGTATCATCAGCAAAGAGGGACAATTTGACTTTCTCTTTTCCAATTTGGATGCCTTTTGTTTCTTTCTCTTGCCCGATTGCTCTGGGTAGGACCTCAAGTTCTATGTTGAATAGGAATGGTGAAAGTAGGCATCCTTTTCTTATTCCAATTCTTAGAGGAAGGACTTTCAGCTTTTCCCCATTCAGTATGATGTTAGCTGTGAGTTTGTTATATATGGCCTTTATTTTGTTGAGGTATGTTCCTTTTATGCCTAGTTTTTTGAGAGTTTTTATCATGAAGGGATGCTAGATTTTATTAGATGCTTTTTCTGCATCTATTGAGATAATCATATGAATTTTGTACTTCATTCTGTTAATGTCATGTATAATGTTTATTGATTTGCATATGTTGGACCACTCTTGCATCTCTGGGATAGTCCCACTTGATCATGGTGTATTATCTTTTTGATGTGCTGTTGGATTCAGTTTGCTAGTATTTTGTTGAGGATTTTTGCATGTATGTTCATCAGGAATATTGGCCTGTAGTTTTCTTTTTATGTTGTGTCCCTGTCTGGTTTGGGCATGAGAGTAATGCTGGCCTCATGGAATGAATTAGAGAGAATTCCCTCATCTTCAATTTTTTGGACTACTTTGAGTATAACTGGTGTTAGTTCCTCTTTGAAAGTTTGGTAGATTTGGCAGTGAAGCCATTTGGTGCTAGACTTTCCTTTGTTCAGAAACCTTTTATTACTGCTTCAATCTCATTACTTGTTACTGGTCTGTTCAGATTTTCTATTTCTTGGTTCAATCTTGGTAGATTGTGTGTGTCCAGTTATTTATTCATTTCCTCTAGATTTTCTGGTTTATTAGTATATACTTGTTCATAATAGTCTCTGGTGATTTTTTGTATTTCTGTGATACCAGATATGTCTCCTTTTTCTTTTCTGATTTGGTTTACTTGGGTCTTTTCTCTTTTTTTCTTGGTTAATCTAGCAAGAAATTTATCAATTTTGCTTACCTTTTCAAAAAATTAACTTCTCATTTTTTATCCTTTGTATTTTTTTTT
>CM052437.1:132501741-132530760 GCA_028533085.1 Varecia variegata
TTATTTTGTTTAGTTCTGCTCTGATCTTTCTTTCTTTCCTTCTACTAATTTTTGGTTTTGATTGTTCTTGCTTTTCTAGTTCCTTGAGGTACATCACTAGATTGTTTATTTGAAATCTTTCTGCTTTTTTGATGTAGGTACTGATTGTTATAAAGTTCTCTCTTAGCACTGCTATTTTTGTATACCATACATTTTGGAATGTAGTGTTTTGATTTTCATTTGTTTCAAGGAACTTTTGATTTCCTCAAGTACCTCCTTAAGGAGCATGTTGTTTAATTTCTATATATTTGTATAGTTTCAAATGTTCCTATTGTTATTGATGTCTAGTTTTATTCCATTGTGGCCTGAGAAGATACGTGATATGATTTCAATTTTTTAAAATTTGTTGACACTTATTTTATTTCCTAATATATGGTATATCATGGAGAATGTTCCATGAGCTGATAAGAAGAATGTGTATTCTGGGGCTGTTGGGTGAAATTTTCTGTAAATGTTTGTTAGGACCATTTGGTCTAAAGTGCAGTTAAAATTCAATGTTTCTTTTTAAAATTTTCTGCACCAGTGATCTGTCTAATGCTAAAAATGGAGTGTTGAAGTTCCCAACTATCATCATATTGGAAACTATCTCCCCGTTATAAATCTAAAGCACTTTATACATCTGGGTGCTCTGGTGTTAGGTGCGTACATGTTTAGAGTTATTGCATCCTTTTGCTGAATTGATCCCTTTATCATTATATAATGACCTTCTTTGTCTTTTTTTACTGTTTTTGATTTAAAGTATGTTTTATCTGATATAAATATAGCTACTCCTGCTCACTTTTGGTTTTCATTTGCATGGGATATGTTTTTTCCATCTCTTCACTTTCAGTCTGTGTGTGTTTTTGTAGGTTAGATGAGTTTCTTGTAGGCAGTAATAGTTGGGTCTTTTTTTATTCATTTGGCCAGTCTATATTTTTTAAGTGGAAAGTTTAATACTTTTAAATTCAAGGTTATTATCAATATATGAGGTATTCTTGTTATACTATTAATTGATTTCTGATTATGTTATATATTCTTTGTTCCTTTCTTTCTTATTGTTTATCATTGTGGTTTGGTAGTTTTCTGTAGTGGTAACATTTGAGTTCTTTGTTTTCCTTATTTGTGTGTTTGCCTACCAGTGGGTTTTATATATTTGTGTGTTTTCATGTTGAGAGCTATTGTCTGTTCACTTCCAAGTATAGGATTTTCTCAAGCATTTCTTGTAGTGCCAGTCTAGTAGTAACGGATTCCCTCGGCTTTTGCTTCTCTGAGAAAGTCTTTATTTCTCCTTCATTTATGAAGGGTAACTTTGCTGTGTATGGCATCCTTGGGTGACATTTATTTTAATTTCAGCACTTTGAAGACATTATCCATCCCATTCTCTCCTGGCTTATAAGGTTTCTGCAGAGGAATCCACTCTTAGTCTAAGGGGGTTCCCTTATAAGTGACTACATACTTTTCTTTTGCTGTTTTTAGAATGAATTCTCTCTTTGTCTTTGACTTTCTTTTTCTTCTAAGAAATGTCAGGCTATAAACCATTCTTAGTACTCACTGGTTTCTAAACACTGAGTGTAGAAATAGCCACTTTCATCCTAGCACTCTGGGAGGCCCAGACGGGTGGATCGTTTGAGCTCAGGTGTTCAAGACCAGCCTGAGCAAGAGCGAGACCCCGTCTCTACTAAAAATAGAAAGAAATTATATGGACACCTAAAGTATATATAGAAAAAATTAGCTGGGCATGGTGGCACATGCCTATAGTCCCAGCTACTTGGAAGGCTGAGGCAGGAGGATTGCTTGAGCCCAGGAGTTTGAGGTTGCTGTGAGCTAGGCTGATGCCACGGCACTCTAGCCTGGGCAACAGAGTGAGACTCTGCCCTCCCCCCGCCAAAAAAGAGAAAGAAATAGCCACTTTCTCTTTGCCCCGATGTCATAGGCACAGCAGAGCAGCCACACCTGTGGTGTTGGCAGGTCTAGGACAGCATCTGCAGGACAGTTGTCTTTGACTTTTGACAGTTTGACTATAATATGCCATGGAAAAGACCTTTTGAATTTTATTTGTTTAGGGATATTTGCGCCTCCTGTATCTGGATGTCTAAATCTCTTGCTAGACGTGGGGAGTTTTCAGCTATTATTTTGTTAAATTGGTTTTTTAACCTTTTCATTTTCTCTTCACCTTCTGAGACTTTGAAAATTCAAATAGTTGGTCACTTTATGGTATCCCTTAAGTCATATAGACTTTGCTTATTCTTTTTTATTCTTTTTTCTTTGTTTTTGTCTGACTGGGTTATTTCAAAAGACCTGTCTTCAAGTCTTCTGAAATTATTTCTTTCATTTCATCTAGTCTATTCTTGAATATTTCAAGTGTATTTTATGTCTTATTTAATGAATTCTTCAGTTCCAGAATTTCTATTTGGTCCTTTCTTATGATATCTATCTCTTTGGTAAATTTCTCATACATATACTGAATTGTTTTTCTTATTTCTTTGTACTGTTTTTTGGTGTTCTCGTGTATCTCACTAAGCTTCTTTAAAATCAATATTTTGAATTCTTTGTTGGGGATTTTGTAAATTTTGATCAGAATCTGTTGCTGGAAAATTATTGTGTTCCTTCGGACGTCTTGTATTTTGTATTTTTTTCCAGTTTTTCCACTATTTTCACATTAATATCTGTGCATCTGGTGTAACAGTTTCTTCGTCCAATTTTTTGAATTTCCTTTTGTAGAGAAGGACTTTTTTCCAAAGATGTATCTATATTATTTGATCCTGGATGCATGCAGTACTGTAGTCATTATATGATTTCTTTGGCTATAAACAGTGTCTGTGCTGTCAGTGACTTCTCAATGGCTTAGAGTATGGTTATTAGTGGAGTCTTTAGTGAAGTTTTACTAGGGACTGGGACACCAGGTAGGCCAGTCTTTGGGCTCCAGTGGGGGCAGTGGTATCCTGTCCTTGGGCCAAGATCTGTTTTTAAATGTTTACTCTCATAAGCTTTTGCTACAAAAAAACATTAAGTTTTACTGAGTACTTGTTAAGTTCCAGAATCACTAGGGACATTGTACTTGAGAGGAAAAAAGACCCAATGCTGGATCCCAACTTAAGGGTTCTTGCTTAATTTATAAAAAGTGGGCCTGGTTGCAAGTGATTTTAAAGGGTCTCCACACAACTCCAATGTGTAGCCAGTATGCAAGCTTCAAAATGTAATGATGCCTGTGTCCTACTGCTAGTGGTTATAGTTTAATTAATCTAGGGTATGACCTGGACTTTGGAATTTTTAAAAGATCCCTCCTTTTTCAATGGACCTGGGCCTCTGTGAGTCTCAAACTTCAGTGTTCACCAAAATCATCTGGAGAGCTTGTAAATGAGTTTCCTGGATACCACTCCAGATATTCTGATTCACCAGCTCAGGATAGGCTCAAAATTTACATTTTTAATAAGCTTACAGATGATGCTATTGCTGCTGGTGCAAGAATCACAAAGAAATGGAATTTTCTCCCAGGGACATTTGTCAGTATCTGAAGATATTTTTGATTGTCTCAACTCAGAGTATTTTGATACTGGTTTCTAGTGGGTAGAGGCCAGGGGTACTGCTAAACATCCTACAATGCACATGACAACTCCCCCCACCTCAAAACAGAGAATTATCTGGTCCAAAATGTCAAGGCTGAGAAACTCTGTTCTAGTCTAGACTCTAGTGATATGTTAGGTCATCATAAACCAGGAAATTGAATAAAAATTTGAAGCAAAAAACCAGAACTCTTGAATTAGTATCATCTTTAAAACTGGGATATAAAACCAACTGCATGGCTTATATATACATATATATTGGTAAAACATTGTGATTTCTATTTCTAAACAGAAGGCTAACAATCTTTTACACATATAGAAAAAAAATTGTAGTTTGGCAAAAAAATTGCTACAATATGAATTATGAAGATAGTATTTAGTGTCTGCCAGAGGATTCCAAATCCTCTGTGAGTTTGCCTTTAAACTATTTGTATAAGAATCTGAACTTTTCAAGGAAACTATTAGAGGAAAATTTTTTTAATAAAAGTGGTCAATGTAGGATCTCATGAAAAAGCTAGTGTTCATAGTGTATTTAAAATGAAATCTACATTACTTTTAAAGAAGTCTGTTTTATAAAGTAAGATCCATGAGCATTTACTCAGCATTTATTAAGTTGTTTTTTGTTTTAAGGATTTACTAGCTGGTAAGACTACAGAAGTTTTTAGAAAAACAAAGACCTGTCTTTAATGGGTTTGAAGCTAAGGTAGGTGCGTAGGTCTCTGTGATGTGCGTCAGTAAGCACAAAGTGCTCTGAGGGTGGCAAATATGTCCTGGAAATGTGGATGATTTAGAGCCATTACTGAGGGAGAGCTTGCTTCATGGGAAAGGTGAAATCAGGACGGGGCCCAGATCAGCACAAGAAAAATCTAGAAATTAGTTAACAAGTTTGGAAGTAATGGATTGAGGCAAAAAACGAGGTGTCCTCAAAAGGGAGAACATGATCCTGAAGGTGAGCATCTGCCCTGTCATGCACTGGGCCAGGAGCCAGTCCTAGCATATGTCCCCTGCAGCAGAAGGAGGCCAGTAGGTAGTGACTGTGTGCAGAATTCTGGGAATGTGGGGACATTCGGACAGTTGACTGCCAACTTTATTGTGAGTCTCAGCCAAGACTCAGTGACAGACCACCAGGGGAAGGCAACCAAAGTAAAGTTTGGGTCTGACATCTCTATTGATGAAACCCAAGAAACAGCACTTTAGAAATAAAATACAAGTTCAATGCCTCAGCCAAAATTTCAGAACAAGTTAAAATTAGGCAGAATACTGATAGCCCTCTCCTATCATCCACTTAATGCATTATCCTCTCTGACAAGTGTGCCATTTACAGTTGTGTTCCATCGTTTAAATGTCATAATTATAATTGTATTTTAGTGATAGCAGATACTAGCAAATTGCCCTGCGAATTTTCTTCTTTTCCATCTCTCTGTTGAACTCTTTTCCAGATTTTTTGCAGTCTTTTGGATACCATGTGGGTAAAGGAATATTAGTTTTAATAACCTCTGGTTCCCTCTGAAATAAAATGGAAAGATACAATTAAGTGAAATCTATTGGCATGATTGTCTGTTTGTCCCAGGTGAGGAGGGAAGGTTCACCTCCTACACTTAGAAGCTTCATAATTGTTAGCATTTAAATAGCAGCCAGGCCCTTTCTCCTCATTATGATGCATTTTTTTTACACCTATTGATTACTTCAAGTGATCATTGAATAAATTCCTCCATTCTTCCAATAAGGTGAGGCAAGCTAAAGGACAATTTTGTTGTTGTTGTCAAATTATTGCTTTACAATACAGTTTACAGCAATAGGCTCCTGCTTGATACTTACTCTTATTTTCTCTGAGAATAAAAAGCTAAATAAATGCACATTCTTTAAAATCTCCTGGTAGGGTTCTCACATTCCTTTGAGTTACAGTATCTCAGAAGTATTCAGTTGTTCTAAAATCAACAAAGGACTTAAGCTAGTCACCTGGAAATTGATAAATACCTCTTTGTATTTTTCCATAACTCTCAATGAGAATTGGTCTTTCTACCATCCCCTTAAGGTAGACAAGCCCTTCTGTCTTGCCCTTTGGATTCAAGATAATGCCACAAATAGAGGTTTTCACTGTGCAGATAAAAAAATTGGAAATAGCATTGTTTTAAACCCATCAGTCCTCCCTCCCTCCTTCCAAGTATTTACTGAGCAGGAGACTGGGTGCTGCAGAGAGATAAAGGAGTTCAGCATTCACTGGGGGAAGTAGACATGCCTGCTTTAGGCATTGGACAAAATCAGGGTTGACTTCTTTCTCTAGAAGGAATCTGGATCCTTTGAAAATAGTCAATAAGGCACAAAGTTCTAGAAACTGACAGAAACAAAGGGTTTTTCTACTGCCTCTTCATTCTTTCTTCAAAATAACATTAAAAAACAGGTATTCTCACTGTTTTTAGCTCTCTCTGGGATGGTTTTTCTTTCTTTCAAATATCTGAGCAGCTCCGGACTCGGAGCTTAGGCACCATAAGGCTTCCCTCAGGTGGGATGCGAGGCCCTGGGAACAGGGCACTCCCACAGTAACAGCTCAGTTAGCCAGGGTCACTGGGGGGGTCTCTGGCTGTCACTGAAAGACAACATCATTCTCAGAGATACCTCTCCCAGGAATGTTGCCTGTGTGACCATTTCTTGCATCAGTGCAAAGATTTTCTTCTGGGAAAGATGCCAAGTAATTTTGTGTGACTTTCTAAATAAATAATAGCCACGATTGCTAAACTTATTTTGTTTCTCCCAAGAGAGGAAAAAAACAGCCCTTAATAGTTTGTTGGAACAACAAGAGGTGTGTTTCACTCATTTTTCAGGCCCTTAGAGAGTCTCCAGAACCAATGGCCCATATGGATCCTTTGTTCAAAGTGGGTCACACTCCAACCTCTGCTTGTATGCCAAGTTGCTATGTGGGAAACTGTCATGTTCCACAAATAAGTGGTTAAATATTCAGTGTTCAGGATGTGCACACAGCCAAAGTCATGGGCAGCATACCTCAAGAAAAAGTTAGACTTTATCTCTAGTGGCATCTTTTTCGGTGTATATATAGTCCCAGCTGATGTGTTTCTCCGAAAGCCTCCTGTTGGTCCCAGCATAAAGCAGGCAAAGTTTTCAAGGAAAGAATCAGAATGTAAATACTTGGAGCCTGAAAATTCAAGACCACAGATTACAACTTTTGATGTCTTTTGTGCAAATCTAGAGATTCGAAGTAAACAAAAAGTATAAAATATGAAAGTTTAAATACTTGGAGCAATAAAGTCATTTTTCTTTGGTAGAACAGCTAAATATTTTTTAAAACTATATATGCACATATAAAGTAGCTAACTACTTAAATACATATATTTAAGATATCTTTTCATGCTTAGTCTCTGATAAAATATCCCCAAAAATCAGAGTTTAAAGACATTGGGATTCCTATTAGTAGTACAAGTTGTTACCAAGCCATTGTGAGTTAGCTGACCTGTCGAGAAACCTGTGCATTTTAGAAATATATCTGATAGTTTTTTGTTTGCATTCATTTGTTTAAGAAATAGGGCTTGTAATATAGTAAAACTTTTCACTATAATAGTGATGTGATCATGGTAGGAAGGTTTTTTCCTGGAGATAGTAAGTTGACATAGGTCCCTTCTGTTGTCCTGAAGACAACTGTGCCCTACCTCTCTGCCCATGCTGTATACACCTAAGCATGATTTTACTGAGGGGATACAGTAAGATTTCCTTCCCTGTCCTCATACATCCTATTTATAAATACAAAATAAATTCCTTCATAATTAATTGGCAATGTGATCCCAGTAAGAGCTATGTGTCTAAAGGATCTACGAGTTGTTTCTCCTGCTTCCTACTACGTAGGCAAAACATATTTATAGATTTTGACATTTGTGATGAAACCACAGCAAGGATGTGATGGCATGTGTGTGTGTGTCCAGGTGTGTATCCCATTTTGAATTTTTAAAATCAGCTAACTGCCCTGGAATGCTCGTGTTACAAATACTCTTGCCTTGAATTGTTTTTATTTGACCTTCACCAAAAGGCATTATATAGGGATAGAATGTGGGGAAGGTCAGGGTTGGTTCTATACCTCATCAGTTATTTGAGCCATGCAGTAGAAAATGTTGAAGTTTTACCCTTGACTTAAAAATTTTAAGGAAATCATGATTATAAGGGAATATATGCAATGAGGTAAGTCACCAGGAAGTTGCACAGAAAGCTTATTAACTCTCTTGTTGAGAATGTATCTATGTTGGAGAGAAATAGACAATCTGATTTTCAATTTTTTCCCTGAGATACAACCTTAGTGACAGCTCTCTCCATAAATATATCGGTCATACTCATTTTATTTTAAAAAACTACAGTTATAAATAACTTTTCCTGACAAGTTCAAAAATGTAAGACATGACAGAGCATAGTTTTCTTCAATTATATGGTTTTAGTTTCCACAGTGTTGCAATTGTATGATTTTCCCTGCTGTCATTTTATCCATCAGTTCTGTTGACACTTGCCACTAATTCTTTTTTTCTGAAGTGCCAGGAGTTTGACTTTGGGGCTTTTCCTTACTCAGTCTTGAGATACAACTCATATTACATTATTAAAGAAGGAAAAAACAATTCAGGTGACAAAACTTTCTTTAAATGTGTCAATCCAAGTAATTTAGTTTAAAGAATTTATTTGATACATTAAATTGCACCAAAAAAAAAGCCAAAGAAGACAAAAACAAAACTGGCAAATTATCTTACTGTTCTTTATTAGAATGTATAAGAACTAATGCTAACATTATGAGACATAGTTGTCAGGTTTGTTTAAGTAACTTTTGACTCATTGCTGCTTATTCTATTTCTCACTGAATTTTCTTTAAAGAGAAAGATTTGACCTTTTGCACCATAATCTGATTATATTCAAACCTAAAATGTTGTTATTTTACTATATTAAACATTTGTATTTATCTAAACATAAACAAAACACTGGCCAGCATGTTTTAGTATTTTAAATGTTTTATGTCACAAATTCATACCAAAATCATGCACTAATACTTTGTGTGTATTAATTTAAAAAAAACAACTAAAACAGGCTTTCCAGGATTACCAGTTCCATTTAAATGACCAAGACTTGGATGGGGAAATAACTTTTCTACACCATCTTGACAGTGGTAAAGCAGCATCACTGTAGGTAGAGATAGTCACATCTGTCACTGAATGCTCATCTTTTTATTGGTTTTTCACTGCTGGTTCTCCTATAAGATTTAGTCTTATGCAGGCAAGTAGCAGACATAAGAGTGGGATATACAAATGGAGCACCTGAGAAAGACTCAGAACTTAGTTGATGTGCTGTATGGCCTAGGGTTGGCCATTCAACTGCTCTGTACTGGTTTCCTTATGTTACCCTACCTATCAACTTTAGAGATTTTCTGGGAGTAATAAATTGGATGAGATGTTCAGAGAATCCTCTTCTACTATCCCCCACAAAAAGCTGAATAAAATATTTTTTTTAATCTTTCTATTAATGTATAGGCAAAATTAATGATTGTTTTGAAGGCTTAAAACTATGAAAACCGTTAGCCATACATGTCAGTGCAAGCAGTAAGAGACACAGCGTGGGTCCTCAGCTGGTGAGGGAGTTTAGACCAGAAGCCCCAACTCACTCAAATCCAGGATTTCTGAAAGAACCCCCACTTAGTGACTTAGAGGGACACACACACCCATCAACACTGCCTGAAATAAGAAGATAGCAAAGACATGTGCATTAGCTCTGGGTGCAATGGAAAAAAACAAAAATTTCCCCTAAGAATTCCTAACCACAAGCCTACTCTTATAAAGATTTGGCACTTGAATTCATACAACCTGCATGGATTGAAAAACTCTGAGATAAAAACTAGTTTAAAGCCCCAAGGCCTTTGCAGAAGTAAACACAAACCTTCTCTGAAGAAACTCACTTTAAGCCCAGGCCTCAAGGCCATCCCAAGATAAAGGTCCTTGAACCATGAACTCAAAATCATGTATCACTAAATACAAAAGGGGGAAAAAAGCCACCATGAGCAAGAATTAGCCCAAACAACAAAGTTCAGGCTGTTATAACAAAAACACCATAGACTGGTTACCTTATAAACAACAAAAATTTATTGCTCACAGTTCTGGAGGCTGGGAAGTCCAAGATCAAGGTGCCAGTAGATTTGGTGTCTGGTGAGGACCCACTTCCTGGTTCATTGACAGCCACCTTTTTCAGCTATGTCCTCACAAGGGTCAAGGGACCTCTCTGGGGTCTCTTTTTTATGGGCCTAATCCTATTCATTAGCCCTCATGACATAATCACCTACTAAAGGTTCCATTTTCAAATACCATCACATAGGATTCAACATATGACTTTTAGGGGGATATAAACATTCACTCTATAGCAAGGAATATCTAAAAAATATTCTGCAGGGAGAAGGAAAATGATCCCAACATATAGATATATAGTGAATGGGATAAGTAAACTTAAATGTTCTAGAGTTTTTGAATGTTCAGGAAAATGGTAATTATGTAGATTAACTTTTATACATACATACATACTTAAATATCTAACTCCCAAGCAGAATAGAATTAGAGGGAAACTTCCAAACTAGAGGAAGAAAAAATTTAGTGAAATTAAAAAAGCCTTCAATATAAGAGAAGGCAAGAAAAAACAAGAGAGAAACACGGAATGCAGAATTAGTGGAAAATGATGGATTATTCAATAAATGGTTCTAGTATAATTGCTTATCTATAAGGAAAAAATTAAAAACTCATATTTAGTTCATATCTTACACAAAAAATTAATTTCTGATGTATTGCCTTAAATATGAAAGGCAAAACATTAAAAATTTTAGAAGAAAATAAGTGAAAAATCTCTATCTCCTTAGGTATTTCATAAAAATAATATAAACTATAATAAAAATTTAAGGAATTAAATCTTATTGTAATTAATAACTATTCATCAAAAGACTCCATAAAGAGTATTAAAAACAAATCACAAACTAGGAAAGCATATTTGTGAGTCATATAACATAAGACATAAAAAGGGCTAGTGTCCATAATACATAAAAATCTCACGTGTCGATAGAACAGTACAATCAATTTTTTGTATTGAACAGTCATGTCTTGTGGGTAACATGGAGAGCCAATTACTATCCAATGCCTATAATCCTTGCCCAAGCAATTCTCCTCTAGGGAATACACTCTAGAAAGATCTTGGCACTTGTACACTAGGAAACATGTACAAGAATGTTCACAGTACCATTGCTTATAATAGCAACAAATATTAGAAAGAGCCCATTGCCTACTGAAAGTAGAATAGATTAAAAAATTGTAATATAATCATACAACTAAATGCTATACAGTATGAACATGAACTACAGCTATATGCACCAACAGGAATGAATCTCAGAAAAAATAATTTTGAGTTCAAGAAGTAAATTGAAAAATATAGAAGTATAGTTCCACTCATATAAAGTTTAAAGTAAGCAAATCTAAACACTATGTTGTTCAGAGACACACGCATGTGATTAAAATATAAAGAAAAGAAATGGAGAGATTATCACAGAATTCAGGATCATGATCACCTCTGGGAAGGAGAGGGGTGGGCTATCATGGAGTAGCACATAGGAGCCTTCAAAAATACTGGTAATGTTCTATTTCTTAAACTGGCTAAGTACAAGGTTTTTTTTTATGTTATTTTATACTTTTATTTACATTGCAGAAGACGCAAAACTTATCTCTACCCTCCTCAGGCCTCCAGGTAGGACTGAGAATTAAATTGACATAGATAGATTAACAGGAGAAAAGCATATATGATTTTCACATGTACATGGGAGCCCCCATAGAAACATGAAGACCCAAAGAAGTGGTAAAACCTATGTGCTTCTACAATGGGTTGAACAAGGAGAGGCAATTATGGAACAGTAACTAAAATATATGGGGAGACTAAAAGAAGATAAGAGTTATTTTAACAAGCCTGTTTGTACCGAATTCTCTTGGCCTTGACCCCCTGTCTCTGGTGGTAAGAATGTTTCTTTCCTCCTGGTATAGGGAGAGCATCTTGCACATGGGAGTTTTATCTCCTGCTTTCAGGGAGAAAAGGAGAGGTCAGAGTGCTCCTCCTGCACTTGCTGTTTTTCAAATGCCTTTACCTCAAAATAATCCGTATGCCAAAGTAGCATATTTTGGGTAGCATATTCTGTCATCTTTCAGTACAATAGTTTTGTAAAAATTCAATTTAAAATAATGATTTACTTTTATACCAGGTATTTGTTTTGGCTTTTATATTAAGTAAAGGAACTAATAGATTAGTATAATATTTTCCCTTGTCATAGTCTAATAGTTTCCACTGCCTGCTTGGGTTGCAAAATTATATATTTTTGAACTACCCCCTACACACATAAAATCTAAATTATATATGTTTTTATTGAGCTATTTTGCTTTTTATTTTGTTTTTGACAAGTAGATACATTTGTATATATGAATTTTAAAATGATCCATTGAAAGAGTTTAAAGATATATACAGCTATGCAATGCAAGGTAATGTATACATGGTACAAGTTTCAAAGGGTGGGTAGAATCACTGTTTTTGACTAAGTAGAATGTGGCTAAAGATCAAATTAGGTGATTATCATCTGAAATCTCAGTTAAGCCTAATTCTTTTTTGTTTGTTTTTATTTCTGTTTTGATACAATCAAAGCAAAATGATTGAGAGGAATAGAGATGGGACTAGAACATCATGTATCTTTGCAGAATAAACTAGGGATTTCTGTTTTGTGAAAAAAATGTTGGAGAAAAGAAACAGTTTTCACAAAAAGAAACAAAGTAATTAAAGCACATCTCACTAAGCTAACATGTCAAGTTCACCCACCTTACTATCTGCCACCTCCCCATCAAAAATAAGATTTAGCAGGGAGAGTTTATAAGAATTCAAGGAGATCACTCTAAAAGGAAGCACCAAACTGATGTAAACTGATGCATGCAAGATAGTGCACATGTTTAATAACCAGTTCAGTGCATAACCAATGGGAAAGCATGCTGGCCCTTAGACTGTATCAGTACATCCCAATATCAAGGCTGGTGTCTTTCAAACTTTTATTTTGTTTTATGTAGGTTTTTGTTTTTGATCCTAGAACAATACCCTGCACACAGTAGTTGTTCAATAAATAATTGTTGAATGAATGGAATAATATGTTTAAAGCTTAAAAAGCAGAGAATAAAAACTAAAATCTATGGTTTAGAAGAGAGTAAATATTTACAAGGACATTTTATGTAGGTTGAAAGTAGCTGGAGATGAGAAGATAGAATAATAGGGAGTAGAATAGAGCAACTACAAGGTGCATGGGCTTTGGAGTCTGAAAGATGTGAGTTCAAAGCCCATCTTCGCTGGTTGCTGAATTTGTAATTACAACCAAATTACAAAATTTTTCTGGCCATTTTAACAATCTTTGTCCTTCATCTTCACCACTTTCTCTATGATGTATGTAGGTTTCTATCCTTCTTGGGACTCATGTTTTCTGAGGATGAAGATTTGTTTTTTATCTGTTCTGGAAACTCTCAGCCATTATGTCTATAAATATTGATGATTCTTTTCATCTAGAATTCATTTTAAATGCATACTGACCCTTATCTTTCTAGCCTCTATGCTTCTTAAACTCTTTTTTTGTTGTTTTGTTTTGTTTTCTTTCTTTTTTTTTATTAAGCTCTTTTTTCCATTTTACTTATCTTTCCTCTGCCTCATCTTTCATTTCAGTCATTTTCTGTTCAATTATATCTAATCTGCTGAAACTTTAATTTCAATAATCATATTATTTCACATGTAGAAGTGTTCTATTTGTTGTTTTAAATCTTATTGTTTTCATAGTGTCTTGTTTCTTATATTTCTATTAATTTTATGATAAGTGGACCTTTATCTGTAGAAATCTTTTCTGGCCTGGATTGAAGAGGTTTCTCTCTAATGTGGTTTTCTGTTTGCTTCTGACAAATAAATCAAGTATTTTGCTAACCCCAAGCACCTTTCATAGCTGAAATTCCCCATTCTATATGTGTAGCATAGATTTAGATCTCAAACTCTAGTGTACAAAGTGCCCCCAGGGTAATGAATTCTCAGGAAAGTCTTTTTTGTTCCCCCACCTGGAGCTGAAGCTGCAAAAGACAAGTCTTTTTGTTGCCTATCAGTGTTGAAGGGAAGATTTTTTTCCCCCAGATTTCCCCTTTACTGAGGGTGTAGTAGTTATTCAAAGGTCCCTGCTTTTTATGAGGGTTTTAATTCCACTTCCTGCCTTTATGAGCCCAGGCCCTTATCTCCTGGTCTTCTATGGATGTTATAACTCTAATCTTCTTCAAGGGATTCTGGCTGATTCATTTCCTAATTTGTATTTGCCCCCTGAAAATTTTCCTTACTTTCTTGCAAGCTCCACTATGCAGTTCAAGTTATTCTATAGAGGGAAATTTCTCAAGCTATACGCTCTGTCTTGCTGCAGGAAATGAAAATTTCCCACTTACCTAATACTAGGTTCAGCCATATGACTTGCTGATATTTGACGACTTTTGACCTATAAAATTTCACATATTTCCTATGTTTCATGATTTCATATGATTCTTAAATATTTCATATGTTTCTTAAATATTTAATTTAACTTACATATTTTCTAACCCTCAAAGTTGATGTGAGAATTAGATGAGATAATGCATACAAAGTTCTTAACATTTTGGACATAGAGTGAAGAATAAATGGTAGCTTGGCACTATAAGTATGTATATGTCAATAACTACATAGAATATTCACCTTCAGAGAGAGGGAACTGAATTGCTGGAAACAAGATGGGAGGAGACTTAATTTTTCTTATAAGCTCTTTGTAACTTTTGAACCAGTTACATATATTTCCCATTTAAAAATTATTTTAAAAATTAAAAATAAAAATTGTAAACCCATCAAACTACTAATGTAGCTAATTATGAGGTAGAGCGTGAGATTGGGGATGATTTCCCACTTTTTATACAATATTTGTGTTGTTTAAATTTTTATAATAAACATGTTTATATGTTTACCATTTAGAAATTAAGGTTCAAAAAATCATTTGGACATCTGTCCATATAGGTATAAAAATAATTAATACTTTTTTGCCTATTTGCATTATAAAACCCAGGTTACATTAGCTTAAAGACAATCAGTGGACAACTCAAGCTTAATTTGGTGTGAAAAGCAAAAACAAAAACACTTAAAACAAGGTAACTTCAAAGGGTGAACTTCAATGATAGCAGAGATATTTTATAGTTATAAATTTTACTCTGTGCTTTGAATATTTTAGAGAAGATACTTAGCCTCAGAGTGAAGGAAAATAATTGTCAAGACATGGTAGAAAAATGAGACATTGGTTATTGTGGTTTCTTATAAAACAAAGCAGAACTGCATTTTAAAACAAGCTCACAGATTTCTCTTTGTGGTGTGGTACTGAAGACATTTACAATAAATATACTAATGGATTTTTTAAATTGCACCCTAGATGGGACATTTTCCCTGAGAATTATGAAGCCATTAAAAGGAGCTATCACAGCAGCCTAAGTGCCCAACGTCCTCCCAGGGAGTCACCCTGTATGCCTGGGAGGAGCCCACTGTGTATCTCTGGACTATTAAAATTTACCTTAAATGTATCCTCCCTGAGGCATTTGAGGTGATGTGGTATTCTGTTGTCTTTTTATTTTTTCCTCCATGTGGTCTACATCAACCTCGGCACTATTGACATGTTGGGCCTGATGAATCTTTGCGTGGGGCACTGTTCTGTGCATCGTAAGCGGCAGCACATTCCTAGCCTCTATCCACCAGATGCCAGCAGCAGCCCCCTCCTCAGTTGTGACAACTAAAACTGTCCCTAGACATTGCCAGACATCCCTTGGGGGACAAAATTGCTCCTTATTGAGACCATCGTGCTACATCTTGCTAAATTCTTTAGTCTGAGCCTGGATTTGTGAGGAAAGTGTCAAGATTGGGAACAGAGAGACCTTTGGCATTTTTTGTGGCTTACTGAGGGGGAAGAAAATCTCTTTTGGAAGAAGCTTCATAGCTCAGTCTGATTCTCTCACTAGAAGGACTGAAGGGAACCAGTGACTACATCCCAATGGCATTCAGAAGAAATGCCCCTGTCCTCCCACTGAGGCATAAGACATGTCTCCTCTGAGGGTGTTACTCATATAGGCAAAGTCCATTTGCAAGTAAGACCTGGGCATTCTTTTGGGTACAAGCCCATAAATGAACTGGAGAGGCCAGAAAAGGACTGGCAGGACGTTCTTGTGTCATATTCTGCACCTTGGTTCATTAAGAATCACAGTAACTGTATCTCCTCGAGTAAATATACACTTCTGCATGTAACACAGCTTAGAGAGGTCTCCTTGCTCTTAATCCATCTGGTGTGTGTTGGACAACTTAAAAGTTCTGGGTTGAGGATTTCTATTTAAAACATTTTCATCAACTCATATCATATTCATTTCTAAATTACTTAAAACTTTGCACTTAAGAATATTAACTATGTATAAGTCTAACTTGAGTTAGAAAGAGCTAATTCAGGAAAATTTCTCTTTTAAAAAAGCAGAGTAGATATCCATATTAAAGTAATACATTAATTTTTCTTTCTTTCTCTTTTTTCTTTTTTAGTTCTTTACTGTGGGCATAGGAAATAAACTATATTTTACAAAGTCAATTGTCAAAACTCAACATTAAGAAGTGAATAATCCTATTCAACTGGATGAAAGTGTTTACTATTTAAATCCTACCAAGTATGCTTGAATAGGCATACATTTATCCAATTAAAATACTTTGAAATTATTCAGAGTTATTCTGAAAGCACATATAACTTAGGTGAAAAAAAGTAATTTTTTAGAAGTTAAATTATATTAGGATATATTTGTATAAAACCAGGTTTTATTTCTATTCGTGTTGGTGCCTTTATCACAGAGGAGACTGGGAGAATTGGGGAGGGGGCTAGGGGACAAATCTCCATCCTGTGTTCTCTGTGTTCTCTGTGACAGGTAAATCGTCTAAGTGGAGGAAAGGAAAGTAGAAAAACTGCTGGGTTTTGGTGCTATTTCACTTGCAAAGAACCAAATTCAGGGAGCAGAAAACATTTTGATTTTCAGGATAAAATTAAAATTTTTCTTTCTTTTAAGAGAGAAGAATTATAATTTGAAGACATCAAATAAATGACTTGATAGAAGAAAAATATTGTATTCATGGTAAGATATCCAGAGTTAGTTGGCCAGAGCAGTGCCAATTTCTAACAGGCACACAGGAATCCTGTAGCCAAATCTACCCTGAATATAATTATAGACAAATGGTAAATCTAAATAAATAATTCTCAGATCCTGGCCATGCTAGAAAACTTTCCAAGGTTGCCTACCAACTCAAGTGAAAAGTGAGTGTATTACCCCCAGACTCCAGGGCTAATTTTTTAGGGGAGAAAGATATAACTTACAACCCAGATATTTTGGAAAAGACACTATTTTTGTATCAGGAAAACATCTTAGCCAAGCCCCTGAGTGTCCCTGCTCCCATCTCTTTCAGGGAGTGTCCTCAGCTTCTTGGTTTCTCTCATCCTGACCGACCACGGACTTACCATTCCAAACTGGTCAGAAACCAGACTATTTATCACACAGCGGCTTTGCTTCCAAGATCTCAAAACAATCTACCAAGTTTCCAAGTAGTAACAACCTTATCATTTGTATAGCTACAAAACACTATAACCAGTGGCAATTGTATTTTTCAGATGCCAAATAGAGAAACTTTTACCTTATCTAGGAAAAGTTTGGCCTAGGTAAAAGTATCAAGAGGATTAATTTTTGTCCAACAAACTTTTAAGTTTAGCGTAGTAAAGCCAAAGGTATTTTTCTTGTCTCCCTGTGTCCCTGTTGTCCTTATCAGGATGTCCAAAATGTGTTCTTTTGTCATGAACTTAATCTAATCATCCAGAAGGCCAAGGTATGTAAAGTTTCAATAAGCACCTGGGACAGGTACATCTGAAGGACCAAAACAGGACTCTCCTTTTGCTTTTTCCAGTACAGGTATTTCCCTCCTTCTTCCCACATATCCCATCATTTTAAAGTGGGTGTTCTAAGCCTACTTTATATTAATAGTTGGAAACGTTGAGGTAAATAGCAAAATAGACTCATATGTTTAACATGGGTTCTCTTCCTTTTCACATAGGGACTATTTTGGAATAAATAAAAAAAATTCTGCCTAGGAAAGGAAAATAGCAAAATGATTCCTAATCCAATAGGAGATGAAGCCCGGAGCATCACTTCTACAGCACAAGGACATGGCTTAGGGTAAACCATGATAGCACAGCTTACTTAGGCATCTGCCCAATGGGCATTATAGTTTTGCTTAAGGTATTTTGTTTTAGAGAAATAAATTCTTCTATTGCAGCAATGCTTAATTATATGTGTCCTGAGGCTATTACCAGTTGTCTGTGTAAATTCACTGTAAATTACATTGATATTTTAACAAGGTGTGGTACTATGCATGGGAAAGCCACTTCAGAGACATCAGAGTTAATCTGTCAGAGTTGGGTTTCAAGTACTTGCCGCGGGCTCTTTCAGCATGGCCAGAATCATATTCTCTTTAGAAGAGCAACTGAACCCCAAACTACAGGATGGCTTAGTACATTGTCAAGTTTATTTAATTTTAAAGGTATTTGCATTCACCCTCACCAGTCTTAGTGTAGGTAAATTTTGTAGGTAAGTGGATGGATAATTCTTAAGCTTTCTTCAAAATATAATTTTCCTGAAGATATATAAACCTTAAGAATGAATAATGAGACAAGCATAAACATGAGATTTTATCTAGTTTCTGAGAAACAAATAGTGTTTATACCACAGTGTTATAACACAGAGGAGTTTTTTTATGTTTTTCCTAAAACACAATGTAGAACATAAAATTATTCACAAAATAAACTTAGCCATCATTTATCAATCCTATCAGACATTTGAAATATTCAGCTCATTTTCAGAATGTATCCATTAGGAGGAAAAATTATACATTTCATTGTAACATTTAACATCATTTTTTCCCCTACTGCCAAAAATGAAAACAGCGTTTACTTTTTGCTGTAGAAAACACATTATAATCTTACTCCATCAAAGGCCAAGTTTGAGAATTATACATCTGAGAGAAGAAATTTCCTTTAATTTATTTAAAATGTACATTAGTGTGTGGGAGTGAGCTGCCTGAGTAATGCTAAAGCTTCTGCTGGTTTGTGAAATATGGTTTCTTAAAATTTGAGTGCACATCTAAAGAAGACCCCCATGGTGAGTGTGCTATCCGGGAAGGACGTCAAAGAAAAGTTAACTATAAAGGACGAGGGGAGCTAGATGGGAGAAAGAAACCCAAGAAGAAATGATTAGAAACTTTGTGGCAAGATGCTACAAAGGGTTCCATTTTCCTTGGAGCTGTGGCAGCTTTCTTGTCTGAAACCTAAGCCCAGTTTGGTTGGCTAAAGTCTTTTCTTGCTGAAGAGAAGGGCATGGAAGAGAAGACCTTGTCGCTCAGCGTAGGTGACCTAGTCTGCTGTTGTTGGTCAGGCGGCTGCTCTTGCCAGCCATTTGCATACTAACTCAGCTGGTGATGAAGCTGCCGTCCCCATGGTCTCTGGCTATATTAGAAAGTGTGTGTGTGCGTGTGTGTGTGCGTGTGTGTGTATGCATAAATAGGAAAGGGACAGAGAGATGAATTTAAAAATAGTAAAATGTCTGAGAGATGAGCCTTTAGAAAATCAATATCCTACCTTTGTTTGTCAGGCTCTTCAGATGTGTCATAAACAGTCCCCAAAGTTACTCTCCCCCCACTCTGTGCTGCAGTAGGATTTTGTTTATATCTCAAGAGTAGCATGTATGACACTTAATGTTATTGTTCCTTCACTTGCCTGCCTATCTTAGCAAATCTTAGGTTTCTTAAAGGACCATCTGTGCGTGGTTCCTAGTTGTCTGCCCAGCAGTTGGAAAAGGGTCTGCACACAGTAGTTGCTTAATACATACTGGATGAATGAATGATCAAATACAAAAATGAACTTGACTGTATCCATGGAATGGACTCATCACCTAATCTCCCTTATATTCTCAGTACCTGGCACAATTCCTGCACCAGCAGTGTCTTGGTGTAAACAAGTAGGAAGGAAAGATCCAAGACTTCCACTAGAGTCATGGGCTGCATTAGGCTGTAACAGAACAGTCAGCCTGTCCTTTGAAGCTTTGAAGCCAGATATTGACTTTGTCTCTAGCTATGAAAGTCCCAGATGGCATCTTTTTCCACTATAAACTGTTTCATCTACATTGAAAATCTGTTTAGTGTAGCCACCTTCATTAATAATCTTAGCTAGATCTGGATACCTCGCTGCAGCTTCTCTATCAGCACTTGCTGCTTCACCTTGTACTTTGCTGATATAGAGATAGCTTCCTTCTTTAAACCTCATGAACCAACTTCTACTAGTTTGCAACTTTTCTTTTGCAGCTTCTTCACCTCTATCAACCTTCATAGAATAGAGTTAGGACCTTGTTCTGGATTAGGCTTTGGCTTAAGAGAATGTTGAGGAAAAGTCGTATACCTTACCCATTTGTAAAACACTCTTTCTCACATCTGTACGCATGCACACATACACACACACACACACACACATATATCCTCTAACACAAAATACCTTTGTCTGGTGATTGTGGAATTTTGGACTGAGTGGTGCTGCTATGTATCTCTGTCACTTCACACTCACATACACACACACACAAATAAAGCTTTATATTTAAGTGATAGTGGAATATTCCTGTTGTGGCCTGTTTTTGTTGTTGGCTACTTACTGACTGCTACGGGTGTGTTTGCCTTGCCATCCTGTGTACACAAATAGCTGAGGTTGCACATGTCATTTATCAGTATCTCTATGTTTTCTTAGAAGAGAGAGAAGATATTAACTTAACCTTGAACATGTTTATGATGCAGTATGGGATATGAGATGTATGCATGCATATGCGTATGATTAAAAATATTACACCTGATTAAGAAAATGATTTCATAATCTATTTTAAAAAAGAGAAAGAGAGAGAATGTTGTGACTGATTTGATCTTCTGTCCAGGCCAATAAAACATTCTTCATATCAGCAATGACTTGGCTCGACACAGCATTGCCACAAACCTTCAATTTGTAAAAACACAATGTCTGCAAAACCCAGTGAAACAAAGGTGTACCTGTGTCTCACCTTTGTTGCTTCTCTGTTTAAAAGGGTCTTTCTTTTACAGCATTGCCAGGACATAAACAAATGTTGCCACCGTTTGATTTGAAGAGATCCTCTCTCGATCAGATCAAAGATCTATCAGTTCTCCAAGTAACCCAGCGAGATTACATTGACTTAACAAATGAGGAAAGTGAAACACAGACGTGCTCTAATTTGCTCTGATTTCACACGGCAGATTAGTGTGGTGGCCTCTCCATCAAGAAACCAGGACTTTTCACTGCACCAGCCTCAGAAGTAGGAGGCCTTTGTATTTTATGTGTAGAGAAATAACCCTAGAAGTAATGGGTTGTCATGAATAGGTCACTTGTTTTCTCAGAACTGAGTCTCTTGAATATTCAAATTGAATGTACATGATTTACCAAAGGAAAAAATACAGAGAATTTACATTTATTAGAGGTAGCATCAAGGATACGGATCTTTTCTGCTGCTTTAAAGGAAGCACCCCTCTAGAGAGCTAGTGTTGAAATGCATCCGGGTTGCATGGAATCTTGTTTTCCTAGTGCCTTTTCCTATTGTAGAGGCCATCTGAGCCGTAATTGAGGATGTGGCTGCAGTAGGTCTTGGAAGGCCCTTTACTTTCTATTACAGCCAAATAAAAACAGCAGCAGCTGGGAGAGCATGGGAGAAAATGCCGGCAGCTGCCCTCTGGCAGTGGTCATTAACCAGTATCCCCCAGCCTAGACACGATGTGTTGGTGTGCCACTGCCGGCAGGCCCGTAAGCATTGCTAGCTTAGATAGAGATTCGATTTTTCTCTTTAAATACCAGCAGGGACGAGAAATTAATTTATTGACTGATTATGTTCAACTCTGTTATCAAAGATAGTCAGATTTAATGAGACATTCTGCCTTCATTAAAGTCATTAGGATTATTCATAAATAAAGTGTGGTTAGATTTCATACAATTTGCGCCTCGTAACAGAGACCTAAGCTAAGTCAACATTTTCCTGAAACAAACATTTGAAAAAAATTGAGAAAAATACAGCTAATTCAGTAAATTATAATTTTTTCCTGGAGTCAAAAATCACTGGTCTCCAAGAAGGGTATACTGTGGAAGATGATCCATTGGGAGGCAGGGAGAAAGTATTAGAATTTCCATTTATATTTTCTTTCTTTTTTGTTTTTTGGAAACAGGGTCTTACTATGTTGCCCAGGCTGGTCTTAAACTCCTAGACTTGAGGAGTAACAGGTACAGAGTAACAGGTACCTGTAGTCCCAGCTACTCAGGAGGCTGAGGCAGGAGTTTAGCCTCAGCCTCAGCCTCAGCCTCCTGAGTAGCTGGGACTACAGGTACCTGTTACTCTGCTACTATGCTTGGTTTATATTTTCTTTCTTTTAATCTAAAAAGAAATTACCCTCAACACATTAATGTATACTGACTGACCTGACACTGGGGTTCTTACTTTGACCACATGTCCCATGATCATTTGTCATGAGATATGCTAAGGTTTTTGACAATGCCACAGGTGGATGTTGCCCTCTTGCATTTTTTAAACTTTATAGTCAGCAAATATTCACTGAGCATCTACATGCCAGACCCCATTCTGGTCACTGGGACACGTCCACATTCCTGCCCATGTGGAACATACACTGTAACAAGGGCATTGGGCCCAGCTAAGTGGATGTAGAATCTATATTATTTAATTTTAACTAATTTAAGTAATTCTCACAGCATAGGCAAGTGACTTAAAAACATTACTATAAAGTACATTTTGAAGATAATACTAACAATAAAATAGCAAGCTTTTCCTTGGGGGAAGAAAAAGACTTCTATGTAGAGCTTCTATTCCTCATGCAAAGTCATCAACCTGAGGTTAATTGTGGTGAGAGTAGATGTTATAAGAAAACAAACCCTCAAAATTCAAAATAAACAAGAAGACAACATATGGATTTATATTCACTTTTGTTAACAATGAACTTCATCTTATATGGATATTATACTTGAGATATAAACTAGTATGAAGACACATCTATTACAAGACATTTAAGAACAAGAATCTGGAACATGAAAAAAATGCATTTTTTCACCAACGTTTAAAAACATGGAATTTTCAAACTCACTTGTTGTTTATATAAAATACAATTCCTTCTGATTCATTTGTAAGAATGGATGACTGATAAAAATGAAAATTTACTAACATCATTACATTAAAACACTAAGCACAATTAGAGGATGAGATTAAAAATTAGTATTGTATAAATTAATATTGTCAATTCCAACAAATGAAAGAGGGCTACTGTCACCTTCTGTCCACTGAATGTGGGCCATGGTGTATTACTTCCATTTGGATCTTTGCAACAAGACTTTTTCAGCTTTGACATTCCTAAAACCAAATGTTGAAATAAACAACTTAGAACAAACAAGACTTTCAAAGTGCAATTTTAAAATGTGTTAAACTAAGACTTTTCTGCTATAATAAAGCATATTCCATCATTTTATTCTTATTAATAATATTCTAGTGAGAGGTAAATGGGTTTTTTTTCCTCCATTAATGAATAGCATGCTTTTTAAAATATTTTTAAATTTTTTTTTTTGTACGCACAGTCACAAGTTTGAAGATCCCTGGTCTCTCTAACATCCACAGTCCTGAATTTGCATATCATTGTTTCCTGCTTTAGAGTTTAGCTGGATATTAGATCTCAAGGTGACCTCACCCAGTGCCAGGGCTTTGAATGCCATCCAGCCACTCTTGATCCCAGAGTCAGCCCAAAACTTTCTCTCATCCAGATTCATATATACAACTGCTTACTTGAGAAAATCAACTGATGGTCCAATAGGCCTTTCAAATTAGCATGTCCAGAAGAGAACTAGTGATTTCTACCTGCAACTGTTTCACTCCTACACTCTCTTCTCCCAGTTAACTGTACCATCCCCAGCCTCTGCCACCATTCACCCACCCAATCATTCAAAATCCTAGGGTCTTTGTCCTTCATCTCCCATATCCAGTCCATCAGCAAGTTCTCTTGGTTCCACTCCCAAAATGAGTTTCAGACCTGCTCCCTCAACCTCGCTGCTGGCACCCGCTGTCAGCCACCATCATCTCCCACCTGGACTAGGGCAGCACATCCAAAGAGTCCTCACTGGTAACCCTGATAGCATCCCCACTCACCCCACCTTTCAAGACACCTCTGTCCACAGAGCCCTGTGTTGCAAAAAGCCCATAAACACAAGGGAACACTAGTCTCAGAAATAGAATCCTGATGCCATGCTCAAGTTTCCTGATGTTTCCACTTATTTCTTTCACATGATAGGTGTATGAAAGAATATTTGTAATTTCAAAGTACTAAAGAGCAGAGAGAGTAGGTCTATCCACCCGCTGGCTACCTTCTCTCTCTCTCTCTCTCTCTCTCTCTCGATCCTGTGTGCTGAATACTAGAAATATTTAAAACGTTGAATCCCATGCCTATAAGGAAGGCTATTATCTAAAAAACAAAAAATAAGAGGTCTTGGGGAGAATGTGGAGAAATTGGAACCCTTGTGCATTGCTACTGGGAATGTAAAATGTGCAGCCTCTGTGCAAGACAATGTGTATGGTGGTTCTTCAAAAAATTAAATATAGAATTGCCATATAAGCCAGCAATTTCACTTCTAGGTATAGACCCAGGATAGTTGAAAGCAAGAACTTAAGCAGGTATTTGTATAATAATGTTCAAAGAAGCATTATTCACAATAGCCAAAAGGTGGAAATAACCTAAATGTTCACTATTGGATGAATGAATAAACCAAATGTGGTATAAACATATAATGGAAATTATTAAACATTAAAAAGAATAAAATTCTGATACATGCTATAATATGAATGAACCTTAAAAACATGACTCTAAGTGAAATAAGCCAGACACAAAAGGACAAATATTATACAATTCCGCCTATATGAGACACCTAGAATAGTCAAATTCATACAGAAAGAAAGCAAAATAATGGTTACCAGGGGCTAGAGGGAGAGGGGAAGAGGGAGCTCTTGTTTAATGGACACAGAGCTTCTGTTTGGGTCAAGGAAAAGTTCGGACATGGACAGTGCTGATGGCTGCACAACAATGTAAAAGTACTTAATGCCACTGAGTTGTACACTCAAAAAGCCTTAAATGGTAAATTTTATGTTTTGTATATATTACTAGAATTAAAAAAATGTTGAATCTGTGCTCTTCATTTCCACAGCATCCTCTTGCCCGTTCTCCACGTAGCAGACAATTTTAAAATATAAAGTAGGTCATGTCTCTTTCCTGTTGAAAGCTATCCAGGGACTTTCCATTATATTTAAAATGAAATCTCCCCTCCTTTTCATGGCCTCTGGCCCTGTAGGTCTTGGTTCTCTGACCCTACCCTTTCCTTCTCGCTCCCCGTCAGTGGCCTTGCTGCACCCTGAAAGTGCAAAGCTCAGTCCTGCTGAGGTCTTTACTCTTCCTTTCCTCTGCCTGAGATAGTCTCAGCCCCAGAGTGTCACAGGACTTGCCCTGCCCATCAATCAAGTCTTTCCTCAAATGTCACCTTCTCAGAGAAAACTTCCCTGACCTCCAACATAAGCTAACACACCTCCTCCATCCCTACCCGATCATTTTATATCCTCTCACCCTGATTTAATTTCTTCAAGGCAATTGTCATTATCTGAAATTATGTTATTTATTGATTTATCTTTTTATTATCTAAATCCCCTACTAGATTGAGGATAGAGACTTTTTACCACCGTATCTTCAGGCCCTAAAATAATACCAAGGCATGTCAAAGGCATTTTCATGTGCACGAATTCGTTCTGATAGTAGGTATTCTGCTTTTTTGAAACAGGCTCCATTTAAAGCCAATCGAATTTGTGTTTATCGAAGCTTACTTGAAGTGAATCAGCTTATATGATGGACATAGAGATGTGCCTCCCAGAAACACCTCCAAAAAGGACTTGTGGCCCCACCTGCTGGGAGAGTCCTGTCAGCAGATAGCCTTTGGCTGTATGTTGCTTCAGGGTTTTCCACAGCTGATGGGAGCTACCTGATCAAAAGTCAAGTCCTCCCTGGGGAGCTCACACCAGTGAATGACAGAGGCAGGGGGTGTATGGACACAGCCATTTCGTCCCAATGCAGCCAACTCTGAAGGGCCATGTCAGCTTCAGTGCAAGCTAGGGGTTCAGCAGAGGCTATCCTCAGGCCTGTCTCACAGCTCCACCTCTCCCTGGGCCCACACCTTCCTCTCCTCATTTCTACAGGTGTTGATCCCAAAATACTGCGCATGAACAGCCTATACACCAAACTCCATCTCAGCCTCCACTTCCCTGGTAACCCAACCTGAAACAGTTTGTATGCATAAGATGACTGTGAAAGGACCACATTCCAAGTTTGTCCCCTTTAGTTACATATAAATGTAGTGTGTATCAACTGTGATGAAAGCTGGAAACCAGTCAGACACTGCACAGTAACACAGGTGGGGCTGGAGAAAGCTTCCGTGGTGTCAGAATTTTTTCCCACCTAGTAAGAGTTGTCCATAATCTTTGAGGTCTAGGGTTGTTATGTTCATTTAATCAACTGAATGTATTTATGATACTCCTATGTTGCCCACCACCTGATTTGTGAGCAGGGACTAAGTAAAGCAAAGGATTTACCCTTAGAAGTGACAGATGCCTCACGGCACCATGAGGGGAGAGGTGCACAAGAGAAGACATCTGATTGGTGTGGTGTAGAATGCAGGGGACATGACTTGGACAGTTTGTGAAGGGGGTGGGGTCCAAGGCTTTGACCAATTCAAAGATGAGTTTCAGGGGACCCAGGGCTTTCCTGAAAGCATAAGAAAAATGTGCAGATGCATGCTTTTCCAGGGGTCCAGATTGTCAAGGGTCCAGATTATCAAATGCTTAGAAAAAGGTTAAGAGGACTGTGATGGTTACTGTTTCAACTTTTTTTTTTTAATTCGGAAAACTATTTCCTAGCATACTACCAACTTTTCCTTTTGGAGATGACATTTATAGACTATATTTGTAATCATGTTTAATTGATTTGTTCCCTTTGATAGTTTATCTAATAACTTTACAGTAATTTCCATGCCATATACATATACTATTAATTTAAAGGAGCATTTTTTTGTGAATTGTATGCTGTATTACCTTTAATATTCACACTAGTTGGACTTTGTTAATAGGGGCTAGGTATGGTGGTTAAACAGATATATGCTTGTCTTACTCTCTTATTCTGAGCTATTTCATCTACATATTTAACTATAGATTGCAGAGTTTCTCCAAACAAAATACCTTTCATGTTTTAATAATTTATTTGATTTAAGTACATTTAAAGGAAACATAAATCACAGAATAGAGATTTATAACAACAAAGATAAATTAGGGAGTAATTCTTCATTTTACATGAGAATCAATAATGGTATCCTATTAAGTAGCAGGTTCTCTTATTTGTGTGTGACATCAAAAGATACATCAAATCTTAGGCAATTACAATAAACGCTACCACCTTTTCTTAGGTGGAAGAATCCTTTGTGTGTATCGCTTGACCATGGAGTTTTGTGGTATTGAGCAGGTTAAACAGCAAAGATACAAAAGTGGGAACTGGAGAGAGGACTATAGACATGAAAGAAAAAATCAGCAAGGAGCAGTGTGAGGGAGCTTCAAAGAGAAAAGTTTTCAGAGAGAGAGAAAGAGAGAGAGAGTAGATACATTTGTACCAGTGCTATAGAAATTTTGATAAGTTGGATAAGAAAGAATTGGGGAAAACTCTTTTATTACAATGTGCTCTTTGCCCCTCCTCTACTTTCTCAATGCATTTTTAGTAAATATTTGTATTATATAATTATGTGTAGATAAGATCAAAAGCATAGACTGAGCATATGTGTAAACTAACTGTCCCATTATAAATCCCTTAAAAATACCACAAAATAGATGTTTAAAAATAAAATGTCATAATAATACTGTGAGAGTCTTAATACGTAATAATATTCAAAAATTAATGTGAGAAATAATGTCAATATGGGGAATTGGGTTAGAAAGGAAGTCAGTAAATGACTAAATTTACTGACTTGTTCAGTGAAAAGATAAAAATGAGAATTCATGCTAAACAAGGAGATAAAAACATAGCTTCAACATGTGCCTCAAAATATTAATGGTAAACACAAACGGATATAGAGTTATAACTTCAAAATCATTAGAGAAAGAAAGCGAAATGCTCTACAATTAAAATAGCAAGCCTTAATTCAACAAAATACAAGAAAATAAACAAAAAGAAATAGCATGGTGTACAAAGATTAAGTTTGTCTTCGCATAACAAGAAACGTGGAATAACAGAGAATTAAACATTTAAGAAATGCATTAAAGAACAATTACAACAGTAGGCAGTTCGAACACATATGGCTGCTCCAAAATTCTCATGGACCCAGGTTCCTTCCATCTCTGGCTAGAATACTCCACCCATGTGGCTTCTTTCTTTAAAGCCATTTCATGATATAAGGCAGATTCTGAAGTTCAAGATATCATATTCGTGCTGCAGACCAAATGAAGAAGAAAAGACAGAAGAATGAAAAATTGTACACCTTTTAGTTAATTAAACTTCCTATAAGCAGCTTTTCCAATGGGAAGGGAATAGAAGGACACACACACACACACACACACACACACACACACACATTCTTAGAGTGCTCTGAATCATTACTTGGGGTATGTATGACTTACTGCTAACTCTGACCCCAGTCAGGGGAGAAACAAATAAGCAGCCCCGTGACCTCTGTCAATCCTGTCTGATTCATTTCATCCTTTTCCATCCTGGCACTATTTTTTGTGCATGGCACAAACCCCTAACAACCTTCTCCCACACCATCCACCAAAGTAGACCTAACTGGAGTCTGTAGCCACTCCCACATCCAACTACTGTTCACTACATTTGTATGCGGTTTATCTAGCTAGAATGTTATCACCATACACTGGGGGTGGGGGTGGGGGTCCCATAACTGGAGTGATGGAGAATGGAGTATGCAGATTGTTGGCTTATACCAAGAGTTTTAATCTAGTTGGTCAAATCCTTTCCTTACTTTTGTCTGTCCTAACATTTGTAGCTACAAGAATGCAAATCATTCCTTGCTCATGTTCTTCCCCTGCTTTGTCTCTCTTTAAAGGTCTTGTTGATTTTACCTATACTAACTAAACTTGATGCTACACCCCCCTCATACAAAGAAAAGCTCATTATATTATGTAATTCC